>JAJIZL010019115.1:468350-536623 GCA_023969395.1 Amblyomma maculatum | reverse complement strand
GGGGGGGGGGGGGGGGGGGGGGGGGGGGGCATCGCTCATTGCACACCGTTGTTAGTGCAGTTTCCGTAAATGTGTTTGACACGTTGTAGAATGACTACATAATTTTACCAAAGCATAATTGTTGACAAATTTGAGCCAGGTTTCGAAGCCTTGGCCACACCAAGACCAAGAACACACAGCACACATGGACGCCTTCGGAACAGGTTCCACCTTTTATGCATGACGTGCGGTCATTCAGATAAAGCTGTGCCTTACCGATCTATGCTTATGTGTATAAAGGAAACTAAACAGAGCTGCTGACTGCTATAGATTAACTTGTTTAAAGAGGTGTTTAATATAGCTTTTTTGTGATCTTTGCGTCCTGAGAGACGTACTCAGCTATGAAGGCGAAAGCTGGCCGTTAAAATATTTATAGAGCTAGCAGACGACCCTGCATAGCTAACAAGATCGCGGAAACCACGGCTAACTGAGAGAATAGGGACGGATCAGCCGCTCACTTCTACATTTTCTTGACTCAAGGAAGAAAATTACGCATAACAAAACAATATACTATTTTGCTATGTGTAATTTACTTCATGGAGTTAAGTAGAATTTGAAGTGAGCGCCTGGCACGTTCCTATTTTCTCTATTGTCCGTATTTTCCGTGATCTTGTTGGTCATGTATGCCTGTACCAACTTGTCCCGTTATCTGCTTTCGACACTGCGCTATGTCTGTCTCCCTTACTGTCTGTATAATTGTACGCCCGTCTACCTTCGTTTATGGCTCTCTTTCTTCCTGAATGTATTTCCCGTTTGGCTTGGTTTGTGGGGTTTAACGTCCCAAAGCGACTCAGGCTATGAGAGACGCCGTAGTGGAAGACTCCGGAAATTTCGACCACCAAGGTTCTTTAACGTGCGCTGACATCGCACAGCACACGGGCGCCTTGCCTTCCGCCTACATCGAAAAGCGGCTGCCGAGGCCCGGTTTCTATCCCGCCTCCTTGAGAACAGTAGTCGAGCTCCGTAACCACTGCGCCACCCCGGCGGGGTCCTGTACGTATTTCTGCCTGATCACTCTTTTGCCCGTCTGTCTATCCATTTGTCTGCGTTTCTGGCTTCTGTATGTTTTTTTTTTGTGCCTGTCCGTTCGCTGTTTCAATGGTCGGATGGTAAGTGAGTCTTTTCTAATGCAGAAATCCATTTAACGCCTACATTTTCCACTCTCAGTGTCCTTTACTGTCCACCAAGGCTGCAGGATATCCATAGCTTCCCTAACTCTCAGATGAGTTTCAAAAATTCTCGTGTGCTGTTTTAGTAAGTGCTATTTCAAAAATACCGTCAAATAAAGCAGTGCTAGCCGCGAACGGTTCTTCCAATTCGTACCTACAAAGACGATATTGTGCCGGCACATGGTTACTATTCTGGGCGATTTTCTAGCCCGAAGTGCGAAGCCGTCCGAACAAGAATTGTGGTGGTGGCTCCGCGAGGTGGCCGATGTATTGCGTGAGCACTGGACACTTTCCTCACAGTCTGTGATGACATCAACATTGAATCTAAGAAATCACAATGGTTGCCAGTGTTCAGGCGCAAGTCTTTTGGTCCCAATCGTTAACAACTGACTGCAAGCCACTAGCAGAAGTGCATCATGCACTGATTAGATCTTTGCTCGACATGCCGATGTAACCAGCATGAAGTATATGTCTAAGCTATCACATGCCGTTACTAAATGTACTTAGCGACAGCATGGAGCACGTGCTGATTAAAAGTAGTTTCCTTAAAAACAGTATGTTGTTTAAGGCAACAACATAAGGGCCAGTAGTAGAAATGACGTCCTGCAGTGCAATAATCTAGGTGTAGCACAGATTAGACCGCAAATGATTTCGTCCTTCTCCGTGCTACTTTGTTTTTGTGGCTGTAGGCCTCTTTGAAAACAATGGCGTAAGCCCGTAATGATACCGTATGTATATATATATATATAGCAGAATTGTTTACATTCTCACTCCTGATGAAGGCCAGCTCTGGTTGAAACGTCACAATAAAACTAAGGAACCAGTATGAAGCATTTTTGACTGCACGTAGAAACTAAACTTGCTAAAAATGAAATCTGCAGTTTATGCATGCCAAATGTAGTTTCGAAAAGGCATGGTCATGAGCAAATGGATGTGAAAACAGGCGACAGAACAAGGCCACCGCCACTTCGATAGTTTCCAGTTTTAGAGTGCCATTTAGATAGCAATCTATAATTTGATAAGACGGGAAGAGCCAGCCCAATTTTAAAATTTCACGCCGCACTCCACGCAGTCACATTGGTCTTTCCTCAGAGAGGAGGCGATATTTTATTTTTACATGGTCGCCTTCTTGGCTCAGGACTTTCAGCGATGCTTTCATATCCGTTGAAGGTGGCCATAAAGCAGCGTTACAGATAGCGTAAATGAAACCACGCACAATATACTAGAATGTATAAACTGACTCAGAAAGCTGTCACCAGTGGATCTGGCTCATTTCTGTTCATTATAAATTGTCCGGCGCCCAGATTTATAATGTGCTATGTGTAGCGTTGGTCATTTCAATCTAACCCAAGCGAAAAATATTAGGAGCCTGTTGCCATTCTAGCATAACATGACTTAATTTATATTATTTAATTTAGGTCATTTGTGAACAAAATAAAGACGCTTATTTTTAGATGTTATTTTTTTGCACCAACTAATGTCCTCAAGATGACACTGAGTTCATGACCGGCAGGCTCTAATTAAGTACACACAGCTTTCGCTATTTACATCTAAACGTGTGCGGCTGCAAATACAATATATTAAATAAACCATTCGTTTTTGCAGTGATTTAAAGCATGAAACAGTGAGGAAAGCCCTATCAGTGACCAGGATCTCTTTTTACTATCCTATTTATTGCCTAGTGAGTGTTACATTTTTTAGAGTTTTCGTTTCTTTGTACAGTAGCGCGATTATATTGTACTACCCCGCGTTGTGACACTTTCGTTGGAGGTATGCTGTACGTCATCATCACTCGTCATCCTGGCCCGAAGCTTCGACGCACTGTGTCTGCGTGCACCATCGGCAGCAGGTTCCATGGAGCGCGTAGCCTAGTTGTTCCACAGCCTGTCGGACCCGACCCGATATTGTCGTTCCTCCGACCCATGCGCTGCCTCGACCACAAGACACGACAAACGAGAGACCAAATGATCGCAACAACCTGAGACGTCGCCCACACGACCACAGGACACTGCGTGAGAATCGACTAACCTGGTGACTCCACTGTTGAGACGCTGACTAGAAGACCCTGTGCACCGACCGAAGACGACGCAACATATGAGGACATCCCCCCGCCCATGCCATGCGCTGAGTTCCTGGGCCTCGGTCATCGGATGCTGGTGACCTGCGGCCCGAAAGCATCCTGAGCCCGGCTTCATCCGAGAATAATCGTGGCGGCAAGCCGTTGTTGTCTTACTTCTTCCTCTTCTTCAGCCATCCAGTCATGTCCATCGTCATGCCATGGATCTCATCGACATCGACAAACTTCCTCGCCCACGGTCGGGACGATTGCCCGATCGCCCCGGCTCATGTTACAGACAAGGAAGAAGCTGGCAGTGGCGCTGGCAGAAGCGCTCGCGCTGGCCCCGCCGCGATTCATTTAATTCCTTTCACAGTCATTGGACGTCATATCTCCCTGTTCTCTGTTCGTGATGTTCATTGGCTTCCCGCCCCGTAACATTAAATACCAATGTCGTGGAGCTCATTTTATGATCTGAGGGAAACTTGCGTGTTGCAGAATCGACTGGATAATCGCACGACTATGATTATTCCTAAAATTTGTTACCGTTTCTATTTCAGCGTGCTCTAGTTGCTCTTCACTGGAAATAACTTTTATCGCTTTTTTTTTTTCACAGTGGGTCGCGCCGGCTGTCCGTCGTTCCGGACGTGCAGGAATCGCTGCTACCGTCGGGGACCATACCAGACTGGCAGATGTGTCGGAGTCCGCAAACTTACCTGCATGTGCACCCTCCGTGCTCGCAATACCGGATAACAACGAGTGCTTCGCCTTCACGCTGATTAGCAACTTTTTAGGCTGGGCGAAATTTCCCGGCGCGAAATATTATATTGTCACCTCTAGAGTCGCTCCTCAGTTCCTGCCTAAGCTGCCTACTTCTCGAGGGCAGGGCAACTATGCTGCTGTAATCTGGCAAAGCATGGAAGATGCACCTTTGCACTCTCTTCTGATTGTTGGTAAGCAAGACACCAAAGAATCATTAGGATTCATTAAAATCATCTATCGTGAGCTCAAGGCCAGAAGTGCAAGATTTGTTCTAAAATCGTTACCGCTTAAGCACGGCTTATTTACGTGCGAGATGTTTATGCGGCAGAGATAGAGCTCTGCTTGTCTTGAGAAAATAAAACGACTATTCAGACGTACTTGCAGACTTTTGTGCTTGTGTTCATTTCGGTCACAAATGGTGCCCTAAATTATCGGGAGTGGCAAGTATTGGTCTATCTTGAATATGAAGCAAGGAAACAGTCCCTGGCAAAGGAACGTGCCTGTGGCTTTAAATTGATAAATATATACTCTTGTTAGTCGCCCGTAGTCAGGAATTGCTTGTTCATTTTCATGTGCAAAGATGATGCCTAACATAAGAAAATAACACTCGTTATATTTCATACCAAACTCAAGTGAATGATGCACGATTTGTCTTAAATATCGGCTAGCAATTGTTGATCCAGAAAACCACTTAATCATATTCCGCCGGTGGGGCTGTGAAAGTTCTTTGGAGCAACCGCTGGAAAAAAAGTAAGCGGCCTTTAGATTTAGAAACCGCGTCAAGGCTATGAGACCAGCTTCGCTGGCCACTGCATTTGACCTATGCTCCGTCTCCAGTAGTTGGTTTCTTTTCTTTCTCCCTTCTGTACACATGCCACATATCCACAGTGGGTAATTGGCAACGGCTCACGGCAAGTATTAGAAATGAATGCGTGATCGTTCACGTGGTTAGTTGCCCGTGCTTCACACTGAATTTTGGATTTCGTCGTCCTAGTCTTGTCCGACAAAGTCACACTAAATGCTTTAATAACACCTTTTTCATGAAGCACCAGTAATGTTTGAGCGAAATAAAGAGAGAGAGAGAGAGAGAGAAAACTTTATTGCCGGGAGTAGTCTTAGTGGAAGAGCCAAGTGGCCGTTAGGTGGTGGCTTGCGGCGACTTCGGCGTGGTTTACGGCACCCAATTGTATATTGGTGCTCGCGTTACGCATGAAAACGGCGCAAAACTGTGAAACGAATGGTAAATAATGCTTCCCTCAGTGTACTCATGCTTAGCCAAGGTAAACCAGCTCTTAATGTTTAATTGCGAAAGCCTTAGTCCAGAAGTTCAGATCCTAGTTTGCATGATAGAAAACTGGCGGCGCCGCGCGGCAGCGGTGCTCTCTCTGTCTTGCTTAGACAAGTATAGGGCCTTCCGAGACTGCATCTGTTCAACCGATATCGCAGAGGTCACACGCTTATACCGGGCTAGTGCTTTCGCTCCTTGTAACCTTGATTGCGCAGGGTTAAACCTCAACCATACTTGACATCCGCCTACTTCGGTAATTAGGCGAGAACAACACATTCAACCAATATATTGCTTTAAACGCTGGCTTGTGAATGGAAATGTTCTCGAGTGGCAGGAATTGATCCGACGCAGCTGACTCTGATGGGTAGGGTAAGCGTAGTCTTTTTTTTTTATTTCTGAAAAATGAAAGCATGGATAGCTGTAAATTGCGACAGCGGACTCGATGCCTCAGAATTGGCCGTGATTACCGAGCTCTCATCCGCGTCGTTGTAAAGCAATGGCAAATTATTGCCAGCTGGTATGGCCGCAGAAGCGATTGTGACGCCATGGCGTTAAAAGCTCCGTTCATTGAAAATGTAGCGTCCGTGCCACATTGACATTGTGAGCGAAGAATCAGGAGCATGGCGTTGGCAGGCGATAGCTGGAAGGTGCTATGGCCGTGCACTTACTGGACGTAGAATTGTCTGATGTGACGTTTTGCTCGAGCTACCAATTCGGGCCTCTCGTTTCATATGAGAGGGAGATATCAGAATCAGCTTGCCAGTACCCTTGCATTTACGTTAGCCCTAGGCCACGCAGGCACGTTCTTACGGCTTGGCCAAAGCGGGGCTTTATATGTAGGGCGGTAGCCTACGCTTCGAGCTATACCCTTATAGCAGAGCTTTATTGTCCCTAAAATATTTCGCTGCTGCTGGCTCGACGAAAGACGCCATCAGCTTCATGTTGAATAGCGGCGAAACCGCAATATAGGGCTGTCGTTAACCGTAGACGTTTCTTTGTCCGTAAGTAGCAAAGCCGGTGGGAGCGCAGTAATTGGAAACATTCGTGCGCAAGGAGCGCTGTCACCCTTTGTTAATTTCATGTGCTTTCATTCTTGACAAAAAAAAAATAACAAAGGCTTCATTAAAATTAAAACGCTGGAGTGCATGGGGTGGAAGGTTCTCCCTCCGCAAGGCAACTTTCCTATTCATTGCTCAGCGTTTAAAGCCATATTATTGGGAATAATTACTTGATGTCGAGTTATTGTTTAATTCGCTGGATTGAAAAACCGCTGGCCAACGCCTTATATGTCTTATCATTTATATTGATTTAAGTTGGGAAGGACGCTTAAGATGATTTGCAAACTTGATCAGTCTTATTTAGGGCACCCTGTTAATATGCTGTAGTCTTATCCAAACCATAATAGGTTGTGTCCATGCATGAAAAACTACATACATGAGGGCTGAATGATGAGTACAAGCAATTCTAAGGCCTGTTTAGGTAAGGTCTGCTGTTCTTAGTAGATGCAATGATTGCAATTGTATTCAAGTCAGCTACACTACGCGGAAATTATGAGTACGCACATGTTACAAATATTTCTGTAACTTAGGGCACAACACCCCTATTGCGAGTTTTGTCTTGTTTTAATTGCTGAGGGGAAATCGTATTATGAAATGTGTTAATCTTGTCATTACTTGTTATTGAGAGAGGAAAGAACATTCATGTATATAAGTGTTTCATTTGGTCTATCGAAGGAAATGCATTTTCCCCACCGAATTCCTTGATAGAAACACAGCAATAAATATGAAACAGGAATCCTGCTAATTCAACATGTTATAATATTAGATGCAATGAGCAGTCCCCAGGTTATTGTGTAATGTGCTTTCGTTGGACATGCTATGCGCTGTTTATGGCAGAGCAGCAGCGACATATGCAGGGGACTGGTCAAGTGAAGCCCAAAAATTTAAAATTGGCCTAAGCAAGTAGCCTATGTAGAGAACTGGGTTTCATAGTATCGATCTGTTTACTCCACAATAAATTAATGGTGGTCCAGAGAGCGAAATATTTGTCATGCTTTACATCTGAGAAAGCTATGTTGTTAGAGCTAAACAAAACGCATGTTTTATTTGAGTGATCATTATGCACAATCTCTTATGAAAAGTGTCTTCTCATAGCTCTTTGTCTTTTGCCATTGGTCATATATTATAAACAATATTTATATACAACATGATTAGCAGAATAAAGAAAGGAAAAACACATTTCTGTTTTATATAGTGATTGATTCAGCAGTGAAGAACATCTGGCTATGTAGCATCAGTGAGCGCTGATGAATTAGGCCCGACTCTAGCTACTTATATTAATTATGAATAGTAATGATATTCTTAGCATCATCTGCATAGTAATAACACAGCATCGTCTGTATACAGTTTGATGGTGAGAAATTTTAGTCACAGATTAATATTTTAGAAGGAAAGAGAATGAAGTTCCGACCCTTGCTGAATGCCAGAGGGAAGAGCTGCGGTATGACAAGGTATACTGCTCACTGCAGCAAGCTGGCATCGGTCTCTTGAGAATATCGCGATCAAAGCCATTGCGGGAACTCATCAGTAAGGTCATCAAATAATTGCAAGAAACCATCGGCAATAGGGCAGACTGGGACGGCTGATTTGGTAGCAGAAGGCTAGCACAGAGGTGAAGTTACTCTAAATTATACTGAGCTTATTTTAAATGCATGAGTGCACCTACGCCATGGGCAGTTATTTCGCCTCAGTAATCAGTTGAGGCTTGAGAAATGAAATTTAAAACTATCTTCTTCTCTTTCACTCCTGCTGATGACGAGCATGTGCCGCGTAGATTAGAAACTTCAGTTGTCGGCTGCCGTCTTCGTTCTCCTCCATCTTTCTCTCTAGAATCGTCCGCCAAACGTTGCGAAAGGCAATCGTCTCTTCTTCGGGCACCACTTCATGAGATCCAAAAATGGAAAAAAGAAAATCTGAAAGAGAAAGCACGAAGGCATTTAAATTATGCACATGCTTTACGACCTTTAGTATAGTGAGACATTTTTAAAAAGAATGTCCTTCCTTACAATTCGGTGAAATAGTTTGGTATTAAATTCAACTGACTCACCTGTAGCTGCAGAATTCAACCTAAAACAACCCCGAACTTTGGGCCGAGACTTACAGATTTGCTGACCAGTGGCAGCTCCGCAGCGGATTTATTTGATTAGTGTAGTATCGTGAGTTGTAAATTTGCACTGAATAGAGAAAACGCTTGAAGTATGAGTCATTGGGCACTAACGACTACTGGTTCTTGGATGGACGCAAATACACCGCCGTGCAGAGTTTTTGTCAGACATAGTTCCGAATTCTATTTGTATGTTCTATTTTGTTGTATTCTATTTTTCTTTCCTAATAGCTTGGACTCTTTACGCACTTGGAAAATCAGCTTGTTTGTAAGCCGGGCAGAGGGGTTTTTGTAGAATACATGAATATTATAGCTGTCGGAGGCATGCGGGCGCGAAACCCTCTGTTAACAAGAGACATAGAAGGTTAGCCGTCCACAACGACCAAGACAGCATATCCCAGAAATGAAATCGCTGGGCTTTGAAAGCTGAGCTGAGGTTGTTATTAATTGCTAATTGCGCACGAACAACAACGCGTAGAAACATAAGTATGAGTGAGTATTTAAAAAAGTATGACTAAGTCACCTTTGCTCCTACGCTACGCCATCATCGGTTTGCACTTGCTCATGCTCGCTTTTCTGCTAATTAAACGTCCGAGAAATTTATTCTCTAAGAACAGCTCAGCATCTTTCAATATTTTCACCCCAATTTGGCCTTTATTATCGATGCTTTAGCATATTGCACAAGTTCTTGCACCTTCTGGGCGATTTTATGAAAAGTAAAACAAAAACCCGCTATCGAAACTAAAACCACGAGGCATCACCAGTGGATTACAATGTGGCCAACAGTGCATCATTATACTGTTCTCGCCATCGCCTACAAGTTTCGCTGCCACGTATGACTGGTGTTGTTAGTGATAGCAGAGAATAAAATTCTCGAGCGGCTTACCAATAACTGTTTCGATGTCCGGAAATGTCCAGGAGTTCTCGTAAACTTCGCAGCTGATGCATTCTAAGCCGGCTTCTCTAATAAGCATCTTCGTCTCTTCTTCTATTTCCGCTGCTGGCGTGACACAGTTGAAGCGAAAGTGAGTCGAAAATATCTTCTTAGGGTCCTAAAGACACAAAGAAAGGAGGAAAAAGAAAAATACTTTCCTCAGAAAGGCAGTGCTACAGTGGACTCTTCTATATGAATATTAAAAAACAAAAAAAAAAACTAGTGCAGACATTATTGGTGATTTCAATATCTAATAATTCAGAGAACAAAGCTTTGTTGTGCCTATAAACATCGACAAATTGTCAAAACATTGTGAAGTGAAATGATCTTATTGGAGACCTATTACAGCAAATCTCACTGCAATATGAAGAGCAAATGCACTGCTCATTCAATCAGGAGGAAGGTATAGGGTGAAGCCTGTGCACGGCGCAAGAAAAAGCGGTCAGGATAACGCGAAGCTTGAGCAGTGGTTTTGGCATGACCATTTGTATAGCCGACGTTCGAACGTCTACGCCATTGACACCGGCTGCATGAATCGGGCGAATATCAGCAGATGCATGTACTGGCTTAGGCCCGTTAATTTAATGGTACTGAAGAAAATTAAATACTGTAAACGTAAATATAAAATAGTGTGGAGTTAGCAACAACATTTAGAAACTTGCTTAAAGGAAATTTTGAAAGCACTGTTTTATCTAGAACAATCGAAGAAGTCACCTTTCGCTTATCTGACAGAGAAAAGATAAATTTTGTTTAAGGATTTAAGTATCGAAACCGGTGCACTGTGTAAAAGTAAACTAACTGTGCTCCTCTGACACCATGCTGGAAGACATGGGTTGTAGGGTGAGTGAGCCAGAATTCTGGGCGTTAGCTATAGGAATCACTCATAAGGAATGGATGGAGGATATGTCTATAATTTTAATCATTGACCCTGATCCACTCAACCTTCTTTTCAGTAAATAAGACGAAGATGTGCCAGCTCTCAGTTTATGTCGAGAAAAGTAAAGGAATATTTTAACTACCGGGTTTGCAGGTATAATTAGCAGGTATACTTAGTATATTATCCGCGGACCCGTAGTCAGAATTAAAAGCTACGCGTGGAGGTGGTGAAATGGCGGCAGTCATTATCAGCGCAGTGGTTTGCGGAAACTATACGAAAGAAACGCTCCGTTTCTCAATTGCGGTAAACAGAAACATCAAATGTAAGCACCTACATGAATTTAGAGCGAACTTTTACCTGCACGAATAAAATCAAGAGAACTGTCTCATAGTGGTCGCTGAACACCGCACAGGGCACCTACTGCTTCTACCTTGCTGGTACGCGCATGCATCAAAACGAGTACGACAAAAACTTGAAGACACCCATGACGTTAATAGCATTAGTTGAATTTAGCCGTGTTAAGCCATTAGCTCGGCAAGGTAAAATATTTTCAGCGCTGGCTCTAAATAATCATTGTGATCAAATAAAAGTTTGGCTGAATCGGTAAACTAAGGAATTCAAAACAGAGCCCAGTTGCCAAAAAAAAAAATTAAGCTAGAAAAGAATGAAATACAGACATCCCCATCTGCACACGATTTTGGAATTAAGCTTAGGGCATGATCTCAGTTGTATCTGCTGCATACAATTCGGTTTACAAAGAAAAATGTTAACATAACCAATGTGATTCAGGGAATAATTTGGTCCGAAAATATTATTACCATGATTTCTTCTTGTCGAAGCTTGCGTAAATGGAGCAAGGTTTAGTGTGAGAAGGATAAAGGCACCAAGGAAGCACCATACATATTGCAAAAGTGTAGATAACCAATCACATACGCGCGGTGCCTGGGGACGCACTGCTGCGCTGAGACCCGAAGTGCAAGTTCATTCACTTTAGCGAAGAGAACCGATGTTTACACGTGATGATTGCGACAAATGTGCTAGAGTGAAAATGAGCTCGTGACACGGAGCTCATATCATACGCATGCAGAACGAAGCCTTTATATCTGCGAAAAACACTCGCAACCAAAAGCCAGCTGCCACGTTTTTTACATGCTGCATTGAACACGTACAAAACGATTGGACAAGTCTCCGCTCTGAAATGACATTGTCTCGAAGACAGTGCTTCGCGCGCATGTGAAGTGCGCCGTTGCCCGGAGATTCTGACTACAAAAACGGGTTTATAGAGGGCCGGCTTGCACAGTGTGGTGTTGAGGTCGACGGCCAAAGATAGAAAAAATTGGTGTAAGGTTGTTGTACACTATCTTAATCTCCCAAAGAACAAGGCGAGTGGGAGTGCAACAATTAACCTGTTCATCGGTATAATGCACCGGTGTTTTGGTCCACTGCCGATTACATGAATCACTGACGTTCTACAACGCTTATATACGTGATTATATTAAAAGACAACACTGTCGGAATGACAAGACAAGAGACAAAACAGCGGAAACTCATTGTGCTTTATATTCCAAGTAGCTTTTTATATACCGCTATCATTTAGATGGGTCTTTTTAAATGCAAATAATTAGCAAGCCATTGAGGCTGCTTTTTTGATGCGTCTAACAAAGTATCTCGGACTGAACTTCCTATGAAACAATATGAAATAAAGAGTCATATTATTCGATCACATATGAATCCGCCCCGCCGGGGTGGCGCAGTGGTTACGGCGCTCGACTACTGTTCCCAAGGACGCGGGATCGAATCCCGGCCTCAGCGGCAGCTTTTCGATGGAGGCGAAAAGCAAGGCGCCCGTGTGCTGTGCGATGTCAGTGCACGTTAAAGAACCACAGGTGGTCGGAATTTCCGGAGTCCTCCACTACGGCGTCTCTCATAGCCTGAGTCGCTTTGGGACGTTAAACCCCACAAACCAACCAACCAACCACATATGAATCCATAATCGCGTAAGTGCCCAGAAGTGCGCCAAGATTACCCATACAGGGATAATTACATAAGCTGAGAAATATGATCTGATATGGAAGTTCATTCTTAGTAGTTTATATAACTTTATGTCTACTGTACTTCTCTAGTGTTCTTACTCCGTCTGGTCCACATTAAATTCGAAAAAGAATACCAGGTCACGGCAAGTATTCTACTCAAATGACGGGCACAGGAAATCACAAACGCTAGTATACTTCGTTCCTGCCGGTAACTATCGCTCATATACCAGTGTCCTTGCTGTTTGCGCCGTTATAGGTACAAAGGAAGTAAGTGAAGGGTTGTGCTAAGAATCAGGCATTAATTCAAGTGGAATGCAGAGGGCGCAACTCTGAAGTTGAATATATAGTTGTAATTATTACATTTTATAGTAAATTTCACTATTTATCTAGATGCCCGTAGCGTTCAATGACTCACCGGAATAAAAGACCTCCACTTCTGAGTCTCGTGCACCTGAAGCCAAATGTCTGTGAGCGCAGTGGCGACGCAAGATACGACGACGCACTCTCCATCATCTACTAGGAGCTTGCCTATGTTCCTGAACGCCGCCACCTGGTCCTTCACAAAATGGAAGCACATGAAAGAGTATACACGGTCGAACTTGCCATATGTCTCCAGGAGCCGAGTAACGTCGTCGTCATTATCAATGTCCATAACATCGTACGTCAAGTCCGGATGCCACGAGTGTTCGCGAGCGTAGTCGATCACTTTGCGTGAACTGTCCACTGCCACCATCCTTCTGCAGGGCCTGGAGTAGGGAAGCAAGTGGTTACGCGTGAACGCTCCCAGACCGCAGCCTACATCGAGGTGCTGGTCATGTCTTCGAGACGCCTTCGTAAACCGGATCCTGGCCCAAGCGTTGAGGTCTTCCTGACTAGGATACGACTCAACGCTGGCGTAAGCCCTCAAATCGACGCCCGGGTGCATAGATTCCTCGGCGCTCTGGTTAGGGGAAGATGGCATGGCTGGTAGCAGTGACAATTTCACTACTACTTGAGAAGTCCCGATCACCAAGAGTCAGTAATGACAGTTACGCGTGATTTGTTTTTTCAGAGCGGAAATGCAGGCTACGACTTCAAGAAGAGTCAACCTCTACAGAGGCATGCACCGTGATCGGCTTTCGACCACGTTTCTGTGGCAGCATATAAGCGGTATCAAGTGCAAAGGCCAGCGACGATAAGCGCGAAACCAAGTGTTTGTCTGATAAGTGGAGCCTCTCTGTGTGCTCGCTCGCTGATGTGGTCAGAGTTGATACAGGGAGACGTATCACTCGGTAACGCTTCTCGTGTCGACTCTGCTGTGCTCCTGAGTAAAGCACCGTCAGAGAGCCTTTACATGGAAGAGTAATACTGCGGATCGGATACGCTATTAGATTCGTTATCCGAACCGAGCTGGGCAAAATTAGGCGAACTACTCAGCGAGAGCATCAGATGCGCTGCATTAGTACAATGCAAAACGGCCTCAAAATCGGCACAAGAAAGCTAAAATAGGCTCAGCCTCATGGCTATAAAAATACTTAAACAACCTTCATTTTCTCTGATAAAGTCAGTGTTTTTAGCCAGTCGCCTTGTTAATGGGCTATTTTTTCGTCCCTTTCTTACCAAGCGAAGAAAAAGAGTAGGACAGTGTACTAAAGACGATGGTAAAACGTGAAGAGCGGAGAAGGCATCAAAGGGAGCGTGATGTGTGGTAAATTATGGTTTGGAACTTTTTGTGCGAGGTTGTCTGAATTCCTCTGTTCATCATCATGTTGTGTTCAGTGCATATCAATGCGCTTCTTTATTCGCTCATTGAGGGCATCAATCTGCATAGTGACACAGAATTCCTTTTGATAAAAAATACAGGGATAATGAATGTCTCATTTTGAGGTAAATAAAACAAGGGAGCCAGCAAACACTTTTTCTTGGTGTTAGTGCGCTGTTGTAGCTAGTGTCATTTTGAGGTAAATAAAACAAGGGAGCCAGCAAACACTTTTTCTTGGTGTTAGTGTGCTGTTGTAGCCAGTGTCATTTTGAGGTAAATAAAACAAGGGAGCCAGCAAACACTTTTTCTTGGTGTCAGTGTGCTGTTGTAGCCATTATCATGTGTGGTTTCTCTGGAACATTTTATTTTTTCGCACACGCGCAATATATATATAGTGCGTCGATGTATCGGATTCTGGGTCTGGCGGTAAGAGAAGAGGGTAATGGCGAAAAGAACTCTATTACAAAGGTTTTTTCCGAAGACCGCCCATCGCCAGGGGTTCACTGTGAAGAAGGCCGGTCTTCGACCGAAACGCTAGTAATAAAGTGCTTTTTGCCGTTACCATCTTAAATAGCCACATGAGCGATACGGACGATAATCGAGGTTCCATGACCATGTTTTGTTTGCCATGAAATTTCTATATTTGGGTGGTAAATTACTCAGCACAAAGGAACAAAACTTAGTTTTCAAAATACGGTGTAGTTTTCTCGGAAAAAAATTGTCTAACACTAGACGCGAAAAACGCCGTTGACTTGCCGCCTTTTTTCTTCAATAAGACATTGTCATCTATTACTTTTTACGCGCGAAATGTATGCAATATTCCATTTTACAAAACCTTTTACACACCCGTTGTGTTGTTGACGTTCATTGAGTAAAAGAAAGTTATAAAGCTTGCTTCAGGAGCGACGCGCTGCAAGAAAGTTCACTTTCAACCTTACATATTGGCATGATAGCTTAAGTTTGTAATAAAACGTTTTCTCTTTATTATGCGGACTACATTCTTGAATTCACACAAATTTTAATGAAGCTTTCAGTTGTATGGTTAGTCTTAAAGGAGACTTCCAAGCCCGAAGACGATGCCATGTCACTTTTTGAAGCAAGCAAAAACTCATTTTACACCCCTCCAGCACTAGAAAACCCGGTACTTCTCTCGCACGAAAGCGAAATGAGCTCAAGAAGTGTTTAGGAACCTTGCCAAAGAAGCGAAGTGCGGTTATGACGTGTGCAGTGGCACCGGAGATAAAGCAAAAATTCTTGCTCTACTCTTACGTACCATTCACTTTATTGCACTCCGTCGCTCTTAAAAATGACGACCACACAGTTGCCAATGTGTATCCCACATAACACTAGGCCAATCAGGTTCCGACCGTGTTAGGTGCCGGACAGCACTTGGAAGAGACATGCCGTCGTGAAGCAAAACAAAAAAATCGACCTTTATATTAAGCAGAGCTTTCGCTCCGAAGTTATGCGAGCTAAAACTTAATAATCTTGTGGCACTCCTCAGCTTGAGGAGTCAGTACCGATTTGTTGTCCATTGTCCATTATTGGCCGCTGAAATCGGTGGCACCCTGCGGTGCCAAACTGCATGTGCAGAACTGCTTTGCTGTTCTGCACCGTCAATTCTGGTTCGGATGGTGAGACAAAACACGCGTGCACGTTACGGCTTGGCACTTCCTAAACGATGGGCAAAATCATTTCAACATTTGCAACACTACCCTTTTGTTAATCTCAATTCTTAAGACTCCCGGACGAGTAATTCGTGCTCACCTAGCTTTAATCCGATATCTAAACTCTGCAGTTGTCTTTTAAAATGATCCATTCAGGCTCATGCCGATGATAAGTGCATGCTATTTTTTATGCACCACAAGAGATGCCCCTCACCGAACATCGTCAAAATGCTCGTTCCAGCTAAAAACGAAGACGCCATGTCTGAACGCGTGCAACTCGGACGCTGCTCTGCCAGCACGCACGCAGAGTCGTTGCTAGCTATCTAACTGACTCGGCGAGGAGACCAGCCGCCGTTGGTCAAACCACAGAAGTCGGCACTGCACACACGGGGGATAGACGAGCAATGTGAGAGAAAGAAGGGGTCATCTAAAAAGCCGCGCCGGGAGGATTGCACGCTAATTTGCGCTCGATGGGACAGGAATATGAAGGCAAGTGCTTCTCCGCGGCAGCTGCCGGTTTATACAGCAGCCTGTCCACCTCTAAGCATGTGCTCGAGAACGACCCGTTCTCCGGACCGAGGTAGACACTTGACAAGGTTGAAAGCTATGCAAGTGCAGACGAGAATGGAAAGGCACAGACCGATGAATTTGTGGGTGGTGTGGAAGGGAAAGGGGTGGGGGGGACGAGAAAATCTACGCTAGGACAACGGGCACGATAAGCGGAAGTCGAAGAACCGAACGTCACCCGATGACGTTTTTATGGGCAGCGAGGAGCCTCCCAGCTGTTGTCTTTTTCCTTTTTTTTTTATGGTGACTCAAGATATTTAGATGAGGAGGGAGAGGAGGTGCGCCATTTTTATTCCAAGATATCTCTGGGTTTAATGAAGTTAACTAAAAGCTCTTGCTATTAAGTGACTAATCAAGGAGTACGTATATCTCTACCGTTTTTCTTTGTCTAAATTTAGGCGTTTCATGGTACCTTCGAGTAGTTTATGTACCGCTCTTATGACCAGAAGGAGAATGCCCAAATGTCCTCCCCTCCCCCTTTTCCGTGACATTTAATGTGTCGTCGTATGCCTTGGCTTCTATGGAAGCCAAAAGGATGCATGCAAGATGACTATGAGGCGACACGTGCATGACCTCTTGAGCCAGCATAGCCAGCCCAGCTTCTCTGGCAAGACTAGAACAGAACCTAGTTTGGCGTGCGTGACATTTTTTTTGTTTTCATAATCTATTATATGCGCATGGCAATATGTTTTATAAGAGCCGCAAGGTGTGGGGGCTAGCAAGATAAGCCATTATATTTATAGGTTTATGAGAGGTTACACAACTACTGGTCTAAGAAACACTACTGCGTGTTTTCACTGTTTTGAAATTTTCAGTCCTCGCTATTCCTCATTTAAAGAGCAGAGGAAAAGCTTTGTCTAGACACTAGAAAATCGCATATTTGATAACTCTATGGCAGCTATCGACATTATTTTGATAACAGGACAAAAAAGAACAAAGTATAGTTATGCTGGTAACTTTCGACATTGTGTGCAATATAGGTATGATTGGAATAATTAAATGCCCTGCCCTAAAAACAAGATGACTAAACTCGTAATGAACAGGACAAGGGTGACTCACAACTAAGTTTATTCGAACAAACAGATGAAATATATACAGAACAACAAACAGACGCACCAACCCGAAACAGCAAGAGAGTAAAAAAAAGAAACAGCATTACGTTTAATATTTTTCCGATGTATAAAAATTCATTCTACATTGGAGACAGACGGCTGGTTGGTGCACTTATAATCTTTTTTTTCTGTTAAAATAGGCCTCCTTAACTTCTCCTGGTAACCTATACCGAAGACAGAAAAGAATACTTGTTTGTGAAAAAAGCGGGTAGCCGCATTGTTTATCTTTCTGTCTGCCTTTCTTAGTTTTTACTTTGTGGCATTTCATGGAATGTACAGCCACGTGCGCGCACGTGTCGGATGATATGGCCCTGAAATGTTCCTTCAGGCGTACATTTATATATCAGCCCGTCTGGCAAATATACACCCTAACGCAAGATAAAGGAAACTCATACACAACCTCACACACGCAGTGGGCATATCGTGATCGTTGCTTAATATTACACGCAAAGGGGTTAATATTCTGAGCTGCAGCTTCTGGAAAGTTGTTAAAATATTTAAAATTAACTTTAAAGCTGCCCAACGCAACGATTCATGTGATGCGAAGAAAGTTTCTGCTATCCCTTATAAGCACCAATTCATCTCATAACATAAAGAACGTGGCCCGTCGCTATGGGAGAGTGGATTTCTGCGCCTTTAAATAGGCCAGATTGCGTCTCCGTGTACAGGGAGAAATTTATTCGTCTCAGAATATTCTCCCCTCTGAGTGTAATATGAAGCACAGATCACAATATGTCGCTTGCATAGGGGGGCATAGGGGAAACAGGGACCTTCCTTCCACTCCGAGGGTATCATATCACGCGCCTAGCCAGCTTGGACCAAGAACGTGGGAATATGAACTCGATCCTGGCTTCAGTATCGGGAGTTCCTCGGAATCTACACTTGCAAACAGCTTCAACATGGCCGCATGGTATCGAAACTGATAAGTGTGATGAGATAGCGGAATTGGGGCTTTCGACGGTCAGTGAGGCAAGCCGTAAACGTTGTTTCTGGTATTTTCTTCTTTATTTGGCTGATTTTGGTCTTGGATACGCGCTCAAAGATTTTCACTGCTGTGTCTAAGACACGAGGAATCAGCCATGTGAATATGCAGCCTCCATTTGCATGTTTTGACTGTGATGCATATTTTGGCTGGAACGAAAAGAAAATCCTTCATAAATTTCCGATTAATTATCATCAGCACAAATAGCCACCATGTCTTCAACTTTCTCGTGAATTAAAAAATACTTTTACTAACGCGTTCTGCTTTGCATACTTAAGTTCGTTGCTTTATATCATTTCTCGCGAACAAATTATATTCTCGGTGGCGTTGAGTTCATTACCCGATATAATTAATTTTGTCGCAAAAGGAACAAAAAGGGCAGAAATGAAGAGTATGATACGCAAGCTGATAAAATTCTAAAGGACAATAAATTTTATCTCCTAAAGTCAGTATGCAGAGAAGTTAAAAGTGTTAAAAATACACTTACAATTGATTCTGCAGAAATTCAGGCTGCTGCATTTCTGAAATCGATAGCACATCGACATCAAACCTTGTAGGCAAAATATTTTCTCTATCGCAAACGTAGCATTCGCTTGTTATTGGCACTAAGAAGATAAAGAGCCGTTGACATTATCAAGTTCTTTGGAGCTAAACTTTTGCCTTGGGAAGCTGATATAGAGTCTTGCCAGTTCGTCTGTATGCGTGAGTGCAGAGGTGCGTTTTGTTTACCTTTGAAACTAATTTCATGTAGTTAGAGATATATAGAGCCATTTATCAGATCATAAATATCAGTTATCAGATCACAGTTATCAGATCATAAATATAAATATTCTTGGAAGCTTATTTGTGCCTTATTTGTATTTGTACGGATGCTTAGTATTTGTACCTTCTTAACGTTCAAATTTTTCAGTCCTCGTGTTAAGTTTCCTGATTTTTTTTAATTCCTGGGGATTTTTTTTTAATTCCGTACAATACGAAATTGTAAATACATATACTTTCACAGCTGCTTAGCGTCATGGCCAAAAGGCGCGGTGAACCAATTTTTTTATTTTTCATTCTCTTTAGCTACGTACTTTATAACTGGCCAATAACTTTTAAAACGTGCATCCTGATCTATTAAAAAAACTTAAATCGTACCCCTATGATACAAGTCACGCGCGACATGACATTGTGAGCAATGAGAAATTTAAAATAAACGTCACTCCGATCTGCCTTATTGTATACGCAGCAGCAGTCAGAGATTTGCTCCATTTTGAGGAATGAAATATTAATGTTGGAGATGCGAGAGTGATGGGTAGTCCTTCTGCTGGCTGATTGGAGTGGCTGGGCGGTGGCAAAAGCCGTAGCCAGGAGCGTGAAAAGGGAAGCGAAGCGAACATATCCTTCGTCATTTCAAAGCCGTCTAATTGGACGTTTGGAAAGCATCGAAAGGTTTAAAAGCCTTGTGTCGGTTCCTGAGGTCATTATAGTTCAATATTTTACCTCAACAACTTAAAACTAGAATTGTGTCAAATGTTACACTTGCCATACTTCATAATTTTAATACAGCGCGAACAACGGTGGACAAGAACGAGAAAGACTCAGTTTTCACGCTTTTTGTACAATTATGAATATTTACCAACTAGCCCAAATGAGCATTTTACCTACCGTACAGTGACTTGTGGAACTTCTGAAACACTGAACTGCAAAAAAAGGAAAAATGATCGCTTCATAAAAGATGTCCTTCAGCTGTATAAAAAGAGATCGTCGAGTTGAATGGATTTCCGCTGTTAGGTATTCAGAGACACTTTGTTGAATTCGCCGGCTTTCACCTGCTCAGATGCATATTATTATGCGGTCGGGACATTTTCGTTTCAAGCTGCCTGCACACCAGTGAATTTAAGTCTACTTTAACCGGCCGTTTTAATTTTTTATCTATTTCTTGTTTGCAGCAGCACTTAGTACGTTTTCTTGTGAAGGCTGATAATCATCATAATCCTAAAACACGATTTGAAATCACATTTCCTATGTAAATAAGTAAATGGCTATTATGTTTCATCCAATTTATTTGGGTGCACAACAGCGAAGAAAAAATACTTACCGTTTGTCAAAGTATTCGGTCGCAGCTACGCTTCCAACTAGTAAAAAAAGAGGAACGTTATTCACCACTTAACCAAACTACTCTTCAATATATGGTGTTAGTGCAGTTGCCTGTTATTCAAATATTCCAATTGTGGCTGCACATTTTACGCACCGGCAGTAGTCGCTATAAGCAGTTACGCCACTTTGGTGAGCTCTTGCTGCACGTTCGGGTCCAAAAGAATTTAAAATTCATGGTAAACGATATACGCAGGTTATGCACTGTAGACACACAACTACGTTTTTAAGAGTGATTATAAGTAGTGCATTATTTGTCCTGTGTCTGCTTCGTTAGCTGCCGCAAATATTTAAGTCGTTTGAGACGTGCTTATTTTTATCTTATATTAAACGAATTATACGAGGCTCTACAAGAGGCATAATTGGAAATTGCAAATAATTTCACTCGAACGTGCATATACACTTACCAAAATAGGCGAGTGCCAAAAAGAGAAGGATTGCCACTGCTATCCGCTTCATCGCACAGTCCAGTAGCTGCTCACACTGGCCTGCTCTGCAGATACCAAGGTTACGATATGCCTGGCAATGGATATTCGCGCTAGCTTTTTATACTACCTGCGAAGCTCGTCGCACCGCCTTGATGGGCCGTACTTCTTCCAACAGGTGGTCTTCTTCAGTCCTCGCCAGGAACAGTAGATTCGTAATACCACTGGTGTCAAGCTGCAGTACGGATAGGCAAAGAAAACACCTCTTCCGTTTGGTCTCGGCCCCTCACGAAGCCTTTTTCCCTGTCATCGTACTTCACGCTTGCTTTGCTTGCTATGAACATGGGTATAGAAGTGCACAGAAAAGCTTTCTTCGCCGAGCTTGGTGCGGCGTCTGTAACTACGTTTGGCCAGTGACCAAAAGCGTGTTTATCCCCATCGCTGCTTTAGTCTTGGTTTGAAGTGGGTGTCACGAGCGGTCAGCAATCCCATAGAGCTCCCTCGTGAGTTGCTACCTCAATCACCCGGGTTCCTCGTCGTGGCATCACATAGATCACTGCTCGAAGCAAAGAAATTCGTTGTTCGGGGAGTTGCGTGGCGTCTCGCAATCTGCAGCATAGATTTGAGCATACGCGCCCAAGACAGATGAAAGAAACGCTCGTTGGAGGGTAGGAAACAGCCCAGGGCCATTTCTGTTTTAATTATGCGCCTTAAAATACAATGAAAAGCAGATACTAAGCAAACGACACGTAATAGCAGTATAAGGGTTTTTTGCTAATTTTGAAGAGGTCCACAATGCCATCTTTTTTCAGTATTCAGGTGCAGAGTTCTCAGATTTTATGCACATTGATTGGCTGCTACAATGTTTCATTGTAATCCAGGCAACCTGCTTACATTCTTATTGACCATACGTTTTAGCATCCTATGCCTCATTTCTGTATACATTTAGGTCCACGTCTGTGTGACAGTTTTTAACGAATTAAACTGCAAGTTTTTCTTATTGACCTTTCGTGCTGCCCAGTCTCTAATCTTTTTTCCTGTGCCGATTTCAGTTGAAAAAACAGATGATCTAGAGGTATCCTTTTAGAAGTATCCCGGTGAACCTATTTGAGGACTAAGGTGCTTAAAAATAGATCAAAACTATTTCGTTCTATCTTGAAATAACTTTCAATATTAGTCAATATTTCAGTTTTTCCGAGTATATTTTCTCTTTATCATTCAATCCGTGTTGTTTTGTGATGTCCCTATTTCTCATGACTCTTATCCATGTATCATCCATATCCCTTCTCTGATTCACATTCATTTCCAGGTACTCTTCAAGCCGCCTTTCCTCAGCCAGGTATTACTTCGTAATGTTTGAAATGTATTTCATTGAGACAGCCGATGGACAAATTAAAGAAACTAAATTGCAATACCAGAAATAAAGGAAAACCATGACGTCTTTACTTTCATTCTATGAGAGGGTACCTAGCCCGTGCAATGGTAGCTGAGAGCCGTGCATTAGCGATGAAAAAAAAACCCCTAATACTCGAGAACGCAAGGGTACAACATCGATACTCGTTTTGAGACATTTGAATCTGCTACTTATGAACTACATTCGCCTTCGTCTCTGAAAAGGATGTTTAAATAAAATCTGAAATATATGGCAGATTTAGGCGTGCACAATTTGTATGCGCAGGCTACGCCAGAATCATTACCTGCTTGCGAAACGCTCAAACCAACGCACTTTACAATTTTTTCAGGGACAATTGGTTTTGTAGCTGCTGGTAGCTACTATAAAACATTCAAGCATTCACTTCGTCCTTTTCTGGTATTAAAACTCACATCTTCCTCTCGTTGAACCACTTTCCCACGAAAAAATATTTATGTCACACTTGAGGAGCGCCACAGATTTGTTATAAATTTCCACCAAAATCTCCATGCGTTCCTTTTCGCCAGCGGTATTTTAAAATTCACTGCACATGAAAGCTTTTTCCATTTTATCTGCAGTTAGACCTTTTCCCTGCTAACCAAAGGGGTCCTCTACAGCGCCGAATTTAAGAGCTCGTTGCAAGGGTTAGTACTGCTTTTTAAAAACGAACTATTGCCTTCATGCCTGCTGTTTTACTCTGAAAGACGTCCGGTTACGTTTTGTAAACTTAATTTTGGATGCCGCGTTGCTCTTTCTCTCTCTGAGTGATCACATGTGCTGCGTAAATTTAGCGGCATAAAATTATGCTCCCTTCTAGAACAAATCCGGCGTCACCCTTATCGGCGTTGTCGGCCAAAAAGCACGGGTATGGTGAATTTAGCAGTTGGCCTTGATGCACTCTGGCTGGTCATCAGTTTGTGGGATGTCAGGAGACCGCATGACATGGCCGATTCTCAGGCGGTGGCATCGCAAGACTTCGCCTTAATGTAAGAGGGTGACATGGGGATCGAGAATGGACATGGCTCGGCCATGGCGAATTTGGCAGTAAGCATTGATGCACTCTGGCTGGTCGTCAGGTTGTGGGATGTCAGGAGAGCACATGGCATGGCCTATTTCTTAGGCGCTGGCATCGCAAGACTTCGCCGTCAAGGTTGGAGGATGACATGGGGATCAAGTACGGGCATGGCTCGGCCATGTCAAAATTTGGCCGTTGGCATTGATGCACTCTGCCAGGTCGTCAGGTTGTGGGATATCAGAAGACCGCATGACATGGCCGATTTCTTAGGCGCTGGCATTGCAAGAATTCGCCGTTAAGGTTGGAGGATAACATCAGGATGGAGCCTTCCAAGACATTGTTTTCTTAGTGAGACAAGCTGCTCTTCGACCCCACAGGCAAGCTCATACGGCCAGGTTAATGTGAGGATTTATATCTGCGTGGTATTGAACATGTTATGGCATGTTTGGATCTTATACTACATAATATATTTGGGGTAATAAAGTCACAAATAAACGAGAAGTGATCAGCGCGTTGCAGAATGAATGTACGTGGACGAGGATGTCCAAGGAGATTTGGCAAACAGGAGCCTTCAATGCTGTCCCGTCCTACCTTTAAAGGGGGGGGGGGGGAGCGCACGTGTCTCTATCCTAAGCCCCACCCCACCCCCACCCCATCCTACATAACTACATAATGTTTTATCATTTTCTGTCTTTTTGGGGCGCTGTTCTCTAAAAAGACTATCTGACAATTCAGGGAGGCATGGCGGCGATAAAAAAATACACGCCTCTTATTCAGTTTAATTGGAGATAAGAAGCCCCCCCAAAAAACGAAAGGCGTTCATGCCAAAACCTTACTACGTTGTCGGAGCCAGGTCTTGAGTCTAGAAGATAGGCATAGCATCTCTCTTTTTCACGTCTGTGCGAGAGGCACTGGAGTATTTAGGAAGCAAAAAGCCGTCTTCAACGAAAGGTTTTCTGACATAAATAATTAAACTATTATTTCGAAAGATACAATCCAGAAAGCACTGAAATAAGCTTATTGCTTGCTGCATTCTTTCCTCTCTCCCCACTTTCAATTATCTCAGTAAGGGAATCCAGTCAATTAGCCCCTGAGAAGGTATTGGTGTGTCTGTGTTTGTTTTCAATCTGCTCCTATAGCGCTACTTTCTCCAGTAGGCTTTCGCCACTAGGCGGCCATGATAGACGCATGTATACTTATGTAGAGGCCACTGAATGTGTGATTGGAGGGTCGGGGACTCTATCGCTGAATTATCCAGGTGTTCCGTACTGAGAACACCAAATAATTTCCCTTCACCTGCGATGAACCAGTTTATTTTCTAAGAGAACTCATTAATTTTGTAAACCTGCATTGAACGCCACGTGGCTCATTGGCCTAACAACTCTGACACTAAAACATAACAAGCGTTGCGATAGATGTCTGACCACCCTTAATAGAATCAAGTTGAGTCCTATACTGAGTATTTGAAGCACCAATGCCGAGCATAGTCAAGAAAGCGGTGAGCGCTGAAAATTGCTCAACAGGCTTTTTTATATCGCCTAGAAAACAGGAGAAATGTCCACGCAGCTAAGGCTATGCTATAACATAAAGCTAATTTTCTTAGCTATGCATTTCTCGTATAGCAGAAATAATGACGCGATGGAGCTATTCACTATTCAATAAATTGACTGCATGCCGCATAATTCGCGCTACTTCTAGGTTGAATTTCCCGAGCCCATTCATGCATGCCGTAACAATTATATGAGGAGAGGCCTTAGTGAGGACCACCAGCATCAAATAAATAATACTTAGTCGTATAAGCGTTTATTACAAATTTATGCGATGAAAAGTTTATTGATATGGGAACAGAAAACAAGACGTTTTGTCGATGCATCACTCGCTTGCCTCTTCATTAGCTATTGTGAAACAACTCCGCAGAATCATTTAGTAGGGCCTGAAAAAATAGAAAAATATGGCGATAAATAATAGGCAACACTGTGCTTGGAAAGCGCCCGAAATGTCAAATTGGCACTAGTTGTTTCGACAGGCAAGATCACATGTCGATCTTCACGGCGTCGCAAAGTGCATGGCTCAACATCTAGGCAGGAATTGTGTCATGAAATGCGTCAAGTATCCCTGGCAATCAATAAAATGTTCTTGCACTTTCTGCTGTCAGGTACCAACACTTCAGGAAAAATCATTTTGGTGCTGGTTTGTATCGATTTATTTGATCTCATTTAATATAACAGCTTTTGCAAATTCACTGCGAGTCTTCTAGGAATTGCCTATATAAAATGAACTGCTGACATGAGTACGATCACATTGTAATCCTCTACAAAAGTTAGCGCTGATTTTCCTTTAACAACAAAAATATTGCTAGAGAGATACAGGGTTTCATTTATAGCTTGCACTAGTTTGTTACATAGTTTAATTGAATTATGCAACACTTAGATTTCACAATTCTGAATTTAAGGCAGGAGCAGCAGGACGCCTGCCTGTGACATCAAACTCGCATTGCTTTGGCGACTTTTCGTAAGATGTGATTTTAAAGCCTGCCTGTGAGAATTTTCTTTCAAAATAAAAAGCAGCAGAGGCCGAAGGCACATGTTTCAGGGTGCAAGAAGTTGTATAATGTTGAGGTTGCCAATAGTCCGCTTCTTTCATCAGCATTTTTGCGCAGAAATTAATGCACCATGGCAAAAGTGTGTCGCGAAAGTGTGTCAATTTTTAACACACCATGTTAAAAAAGGTGGTCGTAAAGAAATAAAATATACTAAACCACCGCTTGAATGTAGCACGTTTATATTATCATTTCGCAAAGGCGTTCAATACCGGCAAGCGAAATGCGTTCGCGATCCCTCGTACACGATGCGAAAATGATTCTGTATAACAGAAAATGCTGCGAGAACAAGTACGGTAGTAAACATGAGTGATAGAATTTAAACGAAAACGGTAGATCTTGGCGTCGGTAAATAGACTCCATTTTAGCCGGATGCTCGTAGTTGTATAGGCTCATCTGCACACAAAAAAAGAATAGCTACTAACTACCCTTGAAATCGCCACCACTGTCGGCCATGTCCCGTAACTAGCGACTCCTCCAAGTACACAATTCCAGCTCTTCTGCAAACTCTGCCACGTGATTTAACCTCCTCGCTCCACATAATCTAGACACAAATGAGTGCAGGTGAATATCCACTGCCAACTACAAGCTGCAAGGCAACCTGCCCACTCGTCCGCGCTGTGTGTTCTATATGCCACACATATCCGACCAATAAGCTTTCGGCCATATCACGTGAGGTGGGACATC
Organism: Amblyomma maculatum; assembly: GCA_023969395.1. Taxonomy (NCBI): domain Eukaryota; kingdom Metazoa; phylum Arthropoda; class Arachnida; order Ixodida; family Ixodidae; genus Amblyomma; species Amblyomma maculatum. The sequence goes on along the minus strand of JAJIZL010019115.1, from coordinate 509,961 downwards.
ACAAACTTCGCATGTAGATTCCTTAACCTAGCGTGTTTTTCTGCTCATTGAGACTTTAAGGTTATCACAGTAAACGATTGCTGTCGACACCTCTCTTTCCCTCAGCTACTCTCTTCCTGCAAACAACGAAGAAAGTCCTCTTCTTCTGGACGAAAGCTTCTGTGAGGTCGAGCCATTATCGAACGAATAACGCCTTTGAAGGCGAGTGCGCTAAATAAACTTTTCCAAAAAATATGGCGTCGGCCCTGTCCGCGTTCCGAGCAAAAAATTACGGGCATTGCCTTGGTAGGTCGTAGCTGGCAGATGAGACGGCCTTGCACTTACTGGTCACCGGGTGGCGTGACTGCACGAGACCGCATAATATAACCGAATTGGTAGCTGCTATCAACCTCTGGCTCAATCTTTGATGTCGGTGAGTGAGATTGCAATCCAGGGTTCAAGGGTTGATGAATGACGAGTTGGACAGGCTGCCATATATGTTCCCGTTATGCGTATATGTTCTCAAGAAGTGATGCTTGTTGGGCGAGTTGGTGGTTTATGATGGTAAAACAGCGCCTAAACGAGGGACAAATAAGGAATACACAGACGAGACGAGCGCTGATTATCAACTGTTTACTGTTTGCCATTACCACGTATAAATGTACTGAGGAACAGCTAACAAGAAATCAAGATAAGCAAGCACACTGATACAACTCAGCTCGTTGTTGGTTGCCATCGATAAAGATAGGAGAGCTCTTTGTCTGATAGTGCCAGTGATGCCACGTTCACACACCTGTTGCCTACACGTGCAGTATTCATAGCCTCGATTGTCCTTCTGGTGGTTATCAGCCGCCACTAGGACAAACAGGCGAAGTGAAACCGAGCCTCTCATTGTTACTTGGTGGCGCAAGGCGCGGCCATAATGTGGCGCTGCGTGGTATCTTTCATGGAGGTGAGGGCGCGTGCACCACTTTCAAACTCAACCCTGTGTTCATCAAACTGGCTTAAAATGGATGTAAAATATAAAAACTGCCTACATTGTTGCCACGTGGTGTCATTCGTCGTCACCGATGGAGTGCATTACTTCGTGTGCGCCAGGGACACCTGCAGAAAAGCATGAAAGGTAACATCGAGACCAGTGATTCGAACAAAAAAAATAATTTTAGTTTTTCCGGCGCTATTCTCCATGCCTTCTTCTTGTGTGGTTTTATTATGCAACGAAAACATTTATTATGACCTAGTGCCATGTCTCTCAAATGCTGCTTGAAAACGAAAAATGTATAAAGCCACAGTCAATGCTCAGAAGAGCTGACTTTTTAATGCATCTTTTCAACTTCTCGTGGCGCTTACTCAGAGTTGTCTTTGAAATATACTGTAATAAGTAAAGCGCTTTTTTTGATGCATCTAGCTTTTACTTTAACGTGTTAAAGCTATACTACCGATGGTGCTCCTGTCATAGCATAGCAAAGTTTTTTTCTCGGTTTCGTAATGTGACCGCTCTCACTGACCAAGCAACTTTAATATCTTTGAGCGGAAAATTCATTTTATGAAAAATTTCCTAATAACGCTAAAGAAGCTACGACTGTACCATTAGATCATTGTGTAAGGCACACATAAAGAAATGATGTACCTGTGTCTGTCAACGTGTCGTGTCCGGAGCTGGACAGATCGCCTCCGATTCTGCAAGATTCGAAATAGGAGTTGTAATATACTTTCGTAACAACACACAAGTAGAAAACAAAACTGTGCGATGGCTACCATACTGGGTAATGCGTAATTCTAGAGCACATACCCATGTATTTTTGTTTTGTAATATGAGTAGGTAAAGAGTTTGCACATGTTTGCATATATGTGCAGAGTGAGCTTACTAAACACTGTCACCTGTAATCGCCCTTAAAATGGCCCTCAATTCTTTTTTCAGTTCTTTATCGTTGTATAAGAGGTGCCTTCATGACAGCTGCCGATGCAGCGTTTGTGTTTCGACGGGCTCGAGTGATAGCGCTAAAAGACCCCACTTCTCCAGAAAATCCGTGCATAGCGAGTCAAGGACAGTGTGAGTGGATCTGTGAGGGATAAGCATGGAGCTGGCATGGCAGGACACTGGGGCTGAACGTAATGTTCTGCGACATCATGCAACCGGATGACATGGCTACGTGACATGACAGAAGCTTTCAAACTTCGGCTTCTGAAGACATGTTTGATGAAACAGGCCAAGAAAGAGGATGCAGCTAAAAGAGGAAGTTTTTTTATTAGCGCTGTTTAAGGAAACATGAAAAACCGACTAGCCGGCATCTCAACTCTGATAAATCGCATTTTAGGTGAGAGGTTGAGGAGAGCCAAACCTTCCCGGACAATGTTATTCCGAGTCAGACATGCTCGAAAGGCACAGATTAAGCTAATAATGAAGATGGTAGTGAAGGCGTCATCTACAGGACCAGTAAAGGAAACTGCAGGCGAAAGCAGGTAACTTAATCTGGCCATAACTAAGGCGGAACCTAAGTAGTCCCTCTCCACCCCCTCTTGAATTTTGTTTATGATTGATAATTTCAGCATTCCTTGCGTCGCTTTTAAGGGTATAATACTACCTAGTTAATAGACCAAAATCTAAGGTTTGACGAAAGGTCGTGTGGACTTGAACCCCAGCTGCCCCATTTGGTGAAAGACCACCGTACATAAAAGCCAAGCCTTCCGAACCCATCCACGTGGATAGGAGTTCAGTTGCATGTCTGACTGGGGATCCATGAGACCCCCGTTAGATTCGCATACATCGCATAATTTTATCTGACAGCTGCTGAGTTGGTAGCTGGTCACTGAGGTGCTAATTTATACCGCCATGCTGCTTGGAATGCATGCTTCTTAGTGTGTTGTATAACTCGATCATCTTAGCGAGCGTTAAGCATGGGGCCTAATTAAAAGTTTCTCTAGGTCTTTGAGTTAATCATGTTACCAAGGCTCCAGCAGCAACTGACGCTAGGCGTTCCCAATGAACACGAGGTAACAAGCTTGTGACGGGTTAGGACCCCTGCTGTATCCAAGTATTCATTGAGCTTATATTTCGACATCTTTCTATCAAGGACACTTAGTAAAATCCCAGAAGTCAACCTCGCCAGCGCAAGACGCATTGCTGTCTGCACCATAACAGCAGGCTAGGACGGATTTAAATAAATCTTCTCTCTTTCTCGATTTTTCAGCGCCTGGCTGGTCTAAAAGGCAGTCAGTAGAGATAAGGGGGGAGGGGGGAATAGGGGTGTACTGCTTTGCGTAAAAATACATTGTGTTATTTATATGCGACCTCGTACTTCGCGCCCTCCGCATTGAACATCAGGTTCAAGTCGCTAAGGAAAGAGATGTACATTCCCCTTGGGAATATAAAGTCTATGATGAGACCGCAGTCTAAGCCACTTACAACGGCTGTAGTTATAACAAACGCTCGCCTATTACGAGCGTGGGTGAAGGTATAGTCAAAATATGTATTAGTGCTATGGTACTGCGTCTTAAAAAACAACTGTGGCCACGCCGCTCGATTATAACGAATGCCGAGACCAGAATACTTCCTGCCACGTTCGAAAGACGCGCACATTCCTCCAAGCGGAAATGGAACTTAAGTGCTCAAACGGACCGACAAGGGTTACCATAGGAAAAACTTCGGCCCAGTGGCGATTCCCGTAGCCACTCACAGTAATTGCTAAAGCTTGCCGTGCGAAGACAGGTTGGCATGTACGTTTCACGAAAACCGCTCACGACTTATAAGCGCCATGGGGAAGCTGTAGTGCGCCTGAGTAAGAATGTTGGTGCAGCTGAGTGGAAAAACCAGTGGTGGAATCTATGTAGTATTGTTGAGTAGGAGGGCCATGCGCCCGGTCACACACGATGACGCACCCAAATATAGAATGCACAGAACCAGCCTGGCTGCACAGAAAACTAAATGACGAATTGGCGAGAAGGGGAGGGAAAATTGGAGCTAGAAAGCGCATATTCTCACAAAACGCGGCCCTTAATTTTAAAATATAAGTTCTAGATTTCAAACTAATGATGATCTGGCACTCTATTACCATTCTTTTTGTTCTTAGGCCGATAATTATTCTTTCAAAGCTTAAAAATAAATATAAAAGAAACAAATAAAATTTAGAGTATAAAAAGGAACGGTAGTTTAGAATAGTATGCTAGGCACTGGAAAAGGAAGGAGAACTACATCTGCTCAGGCAGAAAATGACCACACTACGGACAATTCGCATTTGTGAGGTACTGTTAAGATAACGAATGCTTGTTTGCCAATATTGTTAAATGAAAACGTATTAGCAATGCTCTCCTATGGCGGAGAAACGAGTAGGTTAAGGAAACTGATTGTTTGGGAACACTGAGCTAAATGTGAAAATATGATTGGTTCAACATTCAGATATGTGTAGTGACCTGAAACAGGTCCGGGGATAAGTGCGAGTTAATAATATCGTGGCAGAAGTCAAACGAGGAAACGAGCAATGAAGGGCATATAACCTGAAGAAATGGATAACCGACGATGTTAAAATGTAATGGTTGGATTTGAACAGTAAAAAGCCTCTCAGGAGGAGCCAGATTGTAAGGTTGATGGAAGAGGATTGGAAGTTTACTGAGGTGCGGTGGCCATAAATGGCACAATGAGGTAATTTTCATTGGAGATAATTCATTGATCTTTTCCTGCAGTATGCGACTAATGTTGTATGATGACGTGACGGATGATAGGCTTCATGCCAGCCTTCTTAACTGTAAATAAGCTTAAAACTGACTCGAACACATACGTATCTTTTGTTGTCAGAGGTTTGAAGCTAGCATGACATTTAGCCGTGTCAGCTCATCGAAATTCAGAAATTCGATTACAGTCACAATTGTTGTCAATAACCGTAGATTTTCTTGCGTGCCATAAACATTTGTGCGGCGATGCAGCATCGCTTCTAACGGCCAGCCGTACAGGTCACTTCGGGCGAAGGTGTCAAGTGATGTCTCTTCCCACGTGGGTTGCAGTGCTCACCGCCGCTAGAGGGTTCAGCTGCAGCATAGCAGAAACGGCTATAAGCTAAGCCTGAATATCGGTTACGGAGGTGGAACATTTTCTGCGGTAATAGTTTCTTTAAAGTGTCGACGTCGTAGTACCGAAAAAACGGAATTTTCCAATCACGCGAATAAGAAGTAAAGAAAACGCCACAGGATAAATTCCTTCCAAAGATAAAATACCAGTACGTGTTCATTTCCACAGAGCCATGCTCAGTAAATCTTTAGACGGAAGCCGCTAAGCAAAATGTTTGCACCTATAAACTACATTAGAACATTATAGTGCACCACAACTTGGTATCGTGCCCCGCAAACTAATTCTGAGCATGAGTTGTGCACACGTGCTGATTGCCACCGACGCAGCATGCCTGCGAATGCGGCTGCTCCTAAGGCGCCATCTGGCGATAGCAGGGCAATCTGCGTATGCGCATGGTGCTCCGCGGCCGTGAACTGGATCATGATGTGCTATATACATTTGTTCTTTGTTTACAACGAAAAAGTTTGAAAATACCTTGGTTGCTCCCCTCCATAGTAGCCAGGGGTGTCGGCATCACCTCCTTGATAAGCAGGCTGGGCTAGTAACGGAAGTTAAAGGCATGAGCTCAAATATATACAGCGTATGGGATACGGCAAAGTATCACATCTTCGGTCAGTTTATTTTTTGTGTGGAAGTCGCAGTTGGATAAATGTCTTCTTCATCGCAATTTCTGCTAGTTAGTATTTTGCCAGCTTGTTTGTTTGAAAAACGACGACAAATTGGTTCTACCTCAGATAATTGTTCTAGCCACTAGAGAAGAGCAAGTTTGTTCCTAAGTGTTTTGAATATCCACTACAATTGCGCAGAAGTCATAGAATTGTAATTTATTCTGTTATCTAAAATCTTGTATACAAGGAGCACTGGGTAAGTAATAGTAGCCATTGTGGTTAAACAGAATGAGATATCATTCTGTGATTTCATTACGAAATTATCTTGGCTTCGGTTATACTCTGGCAGATATATTTATGAGCAATGTTAACCACTATCGCTGGTGCTTTTCAGATTATTGCACATGTTACGCACGGGTTTATGGCGATCGAATTTTGTTTTAGGATGATCATCAGGGGCGCAAGGCACGATTTTGTGCCCAAAGTGGTTGGCCTTATGGCCGCGTCCACGTTGGCTTGGGCGTCTTCCAAGGTGCATGTGCGGGGCGCAGAATTCAATACTGGAGGAATATCTCCCTCATTCGATCCCTTTGAATGCGTAACTGCTGGGCCATTGCATTTTCAAGTATTTTTGTGCGGGGAATCTTGGCCTTAATAAATACAGCGCTGGCACTTCGCTAGAATATGAAAGGAAAGTTGTTCCGTACAAATTCCACTTGTATCATAAGGACCAAATTATTTTGTGCATGAGTGTGTGGGGAACAACTCTGTTGTTCTTGCTGCTACACAATTTCTTCACTTATGCAAAACAAACAGGCAAGAGTCCTAAATAGTGAGTTCATAGCAAAGGTTCGGACTCTGCACCTTTTTTTCCCGGAAATCTACATTTGTTAGCTATCAATTAGGAGTTAAGTTGATACTGTCCGCAACTAGTTTGTGTTTTGTTATTGGATTCTTAGTTTTTGTTTAAATTCTCCCTGAAATGATTCGTTCGCCTAGGTAAATAGACTTTTGCCTAGGTAAACAGGCTGCCTTTCTTGACAGTGCTCACGCTCATATTTAATGGATCTTCTCGAGTGCATGACGCTTTTCTGATCTCTACTCATTTGAGCGTTTAAATTAAGGCAATATATTTGCCTTTCTATCAGTGGAGTCGCATTCGTCCTATACATAGCGGTAATATATATAAAGATGTACTTAGTTTTACAATGTTTTCGTAGCAATATTAGTTTTAGCACAGAAGCCATTGCTGTGGAGTGACCCCGCAGAACTTTTCGACTTTTAATTTTATAATACACCCTTGTGTTCCAGCCCAAAGAAAAACAATTTCAAGCAGTAAACAATTTCAGTACAGTAAAAATTGTATTTTCGTGAGTTGTTTCACACGCTGAGAGGTCTAGGGAGCTATGCTTGAACAGCTTATTCGGCTAGTTGGTACAGGTTAACCGCTATGGACCAGCGCGCCCGGAGAATAGTAAGAAAAGGACATACAACAAGGCACTCACTGTGAACTGAACTTTTTTAAACAGGAGCATCTTTTTTAAAAGTCGCTGCTGTGAAAGTCATGCACGCACTACTTTTAAAAGACATGTTCTTTTTGAGCGGGTAGGTGGAAGGGGAGGTTAGCTATGTGTTGGGGAATATGAATCTTGCTCAAAATGCTATTTAAACCCATTTATATATGAAGGAATGCGGATGCTTACATAATTGATTTTTTTTTTGTTGAACAAGTCTCTAGGGGAATTCCACACCCCATGATTAGGTGCCAACACGGCTGTCTCGACATTAGGCCTATATCATTGCCTGCCTCATGGAAGCGGTCTACAAGTCAAAAATATGTTAACAAAGTGGGCGCTCACGAGCTTCGCTGAAAAGAGAGAGAGGGGAGAGGAAATGAGACAGAGAGAGAGAGAGAGAGAGAGAGAGAGAGAGAGAGAGTGAGAGAGAGAGTGAAAAGAAGGCTGGCCCTATACGAATACATGGCATTGTAAAATGACAAAGAGGTAGTGTTCTGCTTTGACATTTATGGTGGTTCTCCTTCAAGAAGAGAAGCCGCAAACAGCCTAGAACAAATAGCAAAAGTGAATTATAATTCGGAAGGTAGAATATTTTCAAAATATCCATAAACATATAGGGTTACGAGTAAGGAGTGCGAACAATAGAAACTAATACAAACAAAACACCGAAATAGTACCGAAATAGTTTAGATGTTTCGCAGACCGAGGTGGCCTGCCACAAGATGCGGAGAATGGTGTAAAAAATTGTCTCAGAAAGTATGTTGCGTAGTTAAAAGGGCTACCTAAAAAGTTTTTAACACGCCCTGATGACGGTGTTTGGGCAACTGGACATGACCGAAAAGTCTCCCTTCTCCGCTGGGTGTTACTTCAAATTTTACAAACTTCTGGCGTGGCGAGACATGCTGCTGCAAGAGCGAAAATTCCTTAGCAATACTTGCTTTCACACTATGCAGCATTTACATACGCAAAGTAGTTACAACACCCTACTCCAAGCGAAAAAAAGAATACCGCGCTCTCTTGCATCCGGCATTTCACATGGTACCCACTGCCGCCTCCGGCTCCGGCGACCGCAAATGGTACCTGTGTATGTAAACACAATGTTGTTCCTCTGCTACCGTGCCCGGTGTGTTTATTGCGCTGGCTGATGGCTGTTTTTATCGTAAACATTTCTTCTCGCCTGAACGCCATTATTTGCGAGACAATGTAGCGGTCGATGCGGTATATATGTTGGGTTATGCGAGAGTGTGGCCAAATCGTAGAATCAGATAGCGAATAGCAGGCTACTCTGGTGTCTGCCCTCCTTCACAAATATTTATCCGAACGTTTTAAGCTATACTGCGTCCGACATGACGTGGCATTGTTTGCACACTCTTCAACTCGTCAACCCTCACCTATGACTGGACCCTTTTGTGCTTCGCGAAACAAGTACACGACTTTAACATTTCTTGCTTAAGTGCATTTCTAGGGGCCGTCCTTCCGACTCATGCCTCCGTACGTTTGGGGGCCGTTTAAAAGTACCCAGCCTTTAAAACGAAACATCTGTTACTGCCTCAATTCTCTTTTAGGATGTTTATGGCTTCCCTGCGCCAAGGAACGACATCACCGGTGACCTGTGATTTGAAAAAAACTGATTTCAAACATTCGTTTTTTTACGTATTTCTATTAGAATTAAGTTTTCCCTTCCCCCCGCCGCTGCCCCCTCGAGTATTTGTCAATAAGCAACAACGTTTCCAGCTCATTCGTGTATGGCGTTACCATTTTTTGTGCGCTGATTGCCTTAGTCAATGACTCGCGCCTCTGAAAGATTCCCTGCATGCTTCGGCCCTCAATGTGATCTCTTTATTGACTTCATGCATCGCTCAACATTTGATATCGATATCAAAAATGACAAGTTCAAACTCTGACACAATCATGTAAAACCATGCTTCTCGGCATGACGTCCTTTGCTAAAGCGTGGCTGATTCTGCCAGGGAAAAGCGTCTAATGACACAGGACTGAATAAAATTGAAACCAATTGATGGACGCGTGATTAAGCCTCTTATTTGTGCTGTAGCTAACAGCCTAAAACTTTGTACGTTTCAGCGTTTCGCTCTTTCCTTTAAATTTAGGCCAACGCGATTATTACCGCTCTCACAATGGAAGATTTATTGTCTTTCGAATTGAATAGCATTCGATTCATCAAATGTCATTCGGTCCCTTTCGGTGCTCAAGGGTTACCTATAACACGCTTCGCAATTGATAGCAATTACTATCAATAAAAGACAAATTACGCACAAAATTCCTGTGAAATAGTTATGTAGAACATTAAAGCATATCAAAACAGTTCTGTGCAATATTATAGAGTCAAATATTATTTAAGGCCTACTTGCAGCATTTTCGCCATCAAAATCCCAGCCAAGAACAATATCATCACACATTCAACAGCGCTGAGACGCATGATGACACCCGGTTGATGAAGTTCAGATCTAAAAGGTTAATCGTTCAGTTACAACTTTAAATACTTCCTAAATAAACGCAGTGAAGAAGCATCCAGAAAGAAACCACTTAGATTGGTCGACATTTACAACAATGGCAAGGCTGTTGCTGTGACCGAGAGTAATAGTTTTTCACGACAGCCTGCGGTGCGAATAGTTTTAAGGCATACTCAAGTATTTATCAAAACTCCAGAATAAAGTTTCTCGTTTTGGCAGTGCGCACATTGTTGCTTCGGGTTGCTTATTTTTGCTGCATACTTGTGCCTAGAGTATGCATTCATTTTGATGTCGAATGCGAATGTGTTTCCTAAACCCGTTCAATAACGAATGTCATTCGAACATTATGGCATCAAATGTTCACTTGTAGCAGCCGAATAGAATGATAATCTGGCTCCATTCGGATGACGCTGAATTTAACAGAGCAGGATTCAGGATGGTGTCATGCCATTTCGCTTTCCATTTAGTATCCAACTACTAGTTAAGCTGGAGGCTAGTTTGCGATAAGCATTCGAACCGATGGCCTATATCCACTAAGAAGTGAGACAGAACATGAGGCCTTCAGCGAAACCATTAAATTTTTCTTTTGGGGAATGAACACTTTTCTAAACTCTGTGCCAGTCTCTGAATTTTGTCTCTAAAATTTTTTCTTTGGCTTCTTACTTACTATTCTATTTGCCAGTCTCTCATTGGTAAACCGCTAAGCAAATCCTTGCCAAACAGTGTGGTCGCACTTCTTAATCGGTATTAGTGGAGTTAAACCACCATAAATTTTCTTTGGCTTCCTACTCACTGTGAGGTTTTTGAAAACGTGCTCAATGTGATTAACAAGAAGCGCATTCCGCATGTGCAAAAAGCACAGAAAATGAATTCAAATACCGAAGTTGGGGTCTATATGATGCAGCGATCCCGGGTTGGTTGGCCCATTCAGGTGTCTGAAAGTTTGACAAAGATATATTAGTATCCTTTCGTAACACAATGAAAAAAGATGCATCAGGAAACTTCCTACCACGCGCTCGGAGATGCGGGAGGGGGTGCATTCGGGCTATGTCGGCGGCTGCTAACCACGGCTCGGGATCATCATCACCGCTACTAAAGTACTGATAATGGCGTTATCAGCCACCTGCGTTTAAAACGCAGTGTCTGGATACACGCGCTAACAGACTCATACAAATTCTTTAAAATGCTGGGTCTTGATTTGCGCACTCACTCACTGATGATGACGTTATAAGCGTCCCACATTCAAAGCACTCGCATACTAAAAGGGGGACAGAGGGTGGCTGATCCTGGCCCTGATGGGGCTGGGACAGTTGGGTCACTGCCGCTGGCGGCGAGGACTGCCCTTTATCTGTTGTGGGCCGTCATTGCACCCGCCACCGCTTCGGTGGTGTACGACGGCTGTTGCGGTGCACGTTTTTCTCTTCTTTTTCTTTCTTCTCTACTTTCTCTCTTCTGTCCGCACGAGGCAGCGAAGATGGATCAGCTACAGAGCCACTGGCAGGCCCGTGCATGTTCTTTTTCTTCTTCCTACGGTCACAACAACTCGCATACTAGATGGACCGTCTTTCGTTGGCTTTCACGTGTTTTACCAATCCGAGATAGTTGCGAATGCTATCCATTACTGCGTATAAAGAAAGAAAATAGTTGTTTTATTGAACAGAGGGGCGTCGGTGAACACTGTGAACGATTGATTACACAAAGCGCAAGCACCCAATAAATCAGAAGACTAAACAGTTGTCACCGTAAAACATCTGCTACAACACAAAGTACAAAATTCGGAAGTCGTGGGTAGTATTCCATTGGCAAAGATGTGGCTGCATTTTCTTCTTCTCTTTAAAGTGTATTCTTCATTTTTTAATATTGAATCATTATTTCTTATTGATCAACAACAATAAATATGGGTTTCTTTTAATACTAGTGGCTGTCGGCTCTCTTCGTACGTATATCGTAACTAGCCTCAAATAGCCCATAAGTCTTATTGCTGACTAGCCCGAAGAAAGCCTCGAATCTGGCCGCATTGATGTTATACATAGTTGAAATTGGTTATCATCGAGCTTCCACGTTCTACTTTTGAGCATGTTCCGCGCGGTACTCGTGGTAATACAAGACGATCTACGTGCACAGCAGAGTGCCAAATGACGCTGGTAACACTCTAAGGGATAGGTTACACGCAGCATAAATAGCAAAAAAAAAAAGTAGAAGATTGAACAGCCATCGTCCTAGCTTAGTTGGTATTTTGAATCCATCGTCCTAGCTTAGTTGGTATTTTGAATCCATCACCAAGTCGGCCATTGTGTGTAGATTCCATTTTCCAGGGCAGGCGCAGCCGGCAGGCTTCGCGCACTTGTGCGGGAGGGAACACACGCTCTCCTTGTGGAATTCTGACCAGTTTGCGAACTGCCGCTTAAAATCCCTGGACCCTGACCTGAAGCTCCGGCTTCCACCTGGCCTACCCCGATGTGAAGAAACTTTGCTGTGCCGCCTGTGGGTTGGGGTAGCATTCACAAACTCGTATTCTTTTGTGATAGGTGTGGCAAATAGCCCCGCATGCTCAAACTGCGGGTGCGACGAGACTATAGGCCACATTCTTTGTGAACGCCCCATATACAGCTAGGAAACACAGTGCCTATGCCGTGCGCTGGAGCGTCTAGATGGACGCCCACTAACTGAAATTAAGATCCTAGGTCCCTGGCCACGGCGATCGTCTGCGGTGAAGGCCTCCCAGGCACTGCTCCGCTTTATGAAAAGCACAGGACTGATCGAAAGGCTATGATTTTTTATGTTACGTGATATGACTGTGGCGTGACTGTACTGATGTGACTGTACTGTCATCACCCATCCCTCTCTCACCCACAACTGTTATACCCACCTGCCCCTCTCCCCCAGTGCAGGGTAGAAAACCAGTTCCTTTACCAGTTAACCTCCCTGCCTTTCCTCCTCATCTTCCTCCTCCTTGAATCCATCGAATCGCAGGAGGCTGCGCTTTGATGCAATTGAAAAGGAGAGGCGCCCATGTGTTATGATATCAATGCACGTTATTGATCCCCAGGTGGTCGCAATTACTCAGCAGCTCTCCACTACGGCTCCTATTTCTATCTTTCTGCTTTCACTTCCATCTACCTTCCTTCCTTTACGGCACGTCCTCAGGTGTACACGTGTGGTATGGTATAATATTGCTTAGCATAAAAAAGAAAACACAAGAAAATCAGCGCTATGATACTTGCTTTTGTTTAACGAGCATTGGTTTCATAACGTGTATAAAAGTTTCATCTGCACGTTGCAATATTCCGTGAGAGTGGACGAAATGCGAAACTTACCCCGGCTGCCTTCTGATCCAAACGGCAGGATGTAAGCCTGCGAGATACCAAGAACAATTCTTATATAAAAAAGGGAGTAGTAGAGCACGGCAGTTAAAATCAATGACCGAGCCTTGAACCTAATAAAGTTCAGCAGACGCAGTTTATAACGACTCAGCTCAATGTTCAGACTACATTAGTTATGCGATTTGATTCGCATCTGTTTAATTCTGTTCTTACTCTAGGCCGCAAAATAAATTGGGTCCCAGTCATAACAGAAGTTGTATACTGTAGAGCAAGTCACAAATGTTAAAAAACAGGAAATGCAGCACCGTAGAGCGACAAATATAGTGAATTATTTTATTTTTCAGAGTATAAGCTAGAGAGAGGATTAAAATGGATTTTCTCATGCACCAAAGTTACCTTCCCAATTTAGCCACTAAGTCATGCCACAGTATTACCCTGCGAGGAATTTATCTAGGCGCGCTGCCAGATAAAAAATGTTAGCCCTAGGACGATGCGGCAAGTGAACTCTAAACAAGGTTGCGCTTATCAAGCTTAACATTCCGAAGAAACTCAGGCTATGACAAACGGCATTGTTGAGGGCTGTGGAAATTTTTGGGCATGGGAGTTGCTTAACGTGTGCTGATATCACACAGTAAACGGGCACGTTTCTTTTTGCCTCCATTTAAATGTAGCCGCTGGAGCCGAGCTTTGGCCCCTCCGCTGAGCAGTCGAGTTCGCTAGCCACTGAGCCACTTCAATGAGGCCATATTAAAGGGGATTGTGCTTGTGTTGTGTATACATAGCGCTTAAAACAAGTGCACTAATTTAACCTGATAGCAAGTGTCCCTTTCGGAACAAAACCTAGTGCTGGCGTCAGCCTGGTTAGAAACTTCTGAGTGAAGAAGAGGGGCCGGGAAATATTTGAGACCTTTTTCTACGTAGCCGCATTCCTTAAGAAGGTTTGAGTAGTCAAATCTAGAAATCAAAGCTGTGACCATTGAGTCGGTAGCCATTCTCGCTAACCATGAAGTTCAAACTTAATGCGCGTTTCAAATAACCATTGCAGATATTTCTTTCAAATGACATGAATTTTATGCAGGTGCGGTCCGCATATGGTGTTGTCCGGAAACGGGCACAGGATTTGCTCCCTGAGGCGCAGTAAGTGGGCAAGTAAAGAAGGCAAAACAATCACTTTTTAAATTTTTATTCATGATCAAATAATTACAATGTGATATTTAATGCAACCAGAATGAAAAGGGAGCCCAATCTACATACTTTCAAACTCGGCACCATGGTTCTCTGTATCGAGTGTTCAGAAAAGGCTTTTGAAATGTCTTCAAGTTATGTTCTTTACATTAGACACTGATAAAATGGCATCACTTGAAATTAATACGACACCATCTATGTCCTTCCTAACTGTCATGAAATCGGCGCACATTTTTTAAGCTGGCGTGGTGCGAAGTAAGCACGCGCTAAACTTGAACACTTATTTTTACGCATTGAGAGCATGTATCTTTGCGAGCACTACTAGACGCTCGTTCCACACTGCTCGCAATCGAAGGTGACCGCCTGACTGAAAAGAAGCTGGTTAGCATTTTCCAGATTTCGATTTGGTTTCGTTTCGTTTGGCTTAACTGAAAACGACTCAAGTTATGATAGACGCCTTAGTGGACGGCTCTGGAAAATGCAACCACCTTGTGTTGTTACAGTGCGCTGATATCGCACAGCACACGAGGGCCTTTTATTTCGCATCCTTCGAAAATCTGCCGCCGCTGCCGGAATTCGATTCCGCGTCCTTGTGTTAAATAGTCGCAAGCGCTAACCGCTGACGACAGCGGAGCTATTTCTCCAGATTAATTCTGCGCTTGACCGATTACAGCGGTCGTGTTGACTGGAGCTTGAAAGGGCGATTGTGTTGTCTAGGCTATCTTTATATGCGCGCCTGCTTAGACGCGATGTAACAAGCAAACGCGGCGCCGAATATATATTAAGACCGCTTCCCTTCGGCTATCAACTAATGTTCAAGTTCAATCATAAAGTGGTTCTGCTTGTCTCCCGTAATCAAACCGCTGTTCCATCTATATTGAGTAATTTCTCTGGTACTCCGCCTATATTGCAAATAATTGGCGCCCATTTGTACTGGAAAACAGAGAGGGAACGACAGTTTTTTTTTTCTCCTAAGCAAAACAAACTACCTACGCCTACGAATTAAAGTATACATCCGACCGTACACAGGGACACGTGTCCCTGGTGTGGACAGATACCGACAATTTATCACATCACATGGGCCTGCCAGAAAATAGATGCAGTGCCGATAATTCACAACGCCACGCCGGTGCAGTGGGAGGCTGTGCTGTCTAGTTCGGAGTCGAAAGACCAGCTTTGGCTGATTGAACGGGTCAGCAGGGCAGCAAAGGCCGCGGGAGTCTTGGACTGAGGACCCAACCACGGGAGCTCTAGATTATTTTTCTTTTTTTGCATTATATAAAGTTTCCTCTCTCTCTCTTTCTCTCTCTATTCGTGTCGTGGCGATTTTTCGGGATTATATTTCGCAAAAGAGAACATCGCCATGTCCCGCCATAGCTTCTATAACGCTATAAAGAGTCTGAGATGAATTATACGGAAGCTTTAGACGCTTCCCTTTAGAAACTGAGTCATTCGGGTAATTTTTTACTCTTGACATAAGAAGCTAGCAAGCCTTGTTCTCTGAGTAGCTTGAGGAATGCGACGAGTCGGAGTCGGCAGGGGTGTCACACTACGTAAAATTCTGAATTAATATGAACTTATCCGCTAAATAAAATATTGGACATAGTGACGAAAATAGTAAATAATTGTCACATTTTGCAAAGGCTGAGAAAGAAAACCACACTTATGTGAACGCAAACAAAATTCTGCTTAGCAGTGCTGCCGGAGTGCTGCCGAAGTACTGAAAGAATTACTGTACTTCATACATATAATTAAAATGCTAGACTACGCTTGTGTGCCGTGGGTCCCGTTGACTTGAGCTCTTATAGATACGTTCGAAAGAATACTGAAAAGTGCGGCAAGAAAACGGCAAAATAATGGCCTCAAAAACAAGAGACTCCTACAAATCGTAAAAACACTTGAAACCCTTATAAAGTGTTTATAACGATTGTACAGGGTATTAATAAAACATTGTTTAAAGCAATGGTACTATATGTCGGAGAAATTTGACAATACAAAAAAAATTAAGGGTTGCGAATTCCGCTTTAATGTATTTATGTATTTCTGTTTTGCTAACGCAAATCTTGACAAGAACAATCTTCGAAATCGTTTGCTTTTAACACTCGATTTTTCAACAGCTGCTAGCATGATAATCTGCCGTACTTTTCTTTTCCCAGATCTATATCTTTTTATTATTATTAGTGGTGTGCTAATGAAAACAGTGCACCAAAAATGGGACAGAGAGCAGAAGACGCGCCCGCACAAACGCTGCGCTGACTATCTACCGATGGCGGAAGTGAACTGATGGCGAAGGCGGGGTTCAAACGCTGTTCAGGGAGACTGTGGCACAGCCAAAGGCCAGAGGGCCGAATACTCAAATAAGAGAATTATAAAATCCGAAATTAAAACAGACATGCACCAACACAATATTCATGAATACTTTTACCTTGTTTTATGAAAGAGGTAAGCCATTTTCATAAAATACTTCATTTTCTTTTTAGCCTAGCCAGGGTGGTGCAGTAGTTACGGCCCTCCATAGTGTGTCCATGGATACGGGAGCTAATCCCGACCTCTGCGGCCGCTATTCAACAGAGGCAAAAAACACGGCGCCCGTGTGCTGTGAGATGTTAGTGCACGTTAAAGAACACCGGGTAGTCAACATTTCCGGAGTTCTCCCCTATACGGTGCTCTAATAGCCTGAATCGCTTTGGGACATTAAAGCCTACAAACTAAACGAAACCATTTTTTTTTGCCGCCACCTTGTTGCGTCCCCATTAAATGCTGCATCAGAATTGATGAAACATTGAAGTCCTTGCTGAGTGCTTACGAAGGAGGCAACGGAGCAGTTTTGTATCGCTGCCGTCACGTTGACTGCGATGGTGCTCCCGGAATGCTACAAAGGTAGCTCGTCTGTATAAACATGTGCTGGTTGCGACGTTTTTGTCTTGCACGCAAGTGGCTTATTAGTCATTGCTATTAGGATGCTTACGTGTTTAGAAGTTCTTCATTTTCAAGTTCTACGTGCAGCCAGCACTGTCTTGTTGCTCCGCTGCGGCATGTTTTTGTTTCTTTCCCCGCGCTTGGCGCCTAAAAAATTTAGCTCCCGGTATACGAAGAACAGACGCGCTGTGAAGCAGCGAGGACTATATACTTTCGGTGCCACACTGCCTTGTTTCACGCAGGATTTCCACACATGAGCTCCCGTCTGCATATGTAGTCTCTGTTACGTGTGCGCCTTGGTAACTTACATATATTGGTCAGTGCTGGCTTTGTTGTGAACTTTGCTGGAATGCCTTGTCATTGTATTTGTGGCCTTGACATAATAAAGCACGAATATTTTCGAAACTCTATTGCAAATTGGAGGAGGGAGTTGCGCCAGTGTTTTACAGGTCATGCTGTACAAGTATGCTTAAAATGTCCCTTTGGAAGAGGTGCTGGTTTGTTCGCTTTTTGTGCCGTCTTCTGATTGCTGGGTTTGATTGTAAGTTATGCTTAAACAGTATAATTGGAATGCAATAGAATGAGAAAGGTTCGCTAGCGCTGAAAGGCACCCTTCAAAAAAATGGCCTCTAAAATATGACCGAGTGCACCCAGAAAAATGATACTTTATAGTTCCCGCCAATGCTATACGCAGTCTTGACGTGATTCAATGTCACTAACTTCGTTCGCCCCTCAGGTTTCATAAGGTGCTGGAGTGCCCATGAGCCACCATGTTTTGAACGTATGGGCGCCTATGGAGCCTTCGCTACTAGCGTACATGCGCCCACCTCTGATGGTTCTACTTCATATTCTTAATCCTCAATCAGAAAAATAGAACTAGCAATACCCTAGAACAAAACCAGGAAAAGGAAAATAAATAGAACAGAAAAAAGTATAAGAAACAAATGCGAAGAAAAGAAACCCTGGGAAAGAACCCAGCCAATCCCCAAGAACACAGAGAAAGCACGGAAAGTTCCTGCTGTTACATATGGCTTTCATGAGTGTCCAGATGTCAGATTTCTTTTCTGTTAGTGCCATTGACGAATTGTTTATGCACGTTGCACCTGTCTTGTCTAAATGAGAGCTTCATTCTATGAATGGACAACATGAAATTGAATCTTAGTTTTTCGCCTTAATAGAGAGATGATAGCTGGAGGATACTTGGACTTCATTCGCGATGTCTACTGCTATGATCATATTCGAATTTAGGTGTAATAGATAAAATCCATCTCTGCTGTGCTATGTAACAGCACGTTAACGAGCACCAAGTGGTCCACACTCATCAGGAATCTTCCAATGTCATGTCGCTAAAAGCTTTTAGTGACATGAGCGAGTTAAAATCTGCCAAGTACGATTCAGAAAAGACACGCTCTATTTTATTAAAAAAACCATGATTTAATGAGGTTAACTCACCCGCTGTAATGTATGTGTCTCACAAAACGTTTTTCGTCGCTCTCCAATTCCTTTCATCCTCAACGTTACTCCTGTTAGGTCGCAGGAGAGATTTGCCGTACCCGTAATTTCTATACTATCATGTTTTCTATTAGAAATACCATATAAATAAAACAACAGGGAAAGATTGAGCAACCTATGTTTATGTATTTTATTGTTCTCAGTACAATCCGCAGTAGCGCACTGAGTCGTCAGCAGCCTGCATACCAAAAGTAAAAAAATACATCGTGCCCTAATATAAAGAAAGCGGGACAAACGCACTAAAGTTCACTTTCAAGCATGGTAACTTTCATGTCACAATAAATCTACCTGGAAACTCTAAAGAAACGAATAGAAGTTCGCAGTTGGAATCGGCACCTTAATAGGGCCAGGATAAAAATTAACTAGTACCTTAGCTGATGTGATAGCTCGAACTGGTTTATCAGTATCGTGATCAGATTACCTGTGCTTGCTGTTTTAACGTGCCTAAACAATACGCGATAAACAGCAGTGACCGTTCACTCGTTCCGGTCAGTCTCATAAAGTGGGATATCATTTCAGAATCTAGTGGACTTTGGCACGTGTATTTTTTACTTCCCCCAAGACTACTGTACTTCTCCGGAGTGGAATCACCATTTTGCAAAGCAAAAAGTGAGCCATTGGATGCTGCTGCATAGAGATTTTGAAAAACAGTTTTGATGTATATTTCGAACACTCAATCAGTACTGAATGTCATCAACCTTAACAGCTGTGTTACTTGCATTATAATGAAAGAAAAGCAGTTTAGGTAAGAAAACTAAATTCAACATCCTTTCCGACCAGGTTACAAACCAGTTTACAAATGAGGTCTGGGACAAATTTCTGCATCCGTCACCTGCGCCGTCCTTCAACCATCATCTATTTATGCAAAAAATAACGTCATCGCGAGATCTACTAAGATTGAAATTAAGGCTCGACCATACATTGCTGAACCATAAGCATAGGTGACACCTTTCCGCAACTGATGGTTAGGTAATGAAGAAGTCTTAATTCTTCGTAAGAAGCTAGTTTAAAATATGGTTGAAACCATACCTAGCTCAGGCTCCCGATGTCTTCCCATTGGGCGTATTAGTTCCAACGGGTGTCCTTCCGTCATTTTCCTCACAGGCAGTGTCATCCCTAAATGCGAGCTGCAAAAAGCAATATATTTTTATTTTTTTATTACTTGCTAATAAAGGAACTTGGTGCTTTCAAGATGCACAGACACGCACGTTGATATTTATTAGAATAACGTGATGACCATGATTGAAGTGTGTGAAACATCTTCCATAACATAGAGCCGTAATATACTGACGCCGGGGGAACCGGCGGTCGTGTGCTCTCTATTATCAATTCCTGCACACAGCGCATATCTATTCCCAGTAAACGTTTAAGACTATACTTTTTAAAGGGTGCAGTGGAGTATTTTCCGGAATAAAATATTGTTCAAAGAACCATGTTTGTCTTTAGTATTTAGTTGAAGAAGTTATTTCCGGCACACATCAAATACGCCCTCTAAATATTTCTCTGAAATCATTCATATTACAACCAGGAGAGATGTTCGCTCTGAACGGCCTCATTTCAGAATACAACACAGCTCTGGAGCAGCAGCTGTCTACTGTAGTGGTACAGTCGACGGGGTAATTACAATTGCAGAAATAATTTCCACGACTATCTAAAAGATTGCGAAATAAGTTACTGGATATCCAGGAAAAGTGCAGGCCGAAAAAAAAAGGCACATCAATTCAATTTCAAACTTTCAGGAATGTACGCATCGTATTGACTTTAATGAAGCGCACGAAGGCATACGCTGCACAGAAAGTATAGAGGAGGCGCTGAATGTACACATCAAAGCCTAGGCTATCAGCATTCACCACCAAGAAGCGGAGCCTTCAGACCTAAATGTAGTCGTCGGTATTCCCGAACACGTTCAGAGAATGTCAAAGTGAGTGTCATCTAGCTCCTTATGACAGATATACGAACTCCCCACAAACTCTTAGCAGATTAAAAAGCCATAAATTTTCTTGCAGCGTGTCCGCCTCTATAGCATAGTCTACACTTCACGGGAAAAATACATTCTGGAAGATCGGTAGTCACCCATACTTCAATCTGATCTCAGCTTGTACAATAACGATGCTCTTAAGGATAGAAATAGCAAATTCTGATGAAATAATGTTTTAACTAGCGCATGGATAAATGAAGCCATGCTTGGTTGGTTTGGTTCATTGGGGTTAACGTAAGCGATTCGAAGACTCTGTAGTGGAGGGCTTCCGAAATTTCGACCACCCGAGGTCCTTTAAAGTGCAGTGACGCCTCCAATCTTCCGCCCGCCTGGCTTCTCTCTTCCATCGTAAAGCAACTGTCGCAGCCGGGATTCGATCCCGCATCCTTGGACACAGCAGTCGAGCGCACTAATCACTGCACCACCACGGCAGGATAATAATGAAACCATATCAAATGTACCAGACAGACTACTAAAAAGCATCAGCCTCTTGGTAATCCTGTATTAATGTTGGGAGTTATAATGGCTATACGGCAAGTTTGGCCAGATAACGGCAAATACCGTTGCTGTCGCAATACACAGTGTAATAATCAACCAAAATGCACCTGTTTTGCTTCGTTTTATAATGACGGAAACTGCTACACATACATAACGAGAGCTAAGTAAAGATCATTCGCTAAAGAAAGATTAGTAAATTCTTATGTATGGCTCTGCCTGGGTGCCGCAGTGGTTACTGCGCTATACTACTGTTACCAAGGGTGCGGGATCGAATCCCGGCCTCGGCGGCCGCTTTTCGCTGGCGGCGAAAAGTGAGGTGCCCGTGTGCTGTACGATGTCAGTGCAAGTTAAGGAACCCCCTGTGGTAAATTTCCGGAGCCCTAAGCTACGACGTCTGTCATAGCCTCAGTAGCTTTGGGACGTTAAACCCCACAAACCAACCCTTACTTTTGCTAGAGCGCTTTGTGCCCTTATACTTTGACTTTGCCCCGCTGTAAATATCATCGTTAACAGGAAATTAAGAAAAAAAAATGCCTTGTGGTACATCATCCGCCTCGCATTCGGGAGGTACTGTGTTCGATCCCCGGTGCCGCCGGTTACCCACCGGTTTTCAATGGGTACAGGCTTTTCCCCAGCCTCATGCTCAGCTCTTCTGGGGTGAACTGCTTGGGAAAAGAGGTCACGGCCCAAATAGTTGCCCTGATGTGGCAGTGATCCGTTCCGCCACTGGAATCGCCTGGTGAAGTCATCGGTCATTACGTCAGGTCCAGTCATGGCTGATTATCATAATCGCCATGACTAATAATGTCGCTTTGTGACTCTAACCCCCATAAACTAATTAGTTATTTATTTATTTATTTATGTGGGCGCAGCACAGACGCCTCGACCGGACGTTATGTGGTGCGGCATGCCTGAGGAAAGACACGGAACGGACGCCTGTTCGGATGCCCTGCGGGGTCAGCTTTGTATACACGTGAATCCCCTAGTGAAGTCATCGGTCATTACGTCAGGTCCGATCATGGCTGATTATCATCATCGCTATGACTAATAATGAGCATCACTAACTACCGCTATCACTATCGGTCACTATATACCATTTCCTAAAGTTCTTCACTCACAGCTCTAAAGGTAAACAATGCCGCGGAAACTCGCGAAGAAGTATGGCACTTCTCGCGGAAGAACGCGTGCAGTCACGCACGCGCGGACGGACGGACACTTAAAGCCTATAAAGGATTTCGCCAAAATATTGAACTTCTGGCACGTGAAGGTACGGCGGACGCCTTTAAACTGGTCATGGTTGCAGTCTATTTAGAGGCAACAAAACCTTTATTGGGATGTACTTTATGGCATCAGAGATTAAACGTGCTAAACGTCACACCTTGATGTATCACACAAATTTTCGAGGCTTCTAAAGAGTGGAACGTTTCGTAGTTGTCTAACGTTTATGCAGGTCTCTCTTGCAACTGGGCTTTTCCGTCAATCTTGATCGAAATCCTCAACTGGGAAGGAGAATGATATAGCAACACTAAGTCACATTTTGCAGATAATTCCTGCTGGTTTCTCTACGCAAACGTGTAGATTAACCTTTACAGTGCCCCTCACGGCGAGAAGGCTTAGAAAGGCAACAAGAGACGTTCTCCATGTCATAAAGACTTATAGTTTAACGGTTACTAGAACCGTCTCACTAAGCATATTAGAAACATGTTCAGTTATTTGGTTGCCACAGTTAGACGTCAGCATGTATAAGTGATCCGAATGAACTGTCGTTCACTAGAATGCTTCCCGTGGACCTAAATTTAAGGATTATAATTGCGAAATTCGCTGTCTTTGTGTATTGTGCTCACCTCACACATCAATATATATCCAGCTGCGATGGTTGGCAATTTCTTTTCGCTTTTGAATAAGGGCTAAGTCATCATTATCAATAAAATACCTGCCTTTGCTGCCTCTTCAAGTAAAAAAAAGAGGCTACAAAACATCTTGCGTTGGCACTAGAGACTTTCTCCCTCGGTTTGGACAGAGTAGCTGTTGTGGCTACATACATCTGTCCAGCAAAGAATTTTGCATAATCAACAGCATAGAGCAGCTACAAAACAATAACTACCGAAGTACAAAAAATTATACGACACTTGCAACAGAATATACTATAGAAAAGATTGAACTAGTGCAAACTGCTGCATAACCACAGAAAAATGTGATATCAAGAAATCCCTATAAAACATTTCTCCTATTTTTGCCAAATTTATATCGTTGTTTGTTTTTTTTTCGACTGAGAGCTTAGATATTGTTCCCATCAACTTAATCTAGCACCAGCTGCGGTCAATATATTTTGCTATATATCTAATATAATCCACCCACCACCCCACCTTGCGCTACCTTGTAGGTTTGCCTATTCTTTGAAGTCACTGTTACCCCATCTAGCGACAATTTTAAGGCCCCCGATCAACGAAAATGACGATGTTGCCCCACCGGCGCCCTTCCGTCCTAGCGCGGGGCTCCTGACTGGTTCAGAGGATCGTGACGCCAACCCTAGAGTACTTTGCGCGGATATTTCAAACAATTAACATCTGCTCACGTGAAATTCATGCCATGCGTGGAACTAAAGTGGTTTGAACGCAATGAGAAATAAACATCGGCAGCATTTTCAAATAACTAAAAGCCCAAAGAAATTGTTCGGCTCAAACAGTGCCAAGAACTACTACTTTCTCTTCGGGCGAGTATAGCGCCAACGATGTTTGTTTGGTTTTTGAGCCAGAGAAATGGCCAACTGGGCCATACAGTTTTACTATTGAAAGGCTTGGGGATAAGGGGGGAGGAGGTAGCTGTTTAAATGCCTAGCGGGGGGCTTTTTACGAAAATTGGTGTCTTACAACGTGATACTAATATGTCAACAATTTAAGATTCCTAGACGCCTCTACTGAGACACATGTTTAAGGTGCGGCATTTTTCTTTAGTTTTTTTTTCTGCTTTACAAACCTTAATTCTGCCCCATTTTGCCTAATTTTCAATAGGTAATAATTACCTAGCTTTTGTTTCATAAGCAGTTTTTCTCTCTTGTGTATTAACGTTGCACTAACCATTTTCTTTCCCTAGCGCGTTGACGTATCGTTGCATTGACCTCAAGCCTTTACACTCAACTCGAGGTAGCCCCACAGGTGAGAGCTGCATAAGGCATAACGCCTTTACAAGTTCTTGAAGACTACCAGTGGGCTGGCAATAAAAGCCTGAGAACATATGCCAGATGAAATCGTGTCTGTTTTAGTTCCTATTGAACTCTCACGATCCAAGTCAGGTGTAATCACTTATAAAAACACATTTATTTTTACTTGCTGTAATTCGCAGCTTCTGTACACTGTTGCGTTTTTGGGACACTACGTATTTTTATTTCACCTTTTTTTTACATTGCACTTTACGCGCACCAGTCCGATTTGTCTTTCTAGCTCACCAACCGGGGGTTTCAAACTTTAGGGAGTACTGCGTATTTAGTACTGTATTATCTCAAAAGTGATCTTTAGAACTACCTTGAAACTCTGCAGCATAAAACTGTGCGAGTATCCTTAGATGTCTTGTGATTTCTGTTTGTGGCTTCCTATACATGGCGCGCGCCAACACACAATCGAAAGGCGGGTTTTTGTCTTGTGATAATTAGTGATATGCTGTGTTTGTGCGTGCACTTATAACAGTGCATTATGTCATACTTCATCACTGTCATATCAAGCAGCACATTCCACGTATGCCTGAAGTTGCTCTTAGAAATTCACGCTCAGTGTAGAGGCCCCATCTACAGGCTAGTAGGTAGCGCACGCCGGCCTCAAAACAAAATAGCGTTCCTGTGAACATTAATTTCTATGGAGAAATACTTATCCCTTTTAACTGCGCACCTACTTCATCAAGAAGCGGAAGAGCATTCTGCTTCTCTGGATGAACATCTATGATTTCTCGCGTCTCTGTTTGCTTCCTATCTAGGAGCATTGAAGTTTAACTGCCTAAATGCCCCGCTAACCGTTCTCACAACACCTTTGCACGTTAATTTGGTACTAGCTCAGTCAAGAATAGTGAAAGGACACCATTTACTCCCGAACCTTCATATTCACCTCCGCCTAGTTTTATTAATTGTTATACTCCAGAATCCCTAACAAACTGCCATCTTTTTGCAGCAATTTTGAGGCTGGGGACAATATGTCTTAAAAATGGGAAAAGCAGCTTGACCTCATGTTACTCTTTTTAGATGCATTTTCCGAGAAAGTGGCTGCAATTGAGTATCATGTTCAATCAAGAGTACAGGCATAAGGGTGGATGCTATTGAATTACCAAACAAACCAGCACACACCTCTATAACCTCTGCATGCTTCACCATGTCTGGCTGTATGGTTAACGACCAGCCCAAGACAATGCCGCTCACCGAGAAAACATGTCTCCAGCCTTCCAGTCACTGTGGCTACATTAATATCATATTTCTCGAAAATTGTTAGGAAAGGTCACAACTAGTAGTTATTAGAACGACAAAATGAGAAAAAACACTCAAGCTGCTGCGAATGCTAGCCAGTCTGTGCGCGTGGCATGCTAGTCCAGATGACAGTGATGAAGAATGACAGAGAGCGAGCACAAGTGCATGATCCTGGTATTGCGCATGGGGACCCAAGATAAGTGTTTTCCCACTCTGGCACATTTTCGTGTAAGATAGTTTATTGTGAATTTAATATTGAAAGGTTTATTTTTGTTGTAGCAGAGTGCAGATCATAGTGGTGATCCACTACTGAAATCGTTCTTCGTAAGCCGCAGCGTCACAGCTCCCAAGATTCACCCAAGCGAACTGAAAGGAAAGCACAGGTGTAGCTTATTTATACGTGATAAAACACTGCAGACAAAAGAGTGTCAACCTCGTTTTTTATGGAATTCATTGAGCGACCTTGGGTTTGTGGTTTCTTCTCTTAGCAGCCTTGTGAGCTCAAGAAATTGCGCCTATAAATATGATATATTTTGGCAACGGGTAATTAAGTATAGAACAAGCTTCCTGCGTGACTACGCTGACGTACGTACGAATTTGACAAACCTTTTACGTGTTGTTTAGCCAACTGCTGCCACACTACGAGGTGTTTGACAGATTTTATCGCACCATTTCGTAGCAGGTTCATGTTTTGAACGGCGGCAATATAAACACTTTAACTATATTAGCTTTTCTCAGAAGCAGCGTGAAGCAAATTATCAAGCTGGAAGTTACAGTTTGCTGGATTTACTTTTGAGAATAGAGCAAAGATCAG
The DNA here is from genome assembly GCA_023969395.1 of Amblyomma maculatum. Taxonomy (NCBI): domain Eukaryota; kingdom Metazoa; phylum Arthropoda; class Arachnida; order Ixodida; family Ixodidae; genus Amblyomma; species Amblyomma maculatum. The sequence continues at coordinate 483,648 of JAJIZL010019115.1, read as the reverse complement.
AATACTACAAGTCCGTCGACGAACTAACCGCACAGCGCAAGCCGAGAAGACAATACTTCGCGAACGCTCGCTCAGGTCACCGTTGAACGCCCGACATGTCAGCGACCTTCTTAGATGAGACATGCGAAAACGTTACAATCGTTACAAACGCTGCCTACATGCGGCCGAGGCAGTATCAGCTGCTCTATAAGTAGTGCTTGCCATAATAGTACATTTACAACACGAGGAAGGAGAGAGGCAGAAAATCAGTTTTGAGGGCAAGAATATACAATATTTTTCAGGAAACGAAAGGCGGCAGTATTAACTTTCCTCTCAGCGGACAAGTGAATCTAAGAGAAAATTGGAAACATCTTATCTCCTACTCCTATTTAGAGCACGTGGGTTTCTTTCACGTGCACAATCATGGCAAAGGCCACAGGCACCCTTCAGGTCTGCCTTCATGATGATATGAACGGCGCGACCACGACCGAACCAGCCTCCAACGTTTCCGAACATGCCTTCGGCATACCTGGGTCCTAGGCAAAGCTTATGCCCGGTACTTAAGACTGCATACACGATGTCATGATGAAAAAAACAGTGCTACAGATGTGGACGGAGGTCAAGAATAAACAGGACGGGCGCTGACTCGCAACTGAAGTTAATTAAAAAAAACAAAGAGTATAAATAATCCAGCCAAGCAGCGCCACACCACCCATTAAACAAAAAACGAAATCATGATGACCCCACACACACACCCCGTTCAAGAAACCCGACCTCATTATCTGTTAAAGCGATTGACGGTTCACCACAACCTTTTTCACCCAATCGCATGATATGCCTGGCCTCAATGATTTCCCGGTTAATCTGTGCCGGATGGGCATCCAAAATACCTGTCTGTGTTAGGAAGAATGGCAGCCATCACACCCCTTACAGTGTACAACAAGATTAGATCCTCTACCAATCTCTAATGATCTCTCGTGCTCTCGTCACTGAACATTGATACATATGCCTGTTTGACCCACATACACTGCCCCCATTGAGGCCAGGCATATCATGCGATTGGGTGAAAAATGTGTTAGTGAACCGTCAATTGCTTTAACAGATAATGAGATCGGGTTTCTTGAACGTGCTATGTGTGTGGAGTCATCATGATTTGGCTTTTTGTTTAATTTGTGGTTTGGTGCTGCTTGGCTGGGTTATTTCTGCTCAGTGTTTTTTCAATAAACTTCAGTTGCGAGTCAGCACCCGTCCTGTTTGGTCTTGATCTCCGTCGACGTCTGTAGCGCTGTGTTTTCATCATGTCACCGTACCAACTCGCCCAGATGTTTCTTCTATGTGCCGGCGAAAGCCTTCTGCAACTCGGACTACAGCCGTATGCCACGTGCGACGGGAAATCACACATCACTCGGGCACTGCGAGATTTATTGTTGCGTAAAAATGTTATTTTGAATGTGTGCTGTACAACGAAAGCTGCGGTCACCATTAGAGGCGCATATGCCGTTGATTGGTTTCCCTATGGGAAAGCATCCTCTAACTGGACATTTAGGTGCATGCGAAGTTGGAAGCGAAATGGCATGGCGCCATTATGAACGAGGCCTCGTTCACTTGGTATTCCTGACATCATTTTCTGAGGCACCGTCTACTGAGGTTAGTTAGTAGTAAACCCTACTGAAAAACCAAAAGTTGTGCGTGGCAAGAACCTCATAAAATCTCATCTAATCGCATAGACTCTCATACGGTTCGCATCATTATCATAAAATATCGTACGTATATATAATGATAATGTACAATAAGCTATGATACCTTATGCAAATATATGCGACTTGTATATGATTTCTTATGTGAATTGAGTGAGATTGTGTGAGAAAACGTGAGGTTTTTGCGTCATACAATTTTTTCAGTAGGGAATCCTTGGAAAGATTATTACTTATGGTAGGACCACTTGCTACTGAGCGTGACGCAGTCTTCACATGAGGAGTAGTGAAACTTCACTGCTATGCCTATGCTAAGGCTGGCTGTTTGTTCATTCTTTTTTTCCCCGAGAATAAGTCTAGACTATCTGTACATGAGACGGCGAAGGGCAGCGACAGAACCATACCGGGGTGCTTGCCCTAGCAACGACCTACTCACTTTATGCAGTACATATTTTGTGTATTATGCATGTCTTTTCATGCCCATCTGTAGAGCCTAATGCTACTAAACTTTGTGATATTGCATATTTGTTTCATAGCAAAACCACTCTTATGAAGCGGCGCTAGTAAGTATGTGAATATGCATTACATCAACTTACGCATTGTACGTTACCTGCTAAGACCTGCTCTAGCCGTGGTTATTATGCCGCATGTTTGCTAAACGAAATTTTTGCGGGAGTACAGCAAGAATCGACAATGCCTCAAATGATAACAAAAGCTGGGAACGAGGGAAAAAGTGCGATAAAAACTTAATGCGAATACTTCCCATATACATAAACGAAGCATTCACCCTATGCAATCAGACACAGTCTGAAAGCACAGGCTTAAAAACAGTCCAGAAACACTCTCTGAAAGTACTTAGATAACTCTCAAGTGCGCTAAGGTTAAAGCTGTTTGCGGCTTTTTGCAGACCTATATGAAATTAGTTTTGGTAATCAGCAAATTCGTGTCTTCTAATTAGTTACATTTGAAGATGAATCATTCTTGAAACCAATCACACTGCTTCAACCTATCCCATTTATAGTCAAGTCATAATCCACGATTTACTATTTTTGTGAAAAGTTTACCCAAAAAACAAGTTTCTTTGTGTTCCTAAGCATTATTCACGTTGCATTACATACGTTAAATATAATTTGTCACAAATCTAGCTTTTTCCCGCTTGTTCTGTGATATTTTCACACTGTTTCAATGACTTGATTGATGTGACGCCAGGACAGTAGTTTCTGGCTTTGTTTACCCAAAATATATTTTTTGATGTGCGCATTAATGCGTCATAATTAAACGTTCCTTATCTAATTCGACACAAAGCCTGAGCTTTCAACCCTAATTTGACGCTTTTCGTGCTGTTCTGATGTTTGCGCTGTTTGCACGGCCCCGTGGCTATATCGACGTCCACGTTATTTCAACGAGAATTTGACATTTATGGCTCGAATTAATTAAATAATTTCTGTGCGGTCATCAAAGTTTGATTCTAGGGTAATTTCGCTCCTCTAATTTATGCAATCCTCCTTTTTGTCCTATCTTTATTCCGATGGTAGAAGGCGGGGACAGGTTGTGGGACCCCACTCTTTCTGCGCACGGCCATGAGCCTAGCAAGGCTTTCTCCTTAAATATTAAGTGAGAAGCCTACGGAGAGTGCGGTGGTTCGATGTCGCCATCCAATCCTGGCAATCCATTGCTGTTGGCGCCCATGGACGTCCACGAGGGTCCATTATCTGTCCAAATGAAAGTAATTTTAAAATATGGGGAACAAGGGGAGACATGCATTCCGGGGGAGCAAGCCTTGAAAAGTAATAAAGGAAAACGTCAAAAATTACCAAGAAGTATTTACCATTAATATACTCTGTGTAAATATTTACGACTAGCATTTGTAACTATAATAATTAACAAAAACGTAAGCGTAAAATAAATGCAAGAATTGTTATGGACCTTAATGTGTCAAGCTGTTGGCGTACACTACTCTTGCTTTGCCAAAGCAGGACACATTATTTGAGAAAATTCCTTAAGCAAAATTAGATTGCCCGAGAAAAGCAGTTTATAATATCATAGGTGCATACCTTGGACTAAATTTTCCTTCATTTCTGATGAGTGCGAAAACAATTTCGAAATTGAAATTCGAGGTTACAGTCCCGCTTTGTGCTTTACAATTTCGAAATAACGTCACTACGGGACTCTTCATTTATCGACATCTGGCCCATCATACCCTACACTCCGATGTTTACAGTCAGGGTTAGTCCTTAAGCGTACTAACCGTTTAAGATCTAATTTTTACCAGGTGATATCTCCCAGTAAAATTGAATACCCCATCAAAACATGCCCTTTGTTGATGATGCACCTACTTTTAAGGAATGCGCATACAAGAATTTGTTGAGAATTTTCTTGTCTGATGATTCCTCTGTCTTTATGTGTGCCTCTTTGCATGTTTATAAGTTTGTTGTTTGCTCACAGTAGTACTTTACGGCGTTCATTTTGTTCTGCATAATCTTCTGAATCGTCTTCGAGAATTTTAGTATGTTTATATAAAATAAATTCAAATTTATTTTGTCACACATACTCGCCTTTCATTATAAATGTATAACTTTTTATTTAAGTTGGTTTCTTAGTTTAATCCGTTCCATTACGCATTTTTGACATTATTGTGACTGTTGTCAGTTGCCGCGAACACAAAATGAGTATTAAATGTTGTTTTGGGTTTTGAGGCATATAAGCAATTAAGGCTATTATGCGCAACTAGCAACGTTAAAAAATAAATAACAAAGAGAATTAAAAAAAAAATCACATTCAAAGCCTACGTTGAAAAGCTTTCTTTAGGCAGTAACCGAAAGGGACACTCTGCCTAGGGGAAATGGTCGTGCTTGTGAACACTACTAGTTTCTAAAATGTATTTTCCTAAACAGTACCAGCAATGTTCTTTAATCTTGCAACTCATGTGTATACAATTTCGAGCAGGCTGCCTTGCCGGGTGATCTGATCTTTACCATTGCATGTAGAGAAGCCCGTTTCGTCCCAATAACTTTTGCGCACGCCTGTGCGGAGTGACCCATGCCCAAAAAGTCAGAAATCTTAAAGCATTGTTATCAGTTATTTTCTTTTCTGGGGTACCTTACATTGACCTCACTTAAATTTCTCAGAGAGTATTATTAAAGAAGGAATTACGTAAAGTCGGAGGCCCCATCATATTGGATAGGCGGGGTCCACCACTGGGCATCCTGAAAAACGCGGAACAGGAATTGTAAGTCATGGTCTTTCATCACGTAAATCAGTTTAAGAAAAAGGGACAAGAGTATCTGAACGCTGATCGAAGGCCTTGCACAGAATTTCATACGCACAAAATACTGAACACACGACGAGGTTCTGGCGTCAGCACAACCCTTGGCGTCAACATTTCAGGAATAAATACGGAAAAAAGATAGAGCCAAAGCCAAGCACCCGTGCAAAAAGTAGAACCTGTCCGGAAGCTCTTGTGCAAGCTTACGTAGAAGCAGGGCGAAATTTGTAATGCAAGAATGAAAATTTTTATTCCTTCACACCCAGATTATGCAACAGGGTCTTAATTCTGGCTTTCTTGTGGACAGCGCGTTCAGCAGTTCATATTTTTTATCTTCGCTTTTGCTTCCGAATCAAGTTTCGTTTTGGCAAACCTGCAGTCCTAAAATATTGTGAGGCCCTACCTTTGTCGTACTTTCAGTGTTCTTAGAGTTAAGCGCGTCGCGATTGTCCCGAGAGAAGCGCTTTTATGACGATCTTATGACAAATGGCAACACTGTCACTCCCATTAAAGAGGTAAATAAAGAAGATCAATAAGCGCCACAGTCAACCGCCTTTTGCTTCAATATTTAGCTCTCTCAATACGTATGTGAAGTTTCTGACCGTATTTAGAAAAACAAAATATTTTATTCTTCAGCAATGCTGCAAATTATTCATTACAATGAAATCGTTAGCATAGTCCTTGTTGTTCGTGGTTTTTCTATGCCTCAGCAATTCTTACTGAAAACTTGCACTCTTGTAAGCTTTAAGAGGTCACTGTTATCAGCCCTATTTTGTGCTTGTCAGCAGCTTAATTAGGCGATAATTGGCTGTAAATTGTTCGATTTAATTAATGCGTCTCGTGTGTCTACAAACATCATCCAGCCGAAAAGTGCCGGATTGATCGAAGATTAAAAATTGCACAAGAAACTAAAGGTGAATTTCCTGGCGGATCAAAGTTTATTTAGTTGAGAGCGACGCAATATAATGCCATATGCGCGTAGTCGTCTAGGCAGTAGACTTCTGTCGGTTATTGCGAAAGCACTGCTCCACTTGGTAAAATCAGAATAATGCGAAAGCGCTGCTCCACTGGGTAAATCAGAATGTTGCGAGGTATATTGAAACGTCGACCTTTAACCTTTTAGAACGGAACAGAATCAAACACAGGGAACTCCCGAGGGAAGCAATTACGGAACCTCATAGCCATCCCAGCTTTTTGTTCTTTATTGCCTGTCTAGACAATGACACAAAATTAATGATCAATATCTGTAATGCAAACCGTTAATCAAGATGCCAATGGTTATTGTATTCAAAGCACGCAAGAAGCCTGAAGGCTGAGAACCTCAGCCTAATTTTCAAAACTCTGTAATTGAATGGGTTTTTACTACAAACATTTTTAGGGTTCTTTTAAAGAGCACTTGATATGATCATTCTATAATAAAATTGACCGGGTTCAAAACGGCTGAACCGAGCTAACCAGGATAAGCTCTTTAGGCCTCGCGCTTGGCTACATCACCAGGAATATCCGATTCAGCCGGACGCTAACTGCTACAAAGTCTAGATATCGACGGTCAAGGCGCCGCATCATTCATGGCTGGATTAAGAAAATGAGTTGCAGTTTAGCAGCACACCCTCTTTAAGCCGGTGTTATATAGTGGCTCGAGTTCAGGTTTAAACCAGCGGTCCGCAAGGAGCAGCTGTTGGTCCCGTGAATGCGAGGCTGACGTCACTAGTAGTACCGAAGGCGGCGGTCCGAATGAGCTATGAAGGAACGCATCTATGGAGAGTCGTAGATTAAAATAGTCGCAAGGTGCAGTACGTAGCTTGTGCAGATTAATGACCTTGAAGACAAGTAGCAGTAGAGCTACTTTCTGAAATATTCATTCGAACATATCAATGCCACTACGTGCATTGCTTAAAATTTGAAACCTTGTTTCATGGCTGAAATGGCAGCTCTATTACACCTTAATTAATTCGCATCTTCATTGCTGTTTAATGATCTGGCGGTCTACAACCTAAACCATTCTTCTGAAGTTGATAACAAGGCGGAAAAATCCAACCCAATCTGCTGAAACGTTTCTTATCATGATAATACTGGACATTCGTATTTTTAGCGCACTCCGTACTTGAATTTACTTGAATGTTTGATCATAAACATCGTTTTTATGCTCCTTGATAATTAAACCGTAATCTTTTCAACTATTTTCAGTTACCATTAAGCAGTAATCCCCATTATATATTTCGCCACGACAACCATGGAATTTCAAATGTGCGGGCCAGCTATGGGACCAGCATGCTTCGACACTCAGTTTCCTGTCTTCTCATCAAACACTTACAGGTCATATATATTATACAGAAATGTATGTTTAATAATTTGTTGAAGAACAAAGCTAAAGCTTACCTCCCTTATTCTTCTTACGAAGAACAGGTTTTCGTTGTAGAAATTATTTACGCTGCTGATGTTATGTTATTTCTATGCTTTCTCTTGAATTGTTTATTTTAAGCATACTTCATACTTACACAATGTTTTATGTGTTATTGGAAACCTCTGTACTTTAGCTATTTTCTTAGTTTTGGTAACAGCATTTTGTGTGCTACAGGACTGCAAAATGTTCTTGTTTTCCTCTGCTGCATCCTGGAAGCTGAGCATTGAGTTCTTGGGGCTTCTCAGGCAGAGTGCATTTGGATTTCGGCCTGTATCAGAGACCTTGTATGAATATAGAATATACAAATGCACTTTAAAATTGCACAAGGCACATAAGGTATCCAAGAATGCGCAACCAATCTGAGAGTTTTATAATAAACTTATAGAAAACTTGTTTATTGAATGAAACGCTTTCACTGTAATTATCCCGCGCCGAAGGCATTTCGACATCTCCACGTCTAGCAGACATTCCCGTCTTCTACAAAATGCGAAGGCCCAAGGCCATGAACACATCACTCGATAAACTTTCTTCACTTTAAACAGGCATGTGTCGAATTCCATACGGGGTAGGGAATTTTTTTTTTTCAGAGAACGCCGATCAGTCAGTGTACTTTGACCGCCACTCTCTGTCACTGCATGTCTTCTTCTTCTTCACCTTTCTTCCATGCCCAATGGTGTTAAATACACCGCTATCTCATTGCCTCTTTAAGGTGCGTTATCCGGTCGGAGAAATTCACAGTGCGCTAACACTAAGGTTTGTAGTCAGCAGTTCCGCCGACTTTTGCTTGAAGCCTGACTTTGCATTCTTAAAGCAATATCAGGCTAAAGAAGTCGCACCTAAAGCAAACTTCAAGCTCATACTTTACCTTTTGCTAACTTAGCTAATATCTGCGCGATATTTATTTCAAAATCTGCATTGTTAACCACTTCAGAAATGGTATCTCAACATTAAAGTGGCTTAATTTGCTTGCCTAAAAACTATTGGTATTGACTAAAAAATGACTAACTATAGAAAAAGCTTCTGATTCCCAAATGACATAGAATGAATTTGTTTTGCCTTGTATGCTTAATTTCAGTGCTGCAACTGAACAGTAGTGTGCGCTTCACAGTTGTACTCCTCCTTGCGGTTGAAAACGTGATGGGGGCGGGGGTAATTAAGCTCCTGTGTAGGGTACGGCAGCGTTCATAGCTCCCGTTTGCAGCACCTCCTACGGATCCTCATACTCGTACATAAAGATTGCTACTAAGCTAATCACAACCTTCGTGCTTCTATTATCTCACATACACTTATTATTATACAGTCGTAAACTGTCACATCATCCGAGAGACCTCCAAAAACTGATATCACGTCCCGCTTTCACCAAGTCCTGCGAATGTGCCTGCATGCTCTATTTGTAGCTCGTTTGACTGGTGATCCAAGACACTCGGTTCGTTCGGTTCCCATCTACACCTGTTGTCTCAGCGGTTCTAACTTAGCTGGTAGCTCTTGCCAATCTTGGCATGGCACGCAGTCACGTGACGTCTCATAACATGGCGACAAATCAGTCCCCGCCATGTTACTGCAGACTACTGCCTGTTAAAAGCACTTTCGGGACTTTTCGCTCACAACAACAATGCCGGATTAACTGCCTTATTGGTAACTTACCTCTGTACGATTAATATTGAAAAATTTTGAATTTCTGTTCGCCTCTTGTTTTGGTTCGTGAGAACAATATCTGCACGGTTTTGGTGCCTAAAATGTAACCATGTTTTCGAGAGCTCTAGGTCCTTAAACACAAAGTGAACAGCACTTCCTTGACTGCTCATTAGGCCATGCATTTTGCTCGGAATATTGTTTCGGCGATAAAATGTTCTATTATGCGATAATAAATTGTTTCGCCACTGTTTATCTGATTTTGTAGCCGAATGAAGGACAGTATTTTGGATCATGTCTGTCCCGTAGCACGAAACAACGTTTTGCAGAAGTGAGGACACGACAGCGGGTATCATGAGGAGTACATCCGGACAAAATCAGAGATTGTTCATAGGAGAAATCTCATCAGCGGCGAACTGTTCTCTATGCATGGGTTCAAGCTTTTCCCCTCGGCAACTTTAATAGGTCATGTAATTTGCGCCAACTGCTTTGAGCTACTTGTATATATCTATGGTCTTAGCAAACGTGCGAAAGGTGAGCATTGACCGCAATCCTGGTGAATTTTTATCAGGCCTAATGATAAGAACTTGACTCATATGGATATCTTTGAATGCGGTTCTTGTGTTTCTTCATTTTGATCGACAGCGCAGGTATCGGCCGTTGGTCGTTGTCCGATAACCTGGTGATGTCCTTTTATGCGTCCGCATCTTTCATCGGTCCCCGTCGCTGCTTATTCTGGCTCTTATTTTTCTGGCTTGGAATAGCAGCGATAGTTGCACTTGGCTACAAGGCTCGCGTTGTCTCCATAACACCTCGCTTAGACCGATTTCTACACTTCAGCAAAATGTACCTCTCTACCACATATATATTATTACGGGGGCTGTCTACGCATACACTGCCACTCTTGATCCACCCTCAGCCGCTGCCTACATGCACTGTCTAAGAGCTAGAACCAGCACCCCCCCCCCCCCCACACACACACACACACAAATACATACTCATATATCAGCACCCACCGACTCATAGAAGCTGCGCGCACCATCGAGTCATCTTCTACTACACTAGCTCTCCAGCCAGTAGATGCTAACAATGTAGCGTGAAATATAGCGGCAGCGGAATTCAATTCACTGAAAGCATTTTCACTCTCCTCTACCTGCTTCACCTTTAACACGAATTCGGCCACGTGCATGAAGCCCCGAGTTACAGTAAATAAACTCGTTTGAAGACAGCGTCGAAAAATTGAGGAAATACACAACTGCTACCGCAGCTTTCTCGCAAAAAGTTCTGCGATCATCTCGTAGTGTCTTTTTTTCTTTCTCCATTTTCTTTGACGCAGTAGCAGGTGAGATGATAATCACATAGGCCTACAGATCAAATTTCGTTTGGAAACATTTTCCTCTAACTCTGATTCTTACGCGGACACTGACAGTATTCATAACGCACGAATATACCACATACATTGGCCAGGAAGCATATATCGTTCCTGCTTGATGCATCGCAACATAACAATGGGCTTCACGTAATGCTGAGTGGTTGGCGAGTTGGTGGTTCTTCAGATAGAGTTCAAACCAGCATAGAGAACTAAGTTGCAGGAGCAGGGCAGATGAGCAGCCAGTTTGTTCGTTCATTTCTTATGTTTGTTCCTTGGTTCATGACACATATCCACGAAGGGAATTTAACTGAGTTTAGTGAGGAGAGCGAAAAGTACGACATATACTGTATTCAACTAATAAGGTGCTTAGTTTATTACCGCAGTGATGGTCTATGGCAATGTATGACTCAATATCGTGGAATAAATGAAAGCAATCATACCGAGCGAAATTTGTATTAGTTTTATAATTTTTAAATACAATTAACAAGCGCATCTGTGGTCCTGTGGCTTTTACGTATTCGACATTTGTGATGGTGTGAAATCGCGGAGAGCTCTGGCCGCACGTCTACAGTGACGAGAGGTCTTATAGGGGCACCGGACCGATTTATCGTGTAATGTGGCGAGCACAGTTAATATAGATTGAAACTGCTCGTAGTAAGAGGGGCATGATTTTCACTAAAAAGACCTTCCCTAAATCTTGTCACAAAAAGCAGAAAGCCAGCGGAGACCTAGAGAGCAGTTTTAGGTACATGGAATGAGCGAACGACAAATATTACAAGTAAAATTTGGCTACGCACCTTCATCACTAATAGTCACAGTAGTTATTATAATTTCGTTTTCTGACGTATAATCAATATCATATGCTCGTGCCGATTTGTTTTTACTTCTGCACCCCCGAGTTTCTAGCGAAATATTGCTATCGCTTGTTGTTTATTTTGTTCTATGACTATATGACTTCTTTAGTTGTCTATACCCTAAAAAAGAAAAAAAACTATATACGATCACTGTGCGGTACGATTTCCTCTGTTCTTGCGCATTCTACAGAAATGGTTTCGTGTTTGGTTCCTTTCCGGTATAGCGCATGCGAATAAACAGAAGCTGCAAACGTCGTCTCATCTTCATTTCTTTGACTTTTTCCTCGTATTATTTGTCTGGTCATAACGTTGCTCTAAACTGGCCAACTACCCCGGAAGAATGCTCTACTACAAAAGAAATGTTCACCGTTTTGCTGAGTTCTGCCAGCGAAATTCTTTGCTTGTTTAATACTCACAGACTGAAACTTCGTGGTGACCAGCTCGCATGCTCGACCTTCTGCTAAGGTTAGAGCACCCTTATGCATCGTTAATTGGAATATTTCATGAAGCGCTCGTTACTGACCAGCAGCAGTATTATTTCTAAGTGCCAGCAGCATGAGCATGCGTGCGCATTTACATAAAAGGCAGACAGTGGTATATAAGAATAACTATATATTTCTTGAAAAAAAAAAACATTGGTTTGTCAGATCGTCCAAGTGCAGTCTATACCAGTCTAGTGACAAACAAAAACACTAGTGACAGCATTTAGTAAATATTTACCATTCGCATTGCAAACCAAAACATTATTGAGGAGAAACAATTATGTGTCACACTTAAGCTGCACCTTTAAGGAAATGACGCGATAGCGTTTTTTACCAGCCCATATATAAAGCTGCGCTCTAACCAAGCCCTACGAAGGTGCCTGGGTGGCCTAGGTGAAACATGCCTGACTCGGCATCCAATAGCATTGCAGAACGTTGAGTTACCAAGATACTTTGTTGGGCGAGCTGTACTGTGGCTTCCTTTTATCTTGTCCTGTGTCTTCGTGTTCGCGCTGTTTAAATTAATGATAGAAGGTTGAGTATTGTTCGACATTCCCTCATAAAATGAGAAACCCGAGTTGATAGCTACTCATAACTTGCTGATATCGTATGGTCCCGTTAAGCGATACACGTACAAACCTTCGAAGAATCAGTGTTCCGCCAAGTGAGCTGCCAGCTACTGCGCGCAAGATCCACGCCTGTAATTCATCGCTCACAACGTCGACGCTCACGCAGGAATTTTGGCGTAACGTTCCTTTTACCGCTATAGCGTTAAAATATACGCCATCATAGATGGTACCATTGTTTTTTTCGCTGTTGTTAGCACCATGACATGGGCTGTTGAGAGGACCTAAAATGGATTTATGAACGGCGATCTCACAACAGAAGTTACTGAAGCCTGTATATAAAAAACGTGGAGGAAGAAGGGAAGGCACTTAAACGTCCCCTTTCAGTGCATGACGCGATAGCGGTTATGGCTCCCGTCCGCGTCTCCTTTTCCGGATTTTCGTTCACGTACATGTACATTGCTTCATGCTTAATCGCCAACGCATTGATTTGTGCCTCAGCTATCTTCCCCATAAGCCATAGAATTATATGAAAGCACACTTGACACACACACATACACACATATATATTGTCACGACTCCAGCCACAGGGAGCCGTGAAGGTACACGTAGACGAGGACCGGAGAATAAGGTTGGCTTCTAGTTCCGATCACAGAGTCCAGTACCAGCGCGCCTCTCGAGCCAACAACCGCTTCGTCGTCGTCGGTTCCAAGCACTACGGTCGCGCGGCGCTAGGCCCGTAGCAATATTATAGAAACAAGGCGCACGAACGGACCTGCATGTCGCCTCGGAGAAGCGTGCCTTATTCATCGGCTATGAGTACTAAAAGGTTCGAATCTTATAGACCCTCGGATCTCAAAAGAGAAGCCAGAGCTGGCAGCGCCTGCCACGTCACGCGCTCCCGTGACGTCACAGAAGCCACCAACCAACCAGCACCCGCCATGACACTAGCTAACTACCACGCCCTAGAGTCATGCTCTTGGTTTTTCTTTCACAACGCTGCCAGCGCCAACACCGATGGTTCGACGTGATAGATTATCACAATGAACTATAGCTACGAGTGTCTAGTATATTCGGAAACGATATCTAAATGTTCAAATTGACCTTCGCACTACGCCTTGGTTGGCTGAGATATTGCTTATAGCTAGCATACGAGAATTGATTGTATTATGTTTCATATTGCCGGCACCAAAACAGTCTGCGCTTTTGTGTTTTACTAAATGCAGTCTGAGCTGATATGGTGTTAAAAAGTTCAGTTAGTGGTCACCGGAGCAAAAGGTCTGCCACTCACCCGATAGGAGCAGTTTGATGGAAACCACCATTCGCCATGCCTGCAAAAGGACACAAGTGCCTCAGTGTGCGCGACCGAAGTATGACGAAAGACATTCCATAAGCAAGCAACAATAGCAAGTTTCTAATGTGTTTTTCGGGGTCCTTCCTAGCGACAAATTCAGCCGTAATACTAATGCTTCAGCATTGAGTTGCATTTCGAATTTGCTGCGAAACGAAAATGAGATTGCATACAAAAATTTGCAAACCACGCATCGATCTTACACTAAACTTTCACCAACTTTTTACCGTAGGCAGCCTAAAGTAGTTTGATAAATTGCGCTATGAGGTACAGTACTTTATTTTAGCCAGATTATTAAGCCATATCAGTTAAACGTTAGTTATATTAAGTAGCAAAAATTTTTCACAAGCGATAACACTTATGTGGTTGAACAAGTGATAACAAAAGGTTAAAAGAGCGAGGATGGGACCTTCACTTGGTAGAAACGTGGCCTACAGCTGTCTCTTTTTCAGTTGCTTTGCTAGAGGTTAACACATGTATTGTTTTATTTTCGCCTTATTCGTATTTAAAAATATTACATTTAAAGCGTACTCATTGGTCTCGAAACATTTCCGCACACTGGTGAACTTTGAATGGTGCTTTCTTACACGTCGAAATGGTGCAAGTAAAATTTACGTTCATTAATCATCCGGATCATTATAGAAGCAGGGCCTAAATATTCGCATTATTTAAACTATATATCTGCAACCATTCACGGTTTAAAACCGCGCACATCAATTTGCTACGCCGTATGTTTCATTGATATGCTTGTGTGAGAGCCATTCAACGGACGGTGCAGGTCGGAGACGATGAGGCAACAAATAAGACTGCTTTGCATGCAAAAGGTGCGGTGTTTATTCCTGGGTTTGAACCCCTCTATCCTCATAGTCATAGGAAAACAAAACTGACTTAAATATGACCGTCGTCTAATGCTTAGGTGGTTGAAGGCAACTTTAAAGAAGTGGCACTGTTTTAAAGTATGTTACACACAAATAGACGCTACACAGGGGTACAAAATGCTCACGTTGTCAAAAAATAGGAGCATGCCATATTTTCCTCGTACGCTCACACGTGCTCAGTGGACTGCTACTCCTTTTGTAGGTGCGAAAACAGTAAGTGATTCAAACTGTTAATTTCAAAGGTCACTCTCTCATTGCAAAAATATGATGGCGAAATATTTTTCCAGAAAGAAGAAACGGTTCAAGTTTAGAAGATTTGCTTATTATCCAGCCAGCGCAGCGCTAATCGCAGGGTTAAAATAATATAGGCAACACGAATGCTATCATTGCACCAATTTTGTTTTCTAAAGTAAGCAGATATAAACTTCGAGCGGTTTGTCGCCAAAAGAAAATGTTGATGGACCGTAGAGTGTTAGGCGAGAAATCCGTGTTACCAGTGCTGGCTGTACCTTTCTTTTACATATTGGGACTTACATAGAGAAGTATAATTTGCTATCATCCAGGACATCGATTATAGGTGGCAGCTCCGCAGGAGTGAGCCCTTCTGAAACTGGAGATTTGCATCTAGTGAAGCAGCGAATGTATTTTGGACGTCTAAGGTGGACGGCTGGGATTGGTGTTCATGGCGATACATGCAAGGTTCATATTTACCGATGGGTGCCTGGAAGGTGGAGGCTTCACGCGTATACGGACGGATGGACGGACGGACGGACGGACAGACAGACAGACAGACAGACAGACAGACAGACAGACAGACAGAC
>JAJIZL010019115.1:334943-467950 GCA_023969395.1 Amblyomma maculatum | reverse complement strand
ACAGACAGACAGACAGACAGACAGACAGACAGACAGACAGACAGACAGACAGACAGACAGACAGACAGACAGACAGACAGACAGAAGGACAGGGGACAACCAGGTTTCATTGAAAGTGGCCATACTGCTAAAGCGGTAAGGAAAACTGAAATACGTAGAGTATGTGGCAGGCAGTAAACAATTGCACGCCATATTGCTTCCCTCCTATATGAATTCTGCTATCTGTATTTCGCCCTCAAGCCGATCACGGTTCATATTTTGTTCTGTCTCACGTATAAACAGAAAATAATAGAGAAGCTATTATTTTAGTGCTTCTATCTGCTCTTCTAGGCGGTTTCTTATATAAAAATTTAAAAAAATAAAATAGTTCCAATACACTCTCGTCATAATCGTCGTCACAATCGTCGAGTCGGTGTCCAATGCTGTCCAAAAACCCTTGTCGAGTGACTGAGGACATAGATAATTACGGGAACAAGCTATATATTGATAATGTGGAAGTGGATAATGAAGAGCAATAAACGTTGCGTCTACAGCTGGTTCCTTTAGCCACTGTTGTCCTTATTACTTCCAGACCGGCTGATATAATATTTGCATGATTACATGGCATCCATCTTCTCCAATTATCATAGTAAGTGGCACCTTTCCGGACTTAGCGTCACTGCGAACAATGCTGCTTTCGACATGTAAAAAATCATAATCATCATCAGCCGTACTATACCTACTGCAGGGCGAACGCTTTTCCATATTCCTCCAATTACGCTAGTCCAGTGCTAGCCAGCCACTTGACCCCTGCGAAATTCTTAACCTCATCCGCCCTTTCTGCCGCCGCTTGCTGTGCTTTCCTTCCGTTGGAATCCGATTTGTTACCCTAAGCGACCATCGGTCATACCCTTTTAGCACTCCATGCCCTGATTTTGACCATTTCTTGATTTCCACTAAAATGTCTTTAGATCGAGGTATTTCTCTCACCCACTTTGCACGCTATTTCTTAACGTTACACCTACCATTTTTTATTCCATAGCCCAGTGCATTGTCCTCAACTTAAGTAGAACCCTTTTCGTTGGCCTTATAGTTTGAGTACCATATAGGAGTACAGGTAAGATGCAACTGTTGAAATATTTTCCACTCGCGCGATACCGGTAAGCTGCTGTCATAACCTGCGAGTACTTGCCAAATGCGCTCCATTCCAAACTTGTGCTATTTATTTTCCTTTCATGGTCCGGATCTGCTGTCACTACCGGTCCTAAGTAGACATATTTGCCTACCACCTCCAGTATTTCGCTACATATTGTAAACTGCTGTTCATTGCCGAGGCTGTTGAACATTACCTTCTTCTTCTGCATATTGATTTTCAAGCCCGCCTTTCTGTTTTTCTTGTCTAGGTCATCAATCATTCTTTGCAGTTCATCTCTTGAGCCACTTAGCAAGTCAACGTCCTCAGCGAATCGCACATTACTGACGTATTCTACCTCAAACCTTTTCCCTAACTGCTCTCATTATAAGTCTCTGAATTCTTTATGTAAGAAAGCGGTGAACAGCACTGAGGAGATCCTGTCTCCTTGCTTAACCACTAAACGCAGCAAAAAAATTGCTGCGCTTTAAACCCTACTAAACCAAGATGAAGCGAAAACATCGTTAGGCTTGGTTACGTTTCTTTTTACTCATGATCTGCAGCGCTATCGCAACTATTATTTTTGAGAAATGCACCCTCATTGTCATCGCTGCTACCATCAATATAATTTTCACAAGCTGCATCACCACTGCCATCGCTACTATCAACGTCACGTTAGAGAAGGATAATTACGATTTGTTTCTTACGAGTCCGGCGTTGTGTAGCGGTTTGCATTCAGTTGGAGATCGCAGGCATAGTGGTTCGATTCCCGTTGAAGTCTTTGTCAATAGCCACACTCCCAATCAAAGCTGAAATTATGAGTGATGCATAGCCATTGCTTAAAGCCAAAGTTTGTCCTCTGGCTTTTTGAAGCTCGAACACGAGCCGTCGCTGACCCAGGCCAGAGTTGAAATAATGAATTTTTAGTTTCGAAAGTGCAACCAGAATGCTACACCGGAACACTGTACTATCATAACCATGCAGCGAATAGGAATTATTTATACTAAAAAGACTGCAGTAAGCCGGCGCTTGGAATGGGAGCAGTTAGGGATAAGGGTAGATGGAGAATGCCTCAGTAATCTGCGATTTGCTGATGACAGTGCCTTGCTAAGCAACTCGGGGGATGAACTGCAAATAATGATTGATGACCTAGACAGGAAAAGTAGAAAGGTAGGCTTGAAAATCAATATGCAGAAGACTAAGGTAATGTTCAACAGCCTCGGGAAGAAACAGCAGTTTACATTAGGTAGCGAAATACTGGAAGTAGTAGGCTAATATGTCTACTTAGGACAGGTAGTAACCGCAGATCCGGACCATGAAAAGGAAATAACAAGAAGAATAAGATTGGGATGGAGCGCATTTGGCAAGCACTCGCAGATTATGACTAGCAGCTTACCGGTATCGCTCAAGAGGAAAGTATACAACAGTTGCACCTTGCCTGTACTCACCTATGGGGCTGAAATGTGGAGGCTAACCAAGAGAGTTAAACTTAAGTTGAAGACAACCCAGAGGTCTACGGAACGAAAAATGGTAGGGGTAACATTAAGAGATAGAAAGCGTGCCGAGTGGGTCACAGAAATAACTCAAGTTACCGACATCCTAGTGAAAATTAAGAAGAAATGGGCATGGGCAGGACATGTAGTGCGAAGAGAGGATAACTGATGGTCGCTGAGGGTAACAAACTGCATTCCAAGGGAAGGAAAGCGTAACAGGGGGCGGCAGAAAGTTAGGTGGTGCGGATGAGATTAGGAAGTTCGCAGGGGTCAAGTGGATGCAGCTGGCACAGAACCGGGTTAAGCGGAGAAATATGGGAGAGGCCTTCGCCCCTCAGTGGGTATAATCAGGCTGATGATGATGATGATGATGAAGCTGGTGCTTCAATACATTATATCACTTATGCCTCTTGCACTCCGTTAAAACATATTTGTATTACCTCGTGCACACATATATTTGATAGATTAAGAAAGACGTACCTGGCATTGACATTGACACCGGCATCGGCATCATACTTGGATTGGACCGTCTGCTCCTACCCTGACCGTACCTAAAGCTGCAACGGCAAAGAGGTTGTTCATTGCGGCTTGGTGTTTACCTGGGGATCTTGATAAAACCAGTGATACCAAGAGTAATCTCAACGCTGGTATTCAATACGCTGCAAATTTATGCGACATTTGCCGACTTGGCCACGATAGAGGGTTTGCTTTAGCGATTATTTAGGCGGTTATTGAACAAACATAATCACATAAAATTTGCCAAAGGATGTGCCGTGTATCGAGTATGCAAAAACCGAACATATAGATGTTGAGCTCGTGCTCAAATACTACGTGGCATAGCGAGCTAGATGGATTTTCCTGGTGCTGGTGGTGTTGTCGCTTTTAGATATCGAGACCTCATCATGGATCTTTCGCAACCTTTCATGAGAGTGAAACCTTAGATCTTCGCGGTCGTTCCGGCGCCCGCGTTTTTGGTTGCACTCGCTGCACGCCTCTTCTGAGTGCTACTTCGGGAAACCCATCCCCTCTGAATCGGTAGCCAGTGACATACTGACTTCTGGCTCACGAATGTCGTGTCATCAGCCTCGCACGCTGTGGCCTTATTATTACAGAAGAATTTCTTGCTGCCAAACCAATAAAGATGTCTCTTGCTACCTTCCCTCACTGACTAGAATATATAATTATTTGCGCTTTCGCGTGTGCCAAGCGGCCATATCACAAACAGCTGCGAATTATATGGCTGAAGTTTTTGTCGAACACTGCGCCTATTCATGTGCTCAATGCCACTTACCATCGGTCCTCTTCGTTTACAATCCTTAATGCTCGTTCAACCAGCACTCAGTGCAAGTAAACAAAATGACCCCTACTTATGTGTTTCTTATATGCTTAGCTCCTATTCTTGTTGCAAACCTTAGTGTAGTCCCCGAAGGGCCTGTGGGCTACTGGCTGCCCTTGTAATCTCATGCTCGTTTTTTTTTTATTCAGGCAGTGTAATCTGACTGCTAATTACCTGTTTGTCACGCTCAGTTATCCGTAACTCTCAGGAAATTTATTTTGCGTTTATGCATGAAAAATAAAATTACACCAAACACGCAGCGTGATCGCAACAGATTTGAAGTAATTTAATTCTTAATACATATAATTCCCCCACCTAATTTTTTACGCTCTAAAAAAGTTACATGGACTTACCGAGCTATGGCATCGGTTTCGACGATACCTGGCGCAAGAAAAACGCGAATAGTGAGGTGAGCATTTGGATCACATTTCATTTAGCATCGCCGCTTACAGTACTATACAAACAGCTTTGAAGGCTTCACTAGAATTCATGTGAGTGTTCTTCTGGAGAAACTGGAAATGTGTGGGAAAGGAGTTTTTTTTGTTGTTGTTGTTATCGTTGTTGGCAAATTCTGTTTACTATTTACAACTTCGTCAGCAGGCGGGTAGGGAATAAACAATAGCGCGCTATCTTACGTCGTGAGAGATAGGAAGGCAAATTACTTTTGATCTATAACGGTGTTTAGTTTATCGCTTTTATACAAAATGACATCAAATTATTTTGAGATATTAGTCGATCAACAGCCGTACGGGCTCGAAGCGTAATACGACAGCAGTAATTTTTCGAGCCCAATTTTTTTGTCCAAATGCCACTTGGGAATGCATGATTAGCGTCAAGTTGCCTAATGTTCCTGAATTCCACAGGATGGTAAATGCTATGCACACAGTTTTAGGCCATTGTTTGTTTTGCTTCTTAATTGATATATGACAACATTGTAATGGCATGTCAACACCCCAAATGAATCTTTCTATGTCCCTTCATACCTGACTCAAACCTAAATTGAGGACTAATCATCGTTCCTTTGGCGAAAAAAGGACACCAAACAATCGAACTCTCATGTCCGCAGCATTAAGAAGGACAAGGTGGTGAGCCTCAATGCGCTATTGAAGATTTCGGCAAATGGCTTCACTTCAACACGCGTTCCGTACATTCTTGTCAAACCATTTGGCAGCACGACGAGGCTACATTCTGGCCTATTTGGTGATTTGTCTAGTGGATCTTCCCTACGCCGCCTTCAAGAGGCTCTTCGTATATGATAATAATAATAATGTCACTCCCGTGTTTCGTGTCACGTTTTGCGGGCTGCTGTTCTCCAAACCTCTTCAGCCTACCAATAGACCTCATTGTGACTGAAGAAAGTGTTCCTTTTTCCTGGGGGAACGTAGTGCAGCCTTGCTTGCATGCCCAAAACAGAGGAAGTGTCTTTGACATCTGTATTGCCTAAATAATGGTATTTGCATACCCAACTGACCGGGCGAAGCGTACGCTAAGCATTGTTACATAGCTGAATTTATCATTTTGCATATAATCAGACAGCGATAGGTGTACCTGGGAGTACTAACGGAAACCAACATAAAGGCGTACAAAAAGAATTCCTTTCAAAAAGTGCTTAGACAAATTCTGATCATCATAATGGTTTTGCCGACGCAAAGTGTAGGGTCGGAATTATATTTTGCCAGGAAATAATCTACGTTTCTCTTTGTGTAGACGCAAGCCTTCTGCTGAGCTGCACAGTGTGGTATAAATTCTGTGCAACCACGGCAAAGCCGTGGTAACAAATATGTTTGCTAACAGTCAAGCGTTTGCCGAAAAGTGACACTTTTTATTACAACCACATGAGCCGTATATAGGCCTCCACTCGGATGCATTTTTCCCCAATTCTCTATGGTCTGCAGGAGAAGGAGCGTTCACCATACAGTCGACCTGATATTGACTTCAGAAATGATAAGCCCTTTGACCCTCTAGGTAACATACACCATGCTCTACAAACTAAGTGCGCAAGATACTGCTGCTAACAGGATGCTGAAGCATCTAAGCTACGTTCAACTACCATGATGAGGACAGCTTAAATGCAATCATTTGATCACTATTTCCTACCACCGTAAACAATGAGCCCTGCAGCAACATTTCAGACCTGTATGGAAGATTATATCTTAAACAAAGATGGTGAAATTGATAAAAGACACTGACATTGTATTTGCCATTGACGCTCATGTACATTTATTTCTGCGCTAATACCGCGAAGTTAAGTCAATGTTTCTTCTGTGGACCATAAGGAATACCAAAATGGTATTATATAGCAAAGGTATATGTGCAGCTTCACCTGTTGATATTTGTATGTTAAAACAGAGGTTTGAAATTGGTTGCATTTAAAGCGTCGAGCATGCCCCGTGAGCGTACACTAAGTGAATGTATTGGACTGTCTGATAATAAATGTTCAAACCTCTAATCAAGCCACACTATAGGCTTATTACATCGAGAAAAAAAATCGTCCGAGTCGATTGCATTTTTCAGAAGCCTCAAAAAGTCACTTAAGGCTCTGTTTTAAAATGCATATTAATTTATTGCTACTCTGTGCCCATTAGTATATAAGACAACACTATGTGGCATGTGGTTGCAGCTAAAACGTTTTGCTTAGTTCAGCTTCCAATCTTTTTTAAAACTCTTGTATAAGCAACTCACTGAAGTGTTCTTAAGCTCTCTAATCATTCGTTTGTGGCTCTGAACTGTACAATAGCTTACCGCTGAATATGCGACACAATACCTATGAAAACAAGAAACTTACTGCAAACGACAATCGCAAGAAGGCCAGTAAGAACATAGGACCTCATCTTGCGCTGTGGAGAGTCTCTGGGCCCGCTGATGTAAACCCAAGCCAGAAACAGCTCAAGACCAAATCTGGCAGACGTTGAAGTACTTATACTAAACCCTCAACAAAATCTCAGAGGTCGGCTTCACGCAGCTGCTTTCGAGCAACTGTGGCTCTAAAAAAGCATGCGCGTAGGGTAAAGTTCAAAGCTACTCCGACATCAAGACCATACCCCGCATCCTTTCCCTGTCTCCCTTTCCTCCTCCACCTGGCATCAACCAGGTGTCTTGGCGAACCGTGGAAAACGGGTAGCAGGAAAACCAATTGCAAGTCTCGGAAAGCGATCAGGACAAGCTTTCGAGTTCAGCGTGGAGGCACGACCAGCGTGCCGTGAGTGCCGCCTCGTTTTACGAGAAAGCGACGTGTCAGCATCTCGGTAAACCGCGCCTCAGGATTGGAGTCTTGTTCGTGAAAGCATAGGTGCGTCGGATACGCGCCGACGTTCACACTTGGTTTGGGTGCTTGTCAGCTCATGTCTGAAGACTTGTATGGAACTTAATTGCGTTCCTTGGAAACGAATTTCCGGCGGCTGGGAAATCAGACGCTTGTCATAGAATACCGACGTCCCAAGAGATTGTTGTCCTGGCATTAATACGTACACCTGAACAATTATTACGAGGCGGTACGAACGGGACCTGCTGGCTGCCTAATGACAGCTATTAAAAGGTGGCTTCAGCAGGCGCTGACAACACACTCCAATCAACTTTGTCAATCTATATCTGCGTACAAATCTACAGCTTGGCGGAGTAATCTTTCTGTTTAGCTTTTTGTATATATCCCGGTCTGTGGCGTTTAGTAACTACACAGATTGTGCGCATAGTTTGACAGGCTTGACAAAGTATCGCGGTCATGATGATATTGCTCTAGATACGACATCGCAAAGTTAGATTGCTAGCTATAGCTGCATGATTTATGTACTGAGTCAAGGGATACGTGTGCAAGTCCAACTGTGTTTAAATGGAGCCAGAACTTGACAGCCCGTGTACTGTGCGGGGGTAGTGAACATTAATGAGCCACAGGTGCTAGAAATTACCTTCACTCTTTTAGTATGACGTCCCTCACAACCTGAGTCGCTATGCGTCGTTAAGCCTCGCAAGCCCAAGCAAACCTTTCGGTAGAAGCAAAAGGCCAAGGTGCTTAAGGACGTACGCTGTAAAGAACAAAAAATGCACTTAGTTAGTCCAAAGTCTATAATAATGGTGTTTGATCACACTTTCAATTCTAATATCGGCAAGACAAGAAAAATGAGGGTAATGGTTGAATGAGAAATTCCAAAACGGTACATTGAAGTAACTTATTACAGAAATATATGGCTCTGCAGCTAAAGAAAATTATTAATGGGTTTTATAAATGTAACCGAATTCATGGTGTACAGTGCATACAATGATAAAATACAGAATAGCATATGATTGCTGATATATACATATATAGACTATGATGCAGTGTTACTTAATCTGGTCTTGAAGAGCTCATATTTACTAAGAGGAGCGAATAAATCGGGAAAGTGATTGCACCGAGCCTATCTATAAGCGCAGAAGTATTAAATGACGGAAATGATTGTTTTTTTTTTTGTCATGTGTGTTAAAACTACGAAGTTCTTATCATGTTTTAACCTTGCAGACGTATACTGGGGAGGAGGAGAAGCAACGAGATGAGCTCGTCACGAAGGGATGAAAAAGTAAATATTTTATGAAAAAAAAAGAAAAGTTACGGATTTTACGGCGAGAAGTAATGATGCCCCTTAAGCCACGATTTCACTGCGGCAAAGTTGGCTTTTGACTGACATTAGAAAAAATGGAATGAAGACGTTTCTTGTTTACCACTAGTTATGAGGGAACGAAGTTCTCCTTACAGAAATTCCGGGGTTTTAGCATATTTGCACTTTGAGCGTATTAGTAATCAATTGAATACCAGCTTGCAGAAAAGGGGCGCTTTAGCGACATTTTATTTAGAATATCTAACCACGCCGTTAGCACGATTAATTACAAAAGAAGTACGCTTAGTCTTAGTGAGGTTGGTAGTAATAGAGGTGCAATGTTATTTGAGAGAAGAAACCGAATCAAGGAAAATGTTAATAATGCATGAGTATTAAGCAATTGGCTGGTAAGGAATCCTACACAAAAAGTTATTTACAGTGATCAAACAATAAGCCTACATTTTTTTAAATTTTTCCAAGTGAATAAGTTAAGCTACAGTCAGAGATTAAGCTGTGCAATGGACACAATTATTAATATAGTCCTCCTAAAGTACTTTGTCCCGTACCACCTAAATTTTTTGAACATATATAATACGCAAAAAAACGCTTAAAACGTCTGGTTCATCATGAATGCGCAGGGTTATGAATATATTAACCAGGTGTGCTTTTGAAATCTCATTCACAGACTGACTAGACAGCATTTACAAAGACGTACAAAGACAATGGCACTTCGCTAGGAGAAATAAATAATCGTGATGGCTATTTTTTGATGGACACAAAATGCAAAAATACCTCAGGCTACGCGAAAGCGTTAAAATGCTTCAATGCAAATAGTAAAGCTTATGTATTTTAACTAAAGTCTGGCGTTTTTTAGACCATATTGACACATGTCATTCATAGACGACGAAGATTTGAACGGGCGATTCGGAAAAAGACGACGAAGCAGTACGGTGCTGTGCTTTTGTGCTGCCTTGACTGGCTGTTGGTGTTTTTCGGTGCCAGAGTGCCAGAGCGCCTTCCCTGTAACGTTACGTTACAAATCTGGTGGAGGAATAGCCAGGTATCGATCCAGTCCTGCATAATCAACCTGTCAATACGGAGCTTACCCCCGTACATCAACGCCTCGGCCGCCGCCTACGTGGAGAGCCCCCTGAATTTGGACCCCTTCCGGCCGCTACCAGGACGACGCACTCTCAGACGGCCGTAGAACCTGCTGCAATGACATCTGAGAGCAGGCTTCCCACCCACATTCTGTGTCATCAGCCGCGAACACCCCCCTCTTTTCATGGCGACGTGTTCGAGGACGCAGAGGACTGGCTTGAGAACTACGAGCGAGTTGCTCGTTACAACGGGTGGACTGATGAGCGTAAGCTCCACAACGTGTACTTCGCACTTGAAGAGTCTGCACGGACATGGTTTGAAAACCATGAGGCTTCCTTCCCATCCTGGGCAGCCTTCTGTCGTGATTTCAAAGCCACGTTTCCGAGCGCCGACCGCCGGGAGCGAGCAGAAGCTGCGCTACACTCGCGCATTCAGCGCCAGAACGAGAGCGTGCGTATGTTCTTCGAGGACATGACACGCCTTTTCAACCGTGCAGACCCACAAATGCCAGAAGATAAGAAGCTGCGTCACCTGATGCGGGGCGTTAAACAAGAACTTTTCGCGGGACTGGTGCGCAGTCCACCACGCACTGTGGCGGAGTTTCTTAGCGAGGCAGCGACCATGGAGACAACGCTGCAACACCGAGCCCGTCAGTACAACCGTGACGTGAACATCATTAGGTCCGACGCACCCCCTGTACATGTCGGCAGTGACATGGACTCACTACGCAATCTCATCCGTTCTGTCGTGCGGGAGGAACTGCAAGCGCTCCGGATGCCTTGCAACACAGCATCTTTTCCTTCATTGGCTGAAGTCGTCCGGGACGAGGTGCGTATGGCAGCTCAACAAGTTGCTGACGTTGTTCCCCAGCAGCGCGTTCCTCACCAGACGTTTGACGCCAGGCCCACCTACGCGTCCGTCCTGAGTACTCCCCCGCCAGACCATAGTATCAACGCCGCAGCTCCAGCAATAGAGCCGCAGGGTCCCCGCATGGAGCACCTCGCATGGAGCCGCATGCAGCCTCGCTACTCCCCTCCGCCAATCTACCAGCCACCCCGTAAAAGTCAAGTATGGCAGCCCCGGGATCGTCGGCCCCTGTGCTATCATTGCGGTGAAGCCAGTCACCTTTACCGGGCGTGCCCGTACCGCCGCGTCAACATGCGGGGTTTCGCCTCGGAGGGCCTCTACCCTCGGAATGCAGAACGGCCTACTGAGATTGCAAGCGAGCTTGCAGCGCGACAGTACCCCGTCACATCCGGTTACCAAGAGCGTCGGTCTACGTCCCCGACGAGCAACCGTTCGACAAGTCCCCACTCTTCCCGACGCCGCTCTCCCAGCCCTGGTCGGGAAAACTAATACCAGCGGCCTTCGGAGGCAGGGTCGCTGATGTCGGGAAATGTGAAGATCCTCCGTCATCGTCAGGCCGACCCGACGAGATTTCACTTGTGTCAGGTAGCGACAGCATCCGGCATACTACCTCCGATTTGTGTGTAACGATTGATGGAGTGGATGTCACCGCGTTACTCGACACTGGTGCCGATTATTCTGTAATGAGCCGTGGTCTCGCCCGAGAATTGAAGAAAGTTTTGACAAATTGGTCCGGCCCGAAAATTCGTACGGCGGGAAGTCACTTGATTGAACCTGCAGGCAAGTGCACGGCGCGGGTCGGCATCCGTGGTTTTGTGTATGTCGGAGAATTTATCGTGCTTCCTGAGTGTTCGAAAGACTTGATCCTTGGTCTAGACTTCCTGCAGACCAACGGCGCTGTCATTGACCTGAAAGAAGCGCGTGTTTCCTTTTCGACGAAACGAGCTGTGGCGCGCATTGAAAACGAAGATCCGGGTCTGAACGTTTTGCGTATAGTTGACGATGACGTGAGGGTTCCGGCACGTTCTAGTGTGCTGGTTCTTGTAAAGCATGATTTGTTCCACGATTACGAGGGCATCGCAGATGGGCACCTTCCGCTACTACTCGAGAAGGAATTAGCCGTTGCTCGAGGACTCGTACAACTCCAGAACAGTTGTGCTACTGTCCTCCTGACAAATTTTGCTAAGGAGATGCGGCATCTCGCCAAGGACACGGCTGTTGCCGTCCTTCACGATGTTACTGCCTTACCTCATTTATGCACCGCCGGAACGAACTCTAAAGAGGAGGCTGCACCTTGTCATGCTCTGCAAACCGTTAAAATTAGCCCCGACTTGAGGCCCGATCAAAGGAATCTTCTCTCGGCTCTTCTGAGCGATTTTGCAGACTGTTTCGCCACAGGCTCGAAGGTCGGTCGTACTCCTGTTGCCAAGCACCGCATCATCACCGATGAGACCACGTTACCGGTATGCCAGCGCCCGTACCGGGTTTCTCCTAAGGAACGTGACGCCATTAAAACGCAAGTGGATGAAATGCTTGCGGACGACGTGATCCAGCCTTCGACGAGCCCATGGGCGTCGCCAGTGGTACTTGTCAAAAAGAAAGATGGCACCTTGAGATTCTGTGTCGATTACCGAAAGTTAAATAGCGTGACCAAAAAGGACGTCTATCCGCTGCCCAGGATTGATGATGCCCTCGACCGACTACGCGATGCCAGGTACTTCTCCTCATTAGACCTCAAAAGCGGATACTGGCAAATCGAAGTGGATCAGAGAGACAGAGAGAAGACTGCATTTGTGACGCCCGACGGTCTATACGAGTTTAAGGTGCTTCCGTTTGGTCTTTGCTCTGCCCCGGCCACGTTCCAACGTATGATGGACACGGTTTTATCAGGTCTCAAGTGGCAGTCGTGCTTGGTGTACTTAGATGATGTTGTTATTTTCTCGCCTACTTTCGAGCAACACTTGGACAGGTTGCGCATCGTGCTTCAAGCACTTAAAGGCGCGCAACTAACGATCAAACCTGAGAAATGCCACTTTGCTTTCAAAGAACTACGCTTCCTCGGCCATGTTGTCAGTGCACAGGGCGTTCTCCCTGATCCCGAGAAGACTACCGCAGTGTCAAATTTTCCACGTCCTACCGACAAAAAGGCACTTCGACGATTTCTAGGTCTTTGTTCGTACTATCGACGCTTCGTCCAAGATTTTTCTAAGATAGCTGAACCACTGACAGCACTAACCAGAGATGACATATCTTTCCTGTGGGGAGACGATCAAGAGCAAGCCTTTCAGGAGCTTAGAAGCCGCCTACACAAACCCCCAATACTCGCCCATTTCGATGAAGACGCCGCAACAGACGTACATACTGATGCCAGCAACGTTGGCCTCGGCGCGGTACTCATTCAGTGGCAAGGCGGAGTAGAACGGGTTATCGCCTACGCGAGCCGAACACTCTCACGATCAGAGGCGAACTATTCGACAACGGAGAAGGAGTGCCTTGCGGTAATCTGGGCCATCAGCAAGTTTCGACCATATTTGTACGGACGACCCTTCCGTATTGTCAGCGACCATCATTCCTTGTGCTGGCTGGCAAGCCTTAAAGACCCGTCCGGACGTTTAGCTCGTTGGAGCCTCCGTCTTCAAGAGTATGACGTTACTGTTGTCTATAAGTCGGGACATAAACACCAAGATGCAGATTGCTTGTCACGCGCGCCATTGGACTCCACCGCAGTAGAAAACGCAGACGAGTTTCCCTTTATTGGGGCCATTACTCAATCCCATATGGCTGACCTTCAACGCAAGGACCCGGAGCTGGCGCCGCTCATCGATTATCTGGAGGGACGCGGTGGTAGAGTACCGCTTGTTTTTCGTCGTGGCTTGCAGTCATACGCTTTACGAAGTGGAGTTCTCTACAAGCGCAATTTTGAAAGATCAAGAGAGACATTTCTACTCGTAGTACCTACGCACCTACGGCCTGACATCTTGAGCGCTCGTCACGACGAACCGTCCGCCGGCCACTTGGGAGTTAGTCGTACGTTTGCAAGAATTCGGGAGAAATACTATTGGCCGAAATTATTACCTTCAGTACGATCCTACGTTAAAACCTGCCGTGACTGTCAACGCCGAAAGACTCCACCCGTGAAACCAGCTGGATTTCTTCAGCCGATCGCTCCACCGCAAACTCCATTCCAACAAGTGGGAATGGATCTTCTTGGTCCTTTCCCGAAGTCAACTAATGGAAAGCGTTGGATTGTTGTCGCGACAGACTACTTGACCCGATATGCTGAAACCGCGTCGCTCACAAATGGAACTGCCACCGAAGTAGCAGAGTTTTTTGTCCACGACATTGTGTTGCGTCATGGCGCTCCGGCTGTTATCATTACCGACCGCGGGGCAGCTTTTACGGCCCGCCTGAATAAGGCTCTACTGAACCTCACACATACTAGCCATAGACGGGCCACGGCATACCACCCGCAAACTAATGGCTTGGTGGAACGGCTAAACAGAACTCTGGCCGACATGCTGTCTATGTACGTGGATATAGAGCATAAAACCTGGGATCAAATCCTCCCATATGCCACGTTCGCATATAATACGGCACTTCAGGAGACGACGCGGCTCACACCCTTCGAGCTTGTCTTCGGCCGTCGAGTGACCACTCCACTGGATACAATGCTGCCCGTATACACCGACGACGAACATGAGCTTGACCTGGACATTGCTAGTTTTACTCAGCGCGCAGAAGAAGCGCGGCAGCTGGCAAGACAGCGCATATACCTACAACAGCAACTAGACGCTGACCGTTACAACAAGGGACGGCGCTTCGCTGCCTACGAGCCTGGAGACTATGTCTGGATTTGGACGCCCGTTCGTCATCGTGGACTCTCTGAAAAATTGCTACGTCGGTACTTCGGCCCATACCGTGTCCTCCGCCGCCTCAGCGACGTTACTTATGAAGTTGAATCCGCGACCAAAGATCCCTCAAGCCGCAGACGACGCAAGTTCACTGATGTTGTGCACATCGTCCGGATGAAACCCTACCACGATCGCCCCGCTGACTAATCTTGAGACTGATGGCGCCCCGTTTTGTGCTGTGGTATCCCATACCAACCTAGCATACTATCTGTCAGCTCATCGCATCAAGCAGCATTTGCAGCATCGAGGCGATGCTGCCAAGAAGGGGGGCAATGACACATGTCATTCATAGACGACGAAGATTTGAACGGGCGATTCGGAAAAAGACGACGAAGCAATACGGTGCTGTGCTTTTGTGCTGCCTTGACTGGCTGTTGGTGTTTTTCGGTGCCAGAGTGCCAGAGCGCCTTCCCTGTAACGTTACGTTACAATATCATAACCTTATGAAAGGTACACCCTGTAGTCCACTGATTCCTTCCTGGCTCCTTCCACAAAATGTGTCAAGCTTACCAAGCTGCGTTTCAGTACAAATCTACTTTAGGGTATTCAGATGATTTCTTTTCCAAGACTGGACTATCAACACCAATAAATTTTATGTTAATTTCTTCGCCTGGCTTCAGCAACGAGGTTTGAAGGTTTGGATTAGGCGAGCTCAGGCATTTTAATAGAGCTCTCATTACTCTCAGAGACAACTTAATGTATTCAAGACCAGCGCCTGTAATTTTCTAGCTATATTTATGATGCCGTCAGAACGCTACTGAAAGTATCACACCAGCTAGCAATTGAGCTTTTTTTTTTTTGTTTATTAAGTTTACGGTGTTTAGTTCCAAATGGCTCTTATTAATATTTTTGGATTAGTCGTACTGTGGCGAAGAGAGGGCTTTGGGAAGAATTTGTTCTGATTTGCAAATTTTCAAACCTTTTCATTTTTCTCCTTCTGAAATAAAATAGCGAAATAATATGAAAGATTAGAAGTAAAACATCTAGGAGCTGGCACCTTTATTTTTCACAAGACATCTTTTTTTTTTTCTGTTTCGTGTATCTCCTTGGAAAATATTGATGGCACTGAAACGTTATTACTATGGCCTCCTCTCTTGTTCCCTTCTTTCGTTTCCTAAGGGGTGGTGCAGCACTTTTTATTGCTTGCTTTTTGAGGCTTGCACCTCTGGTAATTATCGCACCGTTAGGTGCGCCCTGTATGAATGACACAACAATGTTGTCTAAAACGAGTGCATTTTTTGCTTTAGCGCTCTCAGCGTTTTATTTTGCCTCGCTTGACGCATTCAGCTTCGCCTATTCCGGTGGCTGGAGTGGGGTGCCGCCGCGGATTACGCGCTCGCTTGTAAAATACCGACACCTGTCCAGAACTGTAAACTTTAAGACGGCGTGTGACGATTTCTCTCTTGCTTACAAGCCTCGGCTTTAGGACATATGAATCTAAAACCTGGTAGACACGCTTTTTCTGAAGCCTTTCCCTCAAAGTACAAGGAATTCTTCTTCGCGTGCCTCTAGGATTGCAACCTTATAAATATTCATGTATATCGTGAACCTTGGCAAGAACTGAACCGTTTCCAGCTACTCTCGACATATCCGACAGGTTGCGTTAAACGCAGTACCTACCCAGGAGTTAGAAATAAGAACACAAATCCTTGCACGTTACTTACCGCACAAAAACAAATTCTCAGGTCGCAGGCTCCGGCTTGCGGAGAAAACTCGTTAAGCTGTAGACAGGCTGATCTGTCACCCCTTTCGTGTTGAAAACGCTGAAAGCAGCTCCCACATGGGTTATTACTCTACGTCACTAGGTGGTGACGCTAAGCAGTTCAGTAAAGGAAAAATAAGCTGCTTTGAGAACGGCACAGTAACGGCTACATTTTGTCTTACCTGAAACCATGCAGCGTCGTAACTGAATACGCCCTTGATTCAATGAAAAGGCCTCTCCTTGATGTTACTCGTTGTACATAACAGATGACTGTTCGTCGGGCCTAACGGTTCATTAATTAATGAAGTGCAGTAGATGGCACCCACTCTGCGTGCAAAAGCAGTGTAGATTAGACTCCAATTTAGGAACTACCATATATAGCTTCATTTTTAATGCCTAGTTTGTTTAGGGCATGATTTAAAGATGCCCACTAATGCTGCTGCACACAACTTAACGCCTGGTTTCCGCGTATACAAACTGCGCCTTTCGCCTTTCCGCCACACATGAATGCCGATCTCCAGGGAATTCATGCCGTTAAGACACGCATAACAAGGTTGCATTTGATTTTTTTTATACATTACATCTCTACATAGCGTAAGCAACTCCTCGGCTAATTTGCTAACGACCTCGAGAAACCCGACCTCTACACGCCAGAAATGAGCAGACGCATGCTTAAACATTATGTCAGAGATGTGTTAATAGCAATTGCATGTTTAGATTCTCAGATGTTAGTGTTGCAATGTCGTTTAACGGAGCGGGTGCACTTTCTTTAATATCGGAGAATGTCAGCGCACCCTCAACAACATCTTACTAATTTTAGGCCGCTTGAAAATGTTACCGCCACTTACCAACCGGATTTTATGACTACTCAGCACTTGGCCAGCGTACCTCTGACTACGTCATGTATGAATACCACTGCAACTAAGCTGCAGTAAGTTCCCAAAAACGAATCGTCCATTCGTATCTGAGGTGAAGCGTGTAGACTATACCCGAGAAATGGAGTGAAAAGACGAGATACCGCTTTATTCGTTGGCTTTAAGCAAACGTGCTTATCAAGTGAGTTTACGGCCATAGGAATACATGCTACAAATTTCAGGGTCAATTCTTGAGTGTTCATTGCTCCTGTGGTGTCATGTCTATATGAATTCCAACTGAACACACCGTAGAATAAGCTGTGAAAGCATGAAATGTAATTTAAAACGCACTCTATGCATAAACTGTAAGGATACAAGTCCGTGTGAGGCGGTACCGCCAATTTACTAACACATGTAAGAGAACGATTTCGAAACGCATCTCTTGCTTTACGGGATACGTCCTTTAAGAGGCAATACAATTATGAGACCTTCCACTAGATGCGTATATTGAAGCCGGATTGCGCACAAGTTGCTTTATTGAATGGGTGTTTCTCCAGTGTCACAAGTGTATCTTATGTTCAAAGTGGACGTCCACGTGTGATTTACACATAACCGAGTCCTAGAACAACGCGGTAAATGAACATCGCTGAGTGGTTCACGGCCAGCGTCGTTTGAACTCCTAAAAATGGCGCAAGTCGACAGTTGTGGGGAGGCTGTAGTGCGTGGTTTTGTTCGTCTGCTTACCACGGCCATTGAAGAAGGCATTTTCACGTAATCTCATCTCTGGCAGGCTAGTAGAAACTGAATTGCCAGCAAATGTAACGCCCGTGGCAAAACGGCGCACGAGACTGCATGAGTAGATAGCGTGATTCGGTAGAACACCCAGCTGATCTGGCGTCATTAGACATTATGTCAGGGAACATTAAATGATCGACATCATTCCCATTTATTGGTTAACATGCGGTCAACAATGGTTTCATATTCCCAGGGATTTATTTGGAACGCGGAAAAAGGACAACATTAGTTATATCGTGCTGGAAACAATTTGCCGAGATGCTTTGAAGGTGCACTGCAAATTTTCAATCACACTTGGGGTCTGGAGTCAAGATCTCAAGGTTGGGTAATTGAACGCAATTAAGCAATAGGTTCAGGAAAAACATTAAAATAAATATCGAGGCTATTGCCAGCATTACGCACTCTGTTTTATTCGCGTTCGACATGCCTTTCATTTTTAAGGCGCGAGCTTTTGTGGGCTCATGTGTGTGCGCAAAAAGTGTTCCTCCGAAGAATAACGTGATTTGTGAGTTGAAAAAATGGTCCTTTGTTTTAGGCACTAAAAATGTTTGTATGTGCAAAATTCATTTGTTGTAGAGTAATAACTAAAATGCAGCCAAAAAAGTCAATTTGACGTCGAAAGTATATTTTCTTTAATGCATATAGGCACATAAGGCCATCATGCGCTTTATATACGTCGAAATAGTCATGATATACCACATGGATGTCAATGCAGCCACGGATGTCGAAATTGTTCAGAAAATGTGCAAAAATGTTGCAAAGCAAGACTGATGCCAGGCCTCGCCATTACGGTAAATATTCTAAACACCCAGACAAGAGTAAGAGAGGAAGTCAGTAGTAAAAAGAATAAAACAGTAAAAAAGAAAAAAAAAACAACGAAAAGAAAAAGTTTAGAAAGAGAAGAAGAAAAAGAAGACCAAGTGAAGAAAAAAAGGAGCCAAAAAATAAGAAAAAAGAAGCAAAGGAGGGTAAAAACAGCAAATGAGTGGAGAGTCTCAAGGAAAGGCTCTCGCCTCAATGCACTTCAGAGTGGTTAAAGTACCTCCAGCGCATTTTTCGCTTGTTTTCGGGTGGTTTGACGTACCAAATTGACTCAGGCTATGAGAGAGGCCATAGTGGAGAGCTGTCGGCAATTTCTACAACCTAGGGTTCTTTAGTACACTGGCGTCGTACGTCTGTCATGCGCCTTGCTTTTCGCCTCTATCTAAAATCGGCCGTAGCATCTGTGATTCGGTCGCGCTTGTTAGGCACAGCACAGCACAGTAAGTAAGCACAGTAAGCACTGCAACACCACGGCGGCGCCTTTAATTTTCGAAATCGTGGCTCAAGTTACGTGTGACAACCGGTATATGTGAAGTATTGTGTTAAATGGTATAAAATTTCAAAAAGAAACGAAACTGGGCTTTTATAGTTAGCATTAATTCTACTATGCGGGGTACGTTGGACATCAGGTAAGAAACTCATTGATTTAATTAGTTCTCTGAGTACCTAAATACCTAAATAAATAAAATCTAGAATGCTTTTTTATGCCAGAGGTATTTTGTATTTTGGAAAACAGTGATGGTCCTCCAAATAATATAGCCTAGGGACAAGTCATCTAAAAAAACTGTAGCATGCGTTACATGTCCCAAAAATGTCACTCCGTCGGCCAGCTTCACATCATAGCACAGCGCTTATGACGTAGACCGCTCCACTAGGAGAAGTCGTCACTCTGCTATCGTCACTCGAGACCCAGACGAGCGCGGTGGTTTGTTGTCAATTTCTCCTTGACCGCGGCCTTGCTGACATCCTCTGCAATCGTACCCCATGCGCGCAGTCACCGTGCTTGCAGTTGGGCCTAAAACCACGCACTTGCCGAGTGGTATACGCTGGAAGCGCGAGCCGTCGCTATGTTACGATACGAAGGCGCCTATCAGGCTGACACCTGTGGACCATGAATGCGCGCTTCAAGTATTCTGAAATGTTTTGCATAGTATTTCGAGGACGAGCTCCAATCACGTTAATACAACAAACACCCTAAGATAAAAATTGAAAAGGTAAAGACGTATTTAAATACTTAGCAAACTAATTGCAGCATTGTGTTCTTACCTGGTGTCCGCGTATCCCCCATTATAGCCCCAGAATTGCAATTAGACTTAATGCCGGTATAGGCTTATTTTGTACATTCTTAAAAAGAAACGCTTAACACCGGTTGTTTTCTATATGTTTACATATGGTTATTTTAAACCGTGGATTGTAAAGCAAGCTGGACATTTTGTGAATGGTTAACTAAAAGTTGCATACATATTTTTATTTTCGATTTTAAAACCCAAGACTATATTAAGAAATTGAAGGCTGTCACATAAAAGCTGTGTCCATATTTCATTTTTTGTCGGCAATGCAGTTAGAACTATGTAAAATTAAGAATGCACATTTTTTCAGGTCGTAAAGTTGGCCCGTGTACACAACATGTGGGCATGCCAGCTTTTCAGCCCCTCCGCAGCTATGAACGGCCTTTTGGCTTTTGAGGGCAGCTGGGGCCCTCATTTGCGTCGACTCTCGCAGAAAGCGGGCATGATCGCTTTCCAGTCCCGTCACAAGGACAAGCGGAACAAATCGAGTTTTGGGGCGGGGCGGGCAGTCCCGTTTGAGGTATTCTATGATTTTTCTACATAAAGCTTACAGCTCCGTCGGGCCTTCCCTCGTGTACCCCGCAAAAAACCCACGTAGGCGATGTGCGGGCATGCCCACTTTAACCCCGTCACCGCCATGCGCGACCTATCGGGCTTTTGAGTGAAGAGCGTAATTTAGGTTAGCCTAGGCTTTCCTTTTTCAGAAAGCCCAAATTTACTTTGAGTCTGCCCTAAAGTTCTCAATGAGAAACCCATGAGGGCCTAATGTGAAAATATGGGCCCAGGTATGCCGTGCAACACCTATATGATGGCTAAATGAGATACACAGGGGCGAGCCCAATTAGGCTTGCCCGCTTGATCCTTAAAGAAAGCCCTCTTGGGTATTAAAGTGGTTGCTCCAGCCCAGCTTGTCCATAGGAGCCCCACGGGGGCACCGTAGTGTGTGATGAAAAATTTTAAAGTTGCGTCGTCTTCCTTTATAATAAAGCAAATACAAAAGCTACCGATTTATTTGTGCAGTACAAGGAGCCGACGTAGTATTCAAGACAAAGTGGTGCCCCGAGACTCTATTTTAAAATTTTGCGTTGCGGGAAGGCAACTGCATCTGCTAAAATGCAAATTTTTTATGTTAAATATATAGAAGTTCATTTCTGATGGAGAAAAGTTTAAAATCTGGACTCAATGTTTATGTATCTTCACTAACTTTTAAAATGTTGGCAATTGACACAAAAAGTGAGAAAGCTGAACTTTAGATTTACGTAATCGTTTCTTCAGTGAGCTCTGTCCAGTACATAATGACCGCCTTCCTGTAAAATTCACCTGTCCACCAGCAAAGAGCACACATATTTTTTGCAGAGTTTAAAATAATGTTCAGTTCAGTTCAGTCGT
Organism: Amblyomma maculatum; assembly: GCA_023969395.1. Lineage (NCBI taxonomy): Eukaryota > Metazoa > Arthropoda > Arachnida > Ixodida > Ixodidae > Amblyomma > Amblyomma maculatum. The sequence continues at coordinate 446,715 of JAJIZL010019115.1, read as the reverse complement.
TCAGTCGTGTCCGACTTTTCGTGACCCTATGGACCATGTCACGCCACGCTTTCCGGTCTCTCACTATCTTCGTAACATCACATAACTTTATCGGCAGTGCCTCGAGGATGCCATCTAACCATCGCGTTCGTTACCTACCCCTTCTCCGGCGACCCTCAACCTTTCCCAACATCAAATCTTTCTCCAGTGACTCCTCTCTTCTCATCAGATGACCAAAGTAGCTGAGCTTTAACTTTAGAATTGGACCCTCCAATGAGCAGTCAGGGTTTATGGTCGACAATATCAACTGATTTGATCTTCTGGCAGTCCAAGGAACTCTCAAGAGTCTTCGCCAGCACCACAATCCAAACGCGTCAATTCTTCGGCGGTCAGCCTTTTTCACAGTCATTCTCGCATCCATACATCACAACTGGAAAGACCATAGCACGAGTTATACGGATCTTGGTTGGCAGACTAATGTCTTCGCTCTTTACTAGGCGGTCAAGGCTAACCATTGCTCTCTTTCCCAGAAGCAGGCGTCTCCTAATTTCATGACTGCAGTCTCCTTCCGAGGTAATCTTGGAGCCCAAGAACAGAAAATCTGTCACAGCTTCCACTTCTTGTCCATTGATGATCCAGGACTTGATAGGGCAAGACGCCATGATCTTTGTCTTTTTAATGTTCAGTTTAAGCCCAAACTTCTCACTCTCTTTTTGTACGCGCATCAGAAGTCTCTTGAGTTCCACTTCACTTTCTGCCATTAAAGTGGTATCATCCGCATATCTGAGGTTGTTGAAACGTTTTCCAGCAATCTTCACTCCAGCTGAAGACTCGTCCAGACCGGCCTTCCTCATGATGCACTCTGCATATAGGTTAAATAGGCAGGGCGACAGTATGCAGCCTTGCCTCACTCCTTTCTCAATCGGAAACTAATCAGTAAGACCATGCCCAGTTCTGACTGTGGCCTCTTGCCCTTCATACAGGTTCCTGAGGAGACAGATGAGGTGAATTGGAACTCCCATCTCTCGGAGAGCTTGCCACAATCTGCTGTGATCTACGCAGTCAAACGCTTTCGTATAATCAATAAAGCGGGTTTCTGGAACTCTCTTGCTTTTTCCATGATCCAGCGAAGGTTGGCAATTTGGTCTCTAGTTCCTCTGCCCTTGCGAAACCCAGCTTGCACGTCCGGAAGCTCCCGATCCACATACTGCTGCAGCCTACCTTGGATGATTTTCAACATCACCTTGCTAGCATGCGAAATAAGCGCGATCGTGCGGTAGTTGGAACAATCTTTGACACTGCCTTTCTTTGGAATGGGGATGTAAACTGACCTCCTCCAATCCTGTGGCCACTGCAGGGTTGTCCAAATCTTCTGACATAATGTATGCAGAATGTTAACAGCGTCATGGTTGAGGTTTTGAAGCAACTCAGCTGGAATGCCATCAGTTCCGCTAGTGTTCTTAGCAAGGCTGGCTAAGGCCCATTCAACTTCACTCTTCAGGATGCCCGGCTCGTGATCAGTAATCACAACCGTCTTATGTTGGGTTTGCACATTCGGGTCCTTCTTGTACAGTTCTTCTGTGCATTCCTGCCATCTCTTCTTTATCACTGAGGCTTCAGTGAGGTCCTTGCCTCGTTTGTCCTTTATCACTCCCAGCTTAGCACAGAAGCTTCCTTTGATATCTTTGATTGTCTTATACAGAGCTCTTGTGTTCCTTAATTGGCTGTTGTCCTCAACTGCTTGGCACTGTATGCTCAGGAAGGCATTCTTATCTCTCCTTGCTATTTTCTGAAAATCCGCTTTGAGAACCTTGTATCTTTCTCTTTCCCCAATAACTTTTGCCATCCTCCTTTCCTCAGCTATTTGCAAAGCCTCTTCAGAAAACCAGTTTGCTTTCTTGCATTTCTTTTGCTTTGGAACTACCTTAGTAGCAACTTCTTGTATTATATCACGAACATCAGTCCACATCTCTTCGGGCTCTCTGTCTTCTAGATCTAATACTTGAAATCGATTCCTCACTTCCACAGCATATTGTAATGGAATTTGATCCAGATCATACCTGAAAGGCCTTCTAGTTTTCTGCGTTTTCCTCAATCGAAGCCTAATTTTGGCAACAAGAAGCTGATAATCGGTGCCACAATGGGCCCCAGGCCTTGTTTTTACTGTTTGTATAGCGCTTCTCCATCTCTGCCGGCAAAGAATATAATCGATCTGATTCCTGTACAGACCGTCCGGTGAAGTCCATGTGTACAGGCGCCTCTTGTGCTGTTGAAAATGAGTATTCGCTATGGAGAGGTTGTTTTCTTGACAAAACTCTACTAGCCCCTGCCCAGCTTCTTTTGGCTCGCCAAGGCCGCAGCCGAGGCCTAGTGGTTAGAGCGCCCGTCTCGGCTGCGGGAGGTGGTTAGTTTGAAACCCACCGCCGGACACCCACCGGTAAAAATGGGTACAAGCGTCCCCCGGCCTGGCGCTCGGCTTTTCCAGGGGTGTGCGTTTGGGAGAAGCTCCGTAAACCCCGCTGCGCGCCCCTCCTCCGCAGTGGGCCCAAACTAAGTTTCGAACCTCGCAGCCTGCAAAGGTGGTTGTGTTTGTCTTGCAAAGGTACTTCCTTTGACCCTCACCTGAAGTGCTCCCTTAGAGCCTCAGCTGCAGCAGTCCTAAAAAAAATAATGTTACGTAAACGTTTAAAAGCATCCGGTATACAAGCATATATCTTCTCTTATGATCTTTGTTCCGCTGGTTGACTCAGCTTTGGAAAAATAGCGGAGGCTCCGAGCCGAGACACCTTACATCCTACGAGGCGGTTTTGAGGATATGTATGGGATGTTAATTTTCGTCTCTTGAAGCACGATAAACAGGGACAATGGAGTAATCGCTCCCACTGGAAAGTACAAGTATGTCTTCGACGCCCATCTCGTAAGTTTCTTGCCTGAGGGAAAAAAATAAAGGTCATTCAGTCACAGAACATTGTGGTAAATACACGGAAGCTGCGTCTCCATTGAAAGACGGCTTTCCGGTTCATCTTCAGCATGTAAAGTTCGTAGAGACATGTTGCAGCTTTTGTTTAGACAGCATCACGTACCTCCTAACCGATGTGATAGGTAGCAACGTTAGAGAAAATCATTTTTTTTTTACCTGGCAAAGATGGGAAAAGTATTGCTAGACTGGCATGGGGTGGCAGGGGAGCAGATGTGAATTTTTTTTTTTGTGGACGATTGCCACCAAGTGCTTTGCAAGTCACTCCTTGCAAACGCCCCTATCAAATATGGGCTAAGAAGCTGTCCGTGCCCACTGTTAAGCACGCCTCTTGTTGCAGGAGCAGTCATACTCGTCGCTGATAGTAAAAATCAATATGTTCTGGCTAAAAAAGCTGTGGCATGGGAGTGAGTGGGAGCCATGTCTGTCTTGTCTGTATTATGCGACACATATGTCAGAAATTGATGCCAACTGGGAGTCTAAAATGAAGCCTTTCACGATAATCTCAAAGACACGTCTAACAACATACGCAGTAGTTGTGTGCGGCAAGCGGTAAATGCGATATGGGTGACAATGTTTTAAAACTGAAGATGGGTGGTACTTTAAATTTCCCTATAGAATAAAGGCACATTGACAGCTTTTGCATTGAGGCTATTCACCTATCATTAAGAAAAACTATTTTATAAACCGAGGTTAACTAGTGACTTATAAGGTTCGCACCTTCAAAGAAACATTCACCTCTGCAATTATGAGCTCATATTTACCTATGTCACCTCCTTTCGCTGTTCGCGATTCAATTGCATTGATCTCATTTAATTCACCTGGAGTTGAAATCATGAACCCGCCCTGTCACAGGTAGTCAATCTCGCATGCCACACCTGAAAACAATGCTACATCTCGAGGACAAAGCGGCTGATCTGGCCACTACTCGACGTATCGCCTCATACATGTGGATCCCATTTCGTTCGCTCAAGCCGCAGAATATGGCCTGTCTCGTCCAGCGCCACAATAACCCACTGGCAAGAGAAAGGAATATACTTTCTTACACCGAGGGTAGAAGTGGTGAATATATTTATTTGAAATAAAATACAGATGGTGCCTAATTTTGAAACATTTCCCCTGTAGGAAGTCGACCTCGCACATGTACCACGCGGAAGCTGAGGTCGCGCAGCACTTAGGAAAAGACAGCTTCCCACGTGTTTCTTATACGTTCTTTGCGCTGATCCTGATTGCATGTAATCAGCGAAACAGGTAATTTTATAAAAATATATAGCAACCACACGGTGCAGTTGAGGAGCATCACGGAGCAACAAATACGTTTTAAGAAAATTCAATGTTGTTGGGCCATGATTTTGATTGTAGCGAGGCGTAGGTAATTTTAAAAGGAAACAAGACATTGAGGCGATATCGTGGATCTCTTCATATGACTCAATCATGCATGCGTTGAATTGTAACGAAGGTAATCAATTTGCCATATACTACGACTGTTTCCGCGATTATAGAAAGCACATATTTAACTTCCACTGTCATTTTATCATTGCAATAAAGCCTCAGTTAATAGTCAGAAACTCCCAGTTTAGTTATTTTGAACGTATTTGACGCTTGACACATTTCAGCAATACCTATACGTGGCATGGGGATATTCCGTAAAGTCGTCACTTATGCTCGTCTGCCTTCCTTCAGAAAGCAACCGGTGAAGTAGGAGAAATAGCAGTGAAGTGTGTTTATTATTCCCTCGCGCAGTGGTCCCAGTTGACGCATTCTCCCACGTGATTGCGGAAGTAGCCATCGCCGCAGTAGCATCCGCTTGTGCAATCCTTGCAGTCGAGGCCCGAGACCGGGCTGTCGCAGCTCATCTCCCGGCAGTCGTCACCCGAGCAGTCCTGCCACTCTTCCCAGCCGGGACACGCCTTGGGGTCGGGGGTGGTTGTTCGGTCATCTGGATGCATAATAAAAGAAACCTTATTCAGAATATTCTACGTGTAAATGATGCGCCGTATTTTGGGATACCTGCAGTATCCAAGGATTGTGCGTTAAATGCGACCTTCTGGCGTTCTCCACAATATACTGTCACACCAGCCATTGGAGTTTCTTCTTTTGTTGTGTCGCCACAGTAAAGTGGTAGCTAAAGCCAAAATCAATCGATAAACGCCTTATCGGCTAGACAAACGTGGCAGTTTAGGCATGTTGGTTTCCCATGTTAGCATGAAAGGTATGACCAGCGCGGCAGTAGATGAGGACACAAGAACAGGAACTGCAATAAACAGCGCTTCTGAATCTCGTCGTTCCTTTTCTTGCGTCCTAGTCTATCATGCGCTGTTCATATCTTTTATCCGCTAAGCCGTCGACCTCTATCACATACGGAAGTGTCGGACAGTGTTGAAGCTGCGCTTAGCCGGAGCTTATCAGAGAACAGCTTCATCACAATGTGTTTCATATCTCCACCATTGCGCTAGATGTTGCCAAGCATCGAATAAGTTAAAATTTGCCGTTGTAATTGCTAAGGACTTCCAAGGTAAAAAGGAGGAAATACTTTGTCTGTTCTTTGCTACACACATTAAGATAAAGCTGACTCTACTTAAAAAAATGGGGGCATTGGTTTAGCACAAAAGCCCTAAAGCAGATGCATGAGAAAGACGCTGCTACAACACAAACGCAACAGAACTGATATTGAAAATAGTGGCAACCCTCTAGATTTTACATCTCCACCAAAATAAAAGCTACTCATATAAATAAACACGGCCACATATAATGCTTTTGTAATCAAGTCAAACTGTATTATGCTGCCTCCAGGTTGGTTGAAGCGTTATCGCTGCACCACGATCGACTGGCGCGTATTTCCGCTGATTTTTGTAAACTGCTCGTCTCTGTTAGCTATATTCGTGGTAGTCGTGGCGTCTGAACTGACCACAAGGTGGTATTACAGAAGGTTGATCCCTGTGTTGGCCGATGGTCTACTCACGCTTGTTTTTAAATGGTTTTTAAAGGCGTTTAATGTGTATAATGCCTGCATGACATGCCTTTTTTCAACTTAAAATAAATTTCGTAACCTTGTCGTCCGACCATCGTAGTGAGCGATTCAAGGAAAGCGAGCACGCGCAGGGTTTGAAGTGCAGAATGAATTCTAAAGAAATATAATAGTAATCGAATCCTGATAAGAATAATTTTGTGCACATTAAACTATCTTATCTGATACAATAACGAGTACTAAGTTCTACAATTACAGAGATAGTAAGCTAAATTACTCTCAAGATCAAAATATGCATGTTGTTTAGGCAAGACGTACATTATTTACACACACATGCCATTCTAGTGAAGGCAGAGGGGAGTTTTGTAAATGTAGGCAATTTTCATATTAAGATTTCAGCTGCTATGATCCTGCGAGCTTTCCATTAGTGTACAGAAACTTCCCTTTTCCGCACACTCTATGCACCCGAAAAATTGCGCTATGACACTTCACGGCTTTTCAAGCTTGTTGATGGGAAAAAATATTGTAAATTTGTTCTCAAGGTATATTTAAGCCGTAAAACTGTGACATTGCTTCTGACCAGTCATTTTATGCAGCGCAGCAAGGTAACATTTCCACCACGGTGCAGCGTGCTCCTATATTTCTTACACTAGTTCGCGGCGCCAATGTGGTACGGAATCGATTTCGTGAAAATTGCACAATAAAGCAATCTAGTTCTGAGCCAAAGGCTGCGGATTTGGTTCCTAGTAACGGAGGCTGCGGGAATCGCATTTTAGTGGAACCGGTACACAATAACACGTTTTTCCGGAGGTTTACATCCTCTTTTGAATGCACGCGAATCTGAAATTAGTACAGTCCCTCCCACGAACCACCCCTTTAGGTTTTTCTCCGCAGCTAAGAACCTTGCTTACTATTCTATTTCGTAAAACTCGAATGGAAATCCTGATTGCTGCCAAATGCTGACTACATAATCTCTACGGCTCAACAATAAGCCCTTCGAACAGTAATATGTGAGCACAGCACAACGCTACAAAGAGAAGGGACAAAAAACGGCGCTTAACTGATTTATGTAAATAAAGGAATTCCAATATATACATACAGTTTGGGGACACAAATGCGTACAGTCAACTTTGATGTTGTGATACAAACAAATAAATAAAAACGCCACCTCATACGCCCGTGTTGAACCTGCCGATACGCTATTTTTGAGAAGCATGGTCATCTCTCTTGTAGTTAAAACCACTGTTTTGCCAACGCAAACATTTTGCTTCCTGTTAATATGAAAGGCCTCGGCGACTTGCCTGGTGGGCCGGTCACCGTGAAAAAATTACAAGGGTTCAACGCTACTGAACCAAATATTGAGCGAAAGCATTAACTGCAGCCGACCGATTGTTCTTATTCTCTTTTTCTTCTTCCTCAGTCCACATATAAAGCCTCGCTTTAACCAAGCCTTATGAACGTGTCCTAGTGGCCTATAGGCGTAACGTGAATGCCAGGGTCCTGGCAGGCTGATTCTGACATAACCGTTCCACGTGAAATGAGAGACCCAAGTTGGCATCTCCTGCCAGCCAACGTGGGTATTACGTCACAGCGTCACGTGGGTAAGACGTGGCTACCAGCCTCGCTACGCTGAAGGCTCCAAACCTAGAGTAGTATTGCTTTCTCAATAAATTAACAGTCAACAAAGAAACTAAATGCGTATGAATGCTTACCATACTTTGTAAACACTGAGATAATTTTTCACATAGACCAGATTGCCAGGGAAGTCGCCGAGGATTTCCATATTGACAGGGAGCAAAATGTTTGCGTTAGCAAACCCTCTTTGCGATGACTGCAAAAGAGGTGACCATGTTTTTTAAAGAATAGTGTGTCGGCGGGCTGAAGACGTGCGTGTGATGTGGCGTTTTTATATATTTATTTATATCACAACAATAATGTTGACTATGCGCATTTGCGTCCACAAAAGTATATCTATATATACGGTCATCTTTTCTGTGATTATTCCGGTTGTAAGTTCAGCGCCGTTGTTTTTCTATTCTCTTTGTCCTGCTGTGTTGCGCTCATATATTACTGTTCGTTATCCTTCACAAACTCGTCCGATCAGCCGTACTTCTACGATAAGCTATTCGACGATCGCGCATCGAACGTCAGTGTCAACTCATCACTAGACAGTTTTTACGACTTTGACACCGTGGAACTTGCAATGTCGTTCATTCTATTATGGATATTCTTTTAAGGTAGTCAGCGCTGCGCCTGCTCGCTTCAGGGTGCTAAATTAGGCACGCTGGATTTCTTCGTATGACTGCTTGTTGCAACTTGCACAGCACACATGTGTAGCCGTTACAGTAATAGCTTTTTTTATTGTCAAAATTGACGATGTTCGTCTCTAGGCGCGTTTTTTTCCTTTACGGATAAATGGTTCGCATCATGGGCATTTCAAGATGTACAGAAAAATTGACCACATTTCAACGTGACGCGCAACAAAACAGCACAAATTGCTGGCAATGTATGCTGTATAAGATGACAAGAGTGCACGGATATGGGTAGGCACAAAAAGGGCATGCAAAAGATTTTAGTCCGCTGGAATTGAGCGAAAAGCTGCGCACATCTTGAAATAAAATTTGTCTGGCAAATAAAGAAAGACAAACATGTTAATAACGAATATAATGTGGGCGCACAAATCCCAAATCACAACATGTTAACAGTGAGTACAACGTGTTCGCACACATCCCTTCTATGTGTGAAAAAGCGCTAGAAAGATATAGCAACTTTATACGAATGCTCTAGGGATATAAGTACACTACTGCTCCCCTTAGATCCAGGCAGCAGCAGCGGAGTGTAGATAGAGGCAAAATATTGGCGTGTACTGTGCGATGTAGATGCGGGTTAGTGATCTCCAGGCAGGTAAAGTTTAATTCGGAGGCGTCTTCAACCGCGTCGTCCAGAGTCAATTTCTCTTGAGGCCTTGAAGTTCATATACCATGTATGCATACGCAGGATACATGCGCATAGGTAATGACTTCTTCGAGAATATGTAAATTCGCATATCTAATCTTTTGGTCGTTACACCTGGTACTTTTGCATGGTAAATAATTGGTTGAGCAATATGCCTGTAGATCGCAAACCAGTACATCTGATAAGAATAAATGCCGCACTTCTATTATGTCTTTGCTGGATCGGTATAGCTTAGTTCTTGGCAGACTATGAGAAAGCAAAATAAATATAGCACACAAAACGAAACATTTACGCTAATAAAAACACTAACTAAAGAACAGGCTGAATTGAAATCGATTTTCAACAGTTAACGTTTTCAACTTCTGTTAATTGTTGCAGTTTTGTGATGCATTTCCATTACCAAGGAGGTATCATTTTTCCCTGCAGGAGGAAACACCAAGTGCTGTGGATTAGCATTGTACTAAGCGGCAGAGTAGTCAAAACTATTCTGTTAAAATGAGCTAGCTCTTGAAACCAGGGCTCGCTTGCACAAAACAATCTTAAGACTGTCTTAGCTAAGTCCAGACTTAACTGGAGTCTAAAGAATAGGCCACTAGCATGGCCGCTTAAGACTGGAGTCAAGACTGGGCTTCAGTCCTGACTTGAATAAGTCGCTTGTAAGATTACGACTCTAGTGCTGTCTTGGTTAAGACACAAGGACGCCATGTGTCTAAGTAGAGAAATTAGGGAAATACAGGGATGCGCTGGCACTGTCCCTGCTGTAAGATGTACACATTCCGTCAATTTTGCGTTGTGTAAAATCCGTGCCAATGCTTTTTGCGGCTTAAGATTGTGTTACGAGAAAAAATGCCCCAAGTGGTTGCTGAGGCCGTTCTGGGAAGCCACTCTGGTGAACATGAACCCGAAGCGTTCGACGTTCGGAACACGAGCCGTCTTAAATAAGCTTGGTCTTTCTAAAGACACCATTTAAGCCTGGACTTAGCTCGGACTTTAGCGTGCAAGCCGGCCCAGATGTTACTCTTTTCAACAGGATAAACTAAGAGGTACGTAAGAAAAGATGCAGTGGCCATCTGGACTTGCTCATTTTAGTTCGTTGTCTCGATCCGGCATTATTTGGGACCATTGCACTTTCCAACTGACCGTACAAGATTTGCCCTCGCGACAAATTAATCATGGCGAGTCCAACATGGAAGCGACGTCACGAGAACGAGCGGCACCACTGCACAGTTCACGCTATCAGCGGTATGTTGCTCAACGAAATGAAAGAACGTGCGTGTTCGGTTTCACGCGGTATCCCGATATCAAACCCACACGAGCAAGTTTGTTTCTCTAGCACAGCCGCCAATCGCCTCACGTACACCTGTGCTTTCTCCCTGCTGCTCCAAGCACACACATACCAGACGTTTCTTTTTATCCACGTACCCCAGCGTACTCTGTGCACGTTCTCTAGCTTCATATCGTGCTGCTCGCTGCAACCGGTTGCAATCCCGCAGCAGCTATCAAATGTGTCACAGCTGTCGCGAGAAGCATTCCGGCTTCAGAAACGATTTCACGCGGCCACGACTCTCTGGAGGACCTGGTTAAGCGAGACAAGAGAACAATCTGTCTAGCCGCGGGGGTGGGTGCAGCTTCTTGGCGCTGAAGGATTTAGGCTGTCAACAAAAACTTGGCCAAGAACGTTATTAACGCCCTATTTAGTACGCTGCTGAGTTGCAAATAATTACTACGCGAATAAGATGACAGGACAAGAAGTATAGTGCCTGTAATTCTATCAAACAGCGTGCCGTTCAAACTGAAAACATTGCACTGGTTACATGAAGAAACATTGCATAGGACGATGGTGAAAGTTGCGCAGAACCTGTGCTGAGGCAATTATCTGCAAAACATCATACCTACAAGCGTCTATCCCCATTAATTGAAGAGCAGATATAGACAATTAATAGGCGCCGTTATGTATATGTAAAATATTTGTAATATGAAAGAAACTATAGAGAAGAATATGCAGACGCAGTGATCTCTCGTTCGTGCTTATATGCAGTAAGCCTATAGCGCACTTCTTTTTTCTCTGAGCCAGTATTTTAAACTGAGGGTGTTAGTTGAACGCGGTGCCGTGTACCCTAGTGTCGCAGCTTAATTGTTTCTCATCGCAGCCCTGCAGCTTTATATCAACCCAGGTACAATCTATTTGAGGACGCAGCATCATAATGAATAAATGTTTATCCGAAAACTGTTTAGAAACAACATGGTTTCGACGTGCTCCGTCTACATACTACATGTCACTGAAATCCGAAACACTCGCTTTGAAAACAATGGCGGTGTTCTGAAAAGTCACTACAATTTCTATATAAATATTGTCACGCACTTCCCGCAAAGCAGATTCAATTCGAGTGCTCACAGAAAGCTCTCCCTTGCGAAAGTCGAGAGTGGCCCCACATTGTTCTAGAAAATCGAGTCCAAGAATTACGTCATGTGTTGATCGAGCAAGTACAGCAAATTCAGTTCGGAATGGGTGGCCGGCGATAACAAGATTCACGGAACAAACTTCAAGTGGGTTAATCGGTTGGCCACCAACACCACACAGTGTTGTCGCACTATCCCAAGCAAACAATTTTACGACCAAGGCAGTTTTCAAAAGCGAGACTTATAATAGAAATGGTTGCACCTGTGTCCAACAACGCCATAGCACGTACACCGTCCAAAAACACTTCGATTCTTGTAAATAACCTCGTAGCAATATATTTCTCGAAGTACTATTTCTACGGGTGCCAGCGGAAACAATTAATGGTGTTTAAAGGATGCACATGCGCACAAAAAATCGGAAGCTTTCTTTGTCGATAAAACTTTTCTCAGCTAGCTATAATGATGAAATTCGATTCATTACACTGCTATCGCTGGTCCTAAGCCTGGTTTTGTGCTATGGGGAGAGCCTAGCCATCAACCAAACGAATGTAGAAAAAAGGAATTACGCAACTGCGATAGGAGGCAGTCATCCAAACACAAACGTAAGGGTTTTGAATGTTCTCGGAGCAATGTTTTAGGAAGTATCAACTGGTCGTTTGAGTCGGCGTTATAAATCAAGTGTTCTCTTGAGTGTCCACGTGCATTGTATAAATGCTTCTATATTAGGTGTAAAAAACAAAAAAGCACCCCATCATCATAGCTGAACGAGTTCAAAACTCCTAGTTGCTAATGCTCTAGTTGCCAGTGTCAAATAAAAATAAATATAGAATACAACCGAAACAGTTATATACATTACATGCATATAGGTAAACGTTTCGCCAGGCATAAGGAATATTAAGCTTTTACTTATGAAAACAATATTTGGCTTCCAGTAATTCAGACTCTCAACATGGAACGAAAATTGATGCACCACCGGTATCTCAAGCCAGCGTCGGCCTTTCTCTGCAAAAAGCTCTCTCGCAGAAGGCATACTAGCCCACATTTCTTGGCCCATAGCGCGCACATGACCCAGATTTACCTGCAGCATATAATAGCCATAGCATCCCTTCCCTTTGCCGACATTCTCAATAAGTAAGCAGCGGGCCAGATTAATTTTGTATGGGCGGGAAAACAACCAGCTAGTCTTATAACAACTTATGGTGAAAAACTGACCTCCCAGCTCTATAGAGCTTGGCTGTTTGGTTGATCATAGCAAGTAATTTCAGAAACTTTGATTCGTTTAGTAAAAATAGGCAAAAACGACAGCTATTCTACCTATTTATGGATGCCTTTGACAACACTTTGGAAATATATTTCTGAAACCACTTTAAGTGGAGTACAGGAGCCTCATCGCAAGGCTAATACATACGATCATTTAGCATATGACTAACATTATCCCTTATTCTTCTCAGACCTAAAATATAAAATCTGCTTACTATCCTAATTTCAGTCAAATTAAAGAAATATTTACTCTTAACATCGCCCTCTCAACGCAGCAGAACCGCCCACAATGCCCGTGTTTCCAGTGAGCACGGAGGCGGCGCAGCCAAGTGATACAAAGTAGAAAGCTTGAATAATCAAACCTCCGTTTTTAAAAAAGAACATCCTCCACTTTACGCAGAGCGCCTTCTCTAGAGAAAGTAAATGCGATAAGAGTTTATATGTGCACTCACCGTCTTTCGCCTTTGGTGCCGCTACAGCAGTCGACGCAATCGCGACCATCACGAGCAGCATCGCCGTGATATTCCTCATCCTATACCTGATAAAGAGACGAATCTTCTGAAAACCGAGACACTGCGATGTCTTCTACGCTCCTTCTTCGGGAAGCTCTGGGAGAGAACTGGCTATGGAGGGACTAAGCTAGACGACGCTGCCGTTGCCTCTGCTGTCGCGATGACCTCTCGATTGGGGCCGCCTGACCCATTTCAAGTCGTGAGCTGTTGCCGCGACGGTTGCCTGGAAATCTTGACATTCCGGTATTATATCGTCCCCCCCCCTCCCTCCCCCCTTCAGCCCCCTTTCTTCAGCCATAACGAGCGAGCATCCCGACGCGTTTTTGTGGTCTTTGTGCACGCCTGCTTGTGTTTTCCAAAGGCAAACTCGTTTGACGCGACTCTTCCGCTCTCGTCCCGCCAAAGACCGGTCCTGGGCTTGCTTGTTTCTGTGCATCTATATCTGCAACGCTCGACGCCACTCTCTCTTCAGCCAGGAATGGAGGAAAAGAAGAAGCCCGGTTTCGTCTCTGGAGGCCAAATGTCTGAGTACTGGAGGTGCCAAACCTGTTACCATAAAGTACAACCGAGTTGTTACATCATGCAAGTCAGAAACTAGACCAGTTTTATGTGGAAAGCATGACGCAATAAGTGCTGTCATCTGTCCCGTCTCCATACTGACTCAGCGGCCCCTCTGTTTTTAACCTTAGTAGCTGTAGACGAGGCAGGAAAATTATATGCAGAGTAAATATTACATGTTGACGAGGCCAAATTCTTGAGATATAGGCCGTTAATTAAACCCCTAGGGGAAAGTTAGCAGCTAATAGCTGTCCTCGGCCTTTTTTACCAGCGCTATTTCAGCATAACCAAAACCATTTTTGTCACCATCACAATGCCACCATATCGCCCTTGATCGAACACGTAAACTCGTTCTGAGCACCCGAATGCCGTTGTAACTGAGCTTTGGAAAGTAAGAAAAATAAAAAACCATGCAGCTACCTGAATATATGAACAAAGGCACGTTATATGAAAGTAGGGGTAGGAGCAATGTAGATCTAACATAAATTTCCTCATTTCATAACTCTCACTTTATGCTTCGCTTGCACAAGAGCCAGTATTTAACCATAAGAAGCTGAAAAATATCTGCGCTCAAAATTCATCTCCAAACATCGGAATCAAGTTAGCAATGACCCATGTGCAGAAATGCAGAAGCGTAGTCTGTATTTTCATTGAAATCGGCTGGGGACAAATATGGAATCCACGAAAGCAAAGACAAAAACTGAGCAAACGGAGAGCCGAACGAATTGACACTTTAATAAATTCCTTTACGGAGAGGTAAGAGAGTTGACGCACGCAGTATGGAACGCACTTGAAATGAAAGAGTACATTGTTGCTTCAGAAGAGAAAGGTTCTTGTCCTGCTTCAAGGCAGGCTGCCTAAAAGGCGCGCTGCCAAGGTCCATACTCTACGCCATCTACGAAATGCCCCCCCTCTAGCCGTGAGGAAATGCGCTGGCCCTGATCGGTAGTCATGGCGGCACGTATCATAGGGTGAAAACCAGTCTCGCACCGCTTAATCAAGAACAGGAATCACGTTTGCTTCAAACTACTTGCCAGGTGAGAACGGCTACTTCCGGATTTGCAGTATATGTCCTTGATGAAGAGAGAAGTGCAAGAGCAGTGAGAAAAGGCGTTTGCCGGACAAGATGTGGGCTTGTGACGTTAGGTACATGCAAATCGTGTCCTTATAGTTTGTAAATTGCTTTTTTTTTTATCGTTAGCGTGCATTTGCAGCGAATGTTTTTTTTTTTTTTTGTGTGACAATATTACCGCGCTTTATTCATCTATTCCTGATTTCCTTACACAGTGTTTATCATCATATTATCAAAGCTCCTTCATGCTATATCTTCGGACCGCTACAGTGTTACATTCATCGAAGCTCAACTTCCGTTTTTTTCATCCTACGGGGATATTCAGTAGTAGTGTTGCTGGCCAGTTGGTTTACGCACGAGATAATTGACATGGTTATGGAGGAGTGGCCTAAATGCTGTTTCTGTTCTGTGTTTTTCTCATTCCACCGCAAATGAGGCGTCGTAATAGCACCAGTGCTGTTGACTATATCAAGCCGCAGCATGACGGTGGTTAAAGGTAAGGTTGCTCCCAACTGTATATTTACGAGCCTCTTCATTCTGGCGAGCATTTTCAAACGGTTTTATCGCCATTTCCGATCACAAAACGTGCGCCATAGAGTTTGATCCTGTGCAAAGGATGATGCAGTGACATTTTTTCTGTACTTCCGGTTTTTTATATTTTTTTTCATGCCGTGCTGGACTGAGTTCTGTTTGCACCGCTTTTTATTATTGACTTGCTTTAAGCAGTTAAATTAACCATGGCTACGGTATTTCAGTACGTTTTGTTGTCACATAATATCGCAAATAATGGTTAGGAGTCAGGCATTCGACTCCTGATACCAGGCACGCGAGTTGTATCCTGGCGGTGGCTACACTGTTTTGATGGAAGATAATCCCAATTGTTGGTTTCCTGCACGAATCTGGAGTCACGTGGATCTTCACGCATCTGTTAGAGCTCATGCGGCTGACCTCATAAGACACAGCGTGGGAATCACGCGTTATGCTTGAGATTGAAAACACATCTTGCTTGACCCTGGTGCTGGTCGTTGTCTCAAGAAGACGAGCGAGTGCCAGTATCTCCGACCAAATAAGGGAGTAATTACTCAGTGACGTCCACACAAACGTAGCCATAAGGCTACAATGGAAAGCTATACAGCGGTATCATACTGTATAGTAGAAGCTTCGTAGTTAAAGAAAAATTCGTCCTGTTCCGGGGATTGAACACGAGACCACCGCCTTTCCGGAGCAGTCACTCTACAAACTGAGCTAACCGGCGCTCTTGCAGATTTCTGGGCTGCGACTGACTCGTCGGAGATGTTTTGCTTGTAGGGCGTCGGTGCGGATGACAATTTTGGCTGTTGTGACGGATAAAGAGCGAAGCGCGCCTGGGACGGCAACCCGCTCAGCACAAAAAGAAGAACGAGGCTCTGCCAATTGACATCTGGTTGTGCTATTAAACACCGGCTTACAAGGACAATAAATTGCAGTTGTTGTTTCACATCCGTCAATGCTCGCATCTACATATTGCATTGAGCCTTGGGCAACTTGGTGTCTTGCTCTGCGATCCACTCAAGAAGGAATGATGCCGCATAAGATGTACTTGGTCTGTCAAGGTCAGTAGGTTTATTTTCGCTGAGCTGAACACAATTCTATGGAGGAAAAATTGCCGATGGCGGCGGCAATATGGTGTGCGATGCAGCATAGGCATTTTCTGCGTAAGTGCGTGACTGGCCTTGTACATAAGGCCGTCTACTGTTTCCGCCTCGTGGATTACCACGGACGTGTAGCACCCCCTGGGGTTAGGGTCGGAGGTGTCCACGTAGAAGACTCCTGGTTTGCTTTTACAATGGCAGTCCAAGGGTTCCGCCCACCCCCGGCGCCGGCTATTATGGTCCTCTTTAGACATATTGACTGGGAAGTGCCTTACGTGTAGGGGTCATCTTCATTGTGAGGACCTGCGACATCTCTCTTCTGTGACTAGAGGGTATTGGATGTGAACTCGGGCTAGAGGGCAACGGCCGGACCCAGCCTTTGTGAGACGCGTTTTTGGTTGGCCAGATGAAACTCCGAAGCTCCTTGAAAATATTCACCTCACTCAGTGCCAATAGGTGGCTGCTAGAGGTAGCAACCTGGAGGTACAGTACTTGTTTCATGATTTTACCGAGGATTACTTCGAGGGCATCCTTCTCCTGTTTCCGCAGGTGGAGGTAGGGAGTCGAATACGAAATTCGACTGGGGTGGAAATCCTGCGGGCAGTATGCTGATCCATACCACCTGGTGTGGGCCTGCCGGCAAAAATAAAAAAAATAAATAAAAGGTATAAAGCCGCCAACTAAGGAGGGCTGGGAAGCGGCCCTGTCCAGCTCGGACCTGGAGGCCCAGCGTGCCCTGGTCCAGAGAGCTCGGGCAGCGGCGGCGGCCAATGGCGTCCCGGAATAGGATCTGCCACTAAGCTCCACAATCATACGCACTTGCCTTCCCAAATCATTTCATTGTAAATAAATGTTTTTTCCTCCTCCTCCTCCTCACGAATGCATTTGTCAGCCACAAAGCGTCCTTGCATCATGACCCACCGCGCTTTTTGGAAATCTGGTGAACCATGCTGCCCAACTGGTCCGCCAGCTGCAGGAGCTTGGCGTGTGTTGTGTCGCACTGTCGCTAGATGTGCTTGAAATTCCTAGGATTCCTAGGCGTTTTGCGTATTTTAGTGGTTATTGAGCTGCACCTTCACTGCTGTGATAGTCCTTTCTCCAGGAAGAACTGGAAGTACCAAATTCTTAGTACTTCAAACGTTTCGCATCTAGTAGTGTCAATAAAACTGGCAGCACCTCTTCTTTAATGATATCATTGACGTTGAAGAAATGTTGGGATCTTTCCTAGTATGAGTCAAAGTTTTGTACCTTGGGGTCGTACTCGTCGATTCTGCGAAGACGCAACATCTCTTCAGTATCGAACGTAAAATGCTCATTAGGTCGCTGACTTGAAGGAAGGAGTATTATCTGTTGTCCGCCCTATGGGCCAAGCCACCAGCCGCTTGAAGTCTGCATTAGCGGCTTCCAATGGTAATGGTCCGATTTTTCCCAGACATGCTTGGCCGGCCAGTACCGACGGATTTCATTCTCTTTGTCACGGTAATAACTAAGATGAGCAACAGCGATGGTCCAACAGAAAAAAGCACCCTACTTTCGACCGCATCGTTTTCATGTAGCTGACGGCTAGCGTACCGTGCGCAGCTATCAAAACAGCGGGATCAGAGGCAAAACACTTGCTTGCTAGCCGCTCACATTATCACAGCAGCCAAAAAGAAAATAGAATTATGAACAACTTCGGTTGAACTTTGTGTGTTATTATTCAATTTATTTAGTTTTGATAGGCCAGCGAAAACAAACTGTCATCTCGTGTGAAGCCCAACAGTAGCTAAATGGGTGCAAGTATATTTTAGAATGCACTTTTGTGTTTGAATTTAACTCATCACAACAAAATACTTAACAGTGATGCCTAATTTCCTTTCGAACATGGAGGCCCCGAAGTCGACAATTGCAGTGCTGCATTCCAATCCCAGAGATAAAGAGGCTGCCAACATGCATTGTAATGACGGAAAGAGTGTCCTGTTGTTACGCGCTTAGAACCTAATTGAAGAAAGGCACCAACTAGCTTGTAATAACGCCCTTCCAAGTTGTGTCCTCTTTCTCCCCGTCTAGGCTCTGGGACATGTGCATAATCAAAGCGTGGCTATTAGATATTGGTAAGGTAAAATTAGTACTTGTTATCGCTCATGACGTGACATTAAACACGTATTTCCAGACGCCGTCCTCACACGGCGGGCGGAAGTAAGACGTAGGCCACCGATTTCGAATCGAACAGTAGAACGCTGCGGCACTCCGATGCTCTGGCATTCAGGCGGTTCCAGAAGGCTCAGAATATAAGAATTCTAAAGACGGTATTGCACTGCTAGAGTCGCAAAGGTTGGCGATTCAAACGTTATCCAAAATCGGTAAATATTTACAGCGTATTAAAAAAGCACAGATAAAACTTTATTTGAACGGAAGAATTCGAAGCAGGTTAAAACAGGTTTCCCCAGTACCCCCCCCCCCCCCCCCCCCTCTCCTACCTTATATTCACATGTTGACGTTTTTAAAGTCCATTAAACTGGAAAACCTGTCGGTGGCGATGACCTGGACGGCCAGGTCTTCCGAGAGCAGCTGTATCCCGTTCCGCTTAAGACCCGCTGTTGAAGAGAGCCCCGGAGTTACAAATAAAATACAATACTCCGAGTAGATTCCTCATCAATTAGCCCTCCTTTGAAACTGAAGTGCATTGCAGCCGAACCTCAGTTTCAGTAGAGAATCTTTGTTTTATACCATATTCTAGTTGCGGCATATGAAGTTGCATTTTCTATTCCGGTGTGGTCAATTATATTTTCCAATTACTATAGCGTTGTCATGACACGGCCTACCGAAAAGTTTAGGCGTCAGTAAGACCTAGAAGCGTTCTAAACCGCGCATGCAGAGACGCTATCTTGACACGCATATTGTTTCACGAATCTCGTGCGAAAAAAAAAAAAAAGATGACAACCACTTTTATTTGAATTTCCAGTTCACTTTTGGAATATGTGCTGCTGCCAACCTGGATGTCACATTAGCCGGTGTGTGAGACAAAACCAATGATTGCACTTCAACAGAACCGCATATGAGCAGTCCATGTTGTGCCTTTTTCGAAAACATGCTTAAATTCAGTGCAAATATTCAAGGGCTGCTCTCTTTCCTTCCCTCACAATAGCTGGTTACCGCGTCTTTATTTTTATTTGTGCACCAAGAGGCCTTGCGCTACTCCTGACATTAGAACCTCTCCAAGATTTACTTACTACCGCATGGCGTTTTATGACCGTGAAAAGTTATTGCCGCTTCTGAGTATTCATCTCACCAAAGCAAAAAGAAAACAGGCTTCAAGTGCTCTCTAACTAACGCGAGAGCCCTGCGTTTAATCACTGCCACCAGGCACAGATGTTGCGCACGGTTTAAGTGTCCCTAAACGCAAAAAATACTCCTTAGGCGTGCGAAACCGGACCAGCAGCATACCAGGGAGGCGGGGGGTGTCGCGTCGCCATCTTGGCCGCTCAGCTGCAACACATAGCTGTGGTGCGAATAGTTTTCACTCGGTAATTCATGGATGCATGGGTAAAGGTTTGGTCTACAATAGCGGAAAATGCAGCAGATAATATACTAGAGTTTCACGCGTTTTTCAAGATTTCAAGACATTTTATTTTGTAATGTTTTAGACCCTGAGTCAGTCGTAAGGAGTTAGCATATGACGATTGTGAATGATGTTCACGAACAGTTGCTCTACGAGTTTCGGTTTCTAATTTTAGTTTTCAAGCCTCGATTGAGCTCGCAGCTGCAAGATTACATCCCTTAATATAAGAAGCAGACTAAGAAAACGAGTCTCTTTTCCTTTTAAACATTTTACATTACACTGAAAACCTTTTACAACAGAGAGTGTATTGCAACCAACGGCAAGGGGAAAGCGCCGAGGACTGGGAAAGCGAGACAGAACCAACAAAATTAGGGAAAGCTTATGATGTCTAATATCATCTCACATGCACATATGAAAGTGGGCATATTCGTACGCACGCGACGACGTTGTGCTTACGAGTATCGCACAGCACTGTCCAGAAGCACGCGGGCCTTGGTTAAGGATAGTTAATCAGGCTAAAGTTTCAATGTTACGTACCTAAGTCAAAATACGCGGCCAAAAATTTCAACAGGACTTATTAGAAGTGTGTATCTGCCAAGGGCATAACTTGATTCGCAAACCTCACAGTCGATATCAGTACCATCGGGTCGTTAAAGACAGTGTAAGCAATGTAAACTATGCAAACACCAGCCGGGTCTAACACTAATGTAGCCATCACGATCATCTCTATATAACACCCCGGTCCTGTACGCCAAACAGCTATATTCCTAAACTATTTCTCACTGCTAAGACTTTCATATTGATCTGGTACATACTAAGCGCCGAGGGCTAACCGTTAAGCTCACATTTTACTCAAATTTTTATCTACATTACTCATCAATGCGGAATGAAAACGTCTGCCAAAAGCATTGTAACATCACATACTCCTTTATGTTTCCAAAAAGAACGATTCGGAAATCACTTCTGCATGACCAGCGAGAGATTTTTTTTTCCAAAACCAGCATGCGCAGTTACTTGTCGAAACGGTTTTATCATGGCGGCGCACATTCGTTGTCCACTAAATGCCATGGGCTCAAAATGCAGCTTTCCCTTAGAGTCCGTATATCAATTCCAGGCACTGAAAGACTGGGTGGAAAGACATTTTTGCATGACGTGAATGCGCAGTCACTTTTCGAAACAGTTTTATCGCGGCACAGCGCATTCGTTGCCCATTGAATGACTCCAATAGAATGGAGAGTTGAGCTAGTTTGTGCGGTATGCTAAACAAGACACAGCGCAGCGGACAGCCGATAAACGAGTAGACACGGAAAGTGCCCTGCTTTTCTACTCATTTGTCTTTTGTTCGTCGCGTTGTTCTCGTGCACCACTTACCGACATAGGATGAATACGCAGCTTTCCTTCTAGAGTCAGTGTAGAAACTCCATTGACCCGGACGGATGGACTGATGGCCGGATACCTGTTTTGAAATGCAGCGCGAAAAAACGAGGACTCCGAAGAAAGCAGAGACATGACACAAACTCTTCTCACAACTGAAAGTTTATTGGAAGAATTAGGGCGTTCTTTAGCGCTACGTTTCGAAAAATGCAACTGCTCAAACTCGCGCAGCTTAGCATATATACTTGTGATGGCCGGATAAGCAAATTGATGTATTAGATTTGCGACCACTTTGAAAATAGGTGGTGGTAGTTTCCATCATGCTCAGTTTTCCTTTCCTTGTGTTGAAGAGATGTCGTTATAAACC
The DNA here is from genome assembly GCA_023969395.1 of Amblyomma maculatum. Classification (NCBI taxonomy): domain Eukaryota; kingdom Metazoa; phylum Arthropoda; class Arachnida; order Ixodida; family Ixodidae; genus Amblyomma; species Amblyomma maculatum. The sequence goes on along the minus strand of JAJIZL010019115.1, from coordinate 425,121 downwards.
GCAACAAAAAAGCATTTTTATTTTTTTTCTTATATATATAAAATCACCTCCCCGCTGTACTGTCTCAGACAACCAGCCTTTTAATTAAGTGTTTTTCAAATCGGGGTCCGCGAAACCCATGCCCGCACGCAAAGGAAAGAAGACACAAATAGAAGATAAAAAAGACATACACTCTAAAAATGTTTACGCGTTTAAGGGTGTGAATCCCTTGTTCCAGTGCTGACACCCTTCAAGGCTGTTAATGAACACCCTACAAATAAAGGTGTTCTTAGAGACTTTTTTGCAACAGGTGTATTGATTTCCAAAACCCTTCAATAAAGGTGTAAAGCACCTTCACACCCTTTTTATGTGCCCGCTTTATGTACGGCTACAGTTGCGCGGAGTTAAAAGAACTGAGGTTCAGAGCCGACTTCGCGTTCTCAAGGCGTAAGTTTAATTCAAGGAAAAAGTACTATCCCTTTGTTAGAAAAATTTCTGATACCATTTGCTCCTCGTTTGATAACGAACAAGTTGTTTTCCCTATCTTCTTAGATGTCAGCAAGGTATAACATCCGGCATGGTATACTATTGCAAAAACTTGATATCATGGGATTTATGGGCCCGTTTAATGACTTAATTTCTGAGAAAAAATCTACTTAAATATTCGCTTCAAAATAGTACAAGTAGGTGATCAGCGGCGTTCTGAGGCTTTGTTGTCTACCGGAGTACCACAGAGGTTTGTTTTGTCCCCTTTGCTTTTTATTGTATGTGTCAATGCTTTTCCTGGTGCTGTCTCAAGTTGCATCATGTTTCAATATGCGGATTATACAGTTCTTTTGTAAACTAATACATCTTTTTCACGGCAACGGATGCGCTTAAGATTAACACTGTGCATGTAATTCACTATTACTTAAATAATTAAATCTCCATTAAAAGGCAAAAAAAACAAATCTTGTTTGTTTTCATAATCTGCATAAAAAGTTGCCTTCAGTACAGCCATTGTTCCTGCATTCTTCCTCTTGTCTTCAGGGAGACTGCATTTCCATTATATTCTCTCACATTGTGAAATATTTAGGGATATTGTTTGACAGTGGCATGTCTTGGCAGAGCCATTTGACCTTCTTATGTAACAAACTCCGCGTTGCATCATGTGTATTATACAATACCAGATTCTTGCCTCCCCTGTAAACTCGTAAATTAATCACATATTCATTCATTGATGGGTTCCTCAGATGTGGAATTACTGTATTTTATCATTGCTCCATAACGTGGCGGTCGAAAATAAATGCCGTCCTTAAACACGTCGTCCACTCGGTAGCTTAAATTTGAGATATTTCACCGGATTGCAATTTATTTTCTATTTCAAAACTCCCCTCATTTGATACTTTGTTTCTGCAAAGTTTTATGCACTCGCATTCTAGGCACAATAACTTTCTAGCTACCTCTGTGCCTGTACGTTCCTTTTGCCATCAGTCTCAATATATTGTTCCTTCATAATGGAAAATAGCGCGAAGGTACACGAAGGACGGAAGGAAGTAAGACACAGACAAGCGCTTGTCCGTGTCTTACTTCCTTCCGTCCTTCATGTACCTTCGCGCTATTTTCCATCATGAATGTTAACCAACTCGCCCAACTTTCGGCATTACTATATTGTTCCTTGCTGCTACACTGAGTATGGCCCTTTTGTAAGAAACTACTTTGTACCACCAGTCTTCAACCTACCGCCTGATACTGTGTATTGCAATCCTTCATTGTTATCATTAACGAACTTTTAAGAGCTAACATGCCATTTGTATCTAGGGCTATTAATTATTTGTTATGTTGAATGAAACTTTTTTGTCTTCTTTGTCACACTGATCTATGCCCACTCTTTTTGGTATTTTGTTATAAGTAGCCCCTCTTCCCCCCTCGACTACCAGGTACAGCGCAGCAAAGCTTTTTTGACTTGGGTCGATCTGTTATATTGTGCACTCCTTGGAGAAATAAATGCGTCATTATTATTGAAAAAAAAAGAAAAAAAGGCAAGAGGAGTGCCGAAACGGAAGGCGCACGCGAAAGAGAACGAGAGAGAGCGCATCTATGGCCTTTCCTGATGCTGGCATCTGAGAAACCCGAGGAATGGATGCACTGCTGGAAGGAGCTGCAGTGCAAAGCGTCTCGGGTATCCTCGGGAGTCTTACGAACGAGCGCCGCCTTGATGGGAGGCTCCGAACTCCTTTTAGCTGCATGCATACCGGTACTATCGTTTGTGGCGTCTTTCCTCCTTTTTCGTCAGGGTCGTTTGGGCTAAAAGCATGTTTTCTATAAATAGTAGTTAGCCCAGCTTTCTGCATCGAGAGACGCGTCGCCTCTTCTCCATCTCGCCCGTAAGCAGTGGTGTACTATGTTATCAAGTTCGCGTTAGAGTCCAGTTCTGTCTTGACTATATCAAAATTGCGAGACCTGCTCTTGTACCTGCGGCAGCTGTACTTACAAAGTCGGCGTACAAGATCGACTCCTCCCCCCCCCCCCCCTCCCTCCAGGTCTTAAGGGCTCCGCCACCAGATGCCCTGGTCTCCAAGGGGTCCTTTACAAAGCAATCGCTGAGCCCCACTGTTTATCAGTTTTTACACCCGGTGCGGATTCAAATGCCCGACCATAGTTATATAAAACTTAAGGGATCCGCCACCACATGCACTGGTCTGCACTGGTACACATCCATGGCTGAGCCCCACTGTTAATAAATTTTTACATCCAGTGTAGATTCACGTGCCCGACCATAGTTATTTAAACTTGAATGCCTCAGGAAGAATGACTGCGGCTTCACTGATGTCTGGTAGGATATCATCCCATTGGAATATAACACTTGCAATTCATTAGGCGGATTTACCAAACACAGCGTATTGTGCTATTGTATTTAGTTAAATTTTCTTTTCTAGCTGCGCGTTCTAGGCCACCCTGGTCTATCCTGAAAGAACAGTAGGAAACTCCCTTTTAAGTGATAGAAAGATACCTTTCTGATCTGTTTTTTCCAGTCTCCATATTGTTCTGCACCCTATCTTGTAGATTTTAGCTTCTGTCTGTATCCTTGTCTTGTATTTGAATACTCTTTATTTCTCCCGCCATTTTTGTGCATACTTGCTGGTCAGCTTCTTAGTTCAATCCCGTAAATTTGACTCAACGCTTTTTCATCATAGTTAATTAAGTACTTTAACTGCCCAGCTATTATCATGCAGTTCTATCAGGCGTCTTCATATATTATTTTGCTTTTAGCCTACCATGCTTCGAAATATGCCCCACTCTTACCTTTCTGTAACACCCCGCTTGTTGTTTTGCCATGGGTTCATAGTGGCGACCTTTCAACACCTCATGATTTTTATTCTATTCTCGACCATACTACCTCTGCCCGCCGGCCCAATTCTGCTTTTCAGGAAGTTAACTTTGGCTGAAATATTCCTTTTGGTTCTACTCCCACAATGGACTACGCTTTTGCAGAATGCCGTGACACCTTGCGGAAGAAGTCTCAAGCAGCATTTGTAGTGTTTCCCTTGATGGCCATGCGGTGGCATTGCTATTGCCCTTTTGGCGCGTTATCGCCTCGAATCTAGATCCAGCACAATGTAAAATACGAGGAAACGGCTGGTGTGTGAGGTTCTAAAGGGATGGCACGTTTTGCAAAATATTCCGTCATGAGTTTGTACTCACTGTTTTTTTTTTAACACATGAAAGAACATTCTAGTGAGCGAACTATATTTTGAGGGTGAGACTAATGAATGAGCCAGCATGCGACGGCCCAGCAAACTAACTAGCCGAGAGAGGCATAGATGGACAGTTTTTAATGACTGGAAAGGTGGAGAGGTCGGTCAGAGGTAAGGCAACCCTAGCCCCCCCCCCCCCTTCCCTTGCCAGAAATACAGAGAATGCAGACCTTCAACTTGGATAAATCTAGCATAACGTGCGGAAGGCCTAGTTTAGCACAGCTTTCGGTTTTGATTATATTTAACAAACACAAAGAGGAGTAATGGTCAAATATCTACGCCTCCTGAATACCTCTTGGTTTCCCGATTTACCCCAAGATGCAATCCCTGGCTCTAAAAAAAGTCGTTCCTATGTGGTCGTCATATCTCTCCGCTGATAATTTCATTTTATTCATTTATTGTAATAAGGCTTTTCGATTTTCATAAATGGTGAGGTGGGATCGACAGACTTTAGTAAAAACTGCCAGAAAGTAACGTTGATATTATTATATTCAACTGCATTGCTTTTTTTTTTTTTTCAACGTGGAAGCTTTGGCGCTCTATTTAAGCGTTTCAAGGAGCGAACTTCAGCATATTTGTCTGAAGCGCGTGAAGTTTGACTCTGTGGTGAATTTCCGCGAACATGTGTAGCTATGTGTAGAACATGTGTTTCATGTGTAGCTATTTTAGCCTCTCGACGCAAAACATTTTCAGCCTGCGCCTGCAGCAAATGCTGCTCTATTCGAATGCGGTTTGCAGTGAAGTTCCATTAACTTCGAAATAAATTGTAGTATCATTGTGCTCGCTCTATGTATTGTACAATCTGTAAATACGTAAACTAGAAGTGAACTGCGAATCAGGTGGCTCCAAGGCACACGCCCCACGATTGGCAGAGAAAGCCATTTTGATAGCAGATGATTAACGCACTTTCACACGACCTAATTGTTTTGCTTTAATTTATATTTTGTGGTGCTCACATACGAAGATCCACTTTTTAACGATCCAAGAGAAATGAAGCCATCATGAACACGTCACATAACGAAAAGAGCAGTGAATCACCCGGAGTGCTTTCTGCATCCGACTACACAAAGAGGACTGTTACCTCTATTTTACTGAAGTGCAGGCACATCTCCCGCGAAGGAACCATTTGATGAACTATTCAAGGCGTGAAACGAAGGGTTGAGCTTTCTGGCGCTTGAGACTGTGTTTTAGAGTGAGGATAGGGCTCAAGATGGTTAAGAGCTGCAGCACGAAGACAGTGCCGCAGACATTTCGGTGCTAATCCGTCAACTTACCGAGGTGCTTCAGGTGCCCAGTCCTGGTGCTCGGCTACACAGGTTTTATACACCTAGACCTTTCAAGATTGTGACCTCAGGACAAGGAAACTTTGGTTTGTGGCTTCTAAAGCTGGGCTTGGCGGGAATATGTTCCCCACGCCTTTTCGGACATACCCCAGCACGTCATCCACTGTAGCATCGACTTGACCGACGTTGATAGGTTATATTGCTTGAAAACTACACGTACCTGGCCCGTGACTCAGGAGGTTGCAGTGATGAAAGTGGCCACAACTTCTCATGTAGACGCCATATACATCTAGGTGGCTCATCTCGGTATCGAGCAGCTCAAGGCGCAGTTCTGCTTTGTGAGCCTATGGAAATTAAGGCTTATCAAGCTGGCTATAGTGAGATGACTACATTACGAAACCTTTTTGCCTGCCTGCATAAAAGTGAAGGACATATAGATGCTGGATGGGCCAAGGCTGTCTTACGCGGAATGTGGTGTGGATATAATAATCAAAATATAGCCGGATAAGGACGTCGTCTACTTATACAGAAGCACGGACATTCCGGTCAAATTATTCAGGACATCATCTGCCGGAAGGAGAACTTCTGCGGTAAGTTACATACGCGCAGAGGCGGAAGTTTACGATAAACACCTTTGAGCGTTCCGCTTTTATTTGACGTGGGAGGTTAACTCAGCTTTAGAAAAACTAGTCACGCGCTATAACGTTTCCACTTCTATATGGTTAAATACGGGATACTAGCACAAGGTCTTAATAAAATGCCGTGGGAACTAGCATAGTGCAGGCATGTTGCGTTTGTTTAACACCACTTCGTTTCAATCGTGTCATTCATGCTTATCAACCACACATCTGCACAGTGATTAGAATGCGTGAGCCACAAAGAAAAGGTCATGGGCATTCAAGGTCAGTCGTGTGGAATTATTGTTGACAAAAAGACTGCTTATCAGTGAATGTTCATTAAACGTTGATCATACTCGGTCCCTTGTGGGCCAAGGCAAGCTAATGATAAATGCGCAATGCGATCAGGCGGGAGGGTTAATGATAGAGAATACAGGGAATAGACACGATGTCTGCACCAGAGAGGAGGTATTGTTTTAGATTGACATATAAAGATGCATAAGGGACGCAGGAGGTGAGAGAACGAAGGTGGAAATGCAAAAGTCAGGATACTGTACTGAGAGTTATCGAACGCTGCAAAGAGTGGTATATATACATGTGTTTGGGCAAAGATGCCGATGAGACCTGGGTACGGGTCGGTATGAAGTAGCATTCAGGTTTCTGCAACGTTTATTTATTCTGTGTTTTTAGGAAGGCACATTATCTCGCCTACGTGGGCTTGACACGGGGATTACAAGAGCCCGAATGGAAATATTGCGGGAAATCTGAATAACCCGCTCACGCATTTCGGCTGTTGCGGGGGGCACCATGGTGAGGGTGAAGCGCGTTTAAGTGATGCTTTAAGCCAAGCATAAAGTCCAGATTGCGACTTTGTCTATAGTGTTGAGGCCTACGCTTCGTTGTTTTTTCTTGGCAGAGGATGTTTTCACGAAGAATTGCGAATTGTTTATTTGTTTCATGTTTATTTTTCAAACAATTCACACAATGATTGTGAAAAACGTAGGAAAATATTTCTCACGAGCCGCAACAGAAGAAAACTTGTTGAAAGGACAATAGAACCGAGAGTTGACGCCAGTCCATCTGGTCGGCAATACTCTAGGCGGAACAAGATGGGCTGAGGGATCGTTCAGTAGTGAAAATACAAAATGCTTTATCCGATTCACTTCATCAGCCTCGTTTACAAATAGGAGCAGCATGCCTCCCATTGCTGAATGGTGATTTTTCGTGCTTTAATCCCATTTGCCTTTGTTTTGTCAGTAGCCTTCGCATAAGATGCGCAAGCAAATAGGAAAGTGAGCAGAGCGTCCTGCGTCAATTTGAATACAAGTGTTTTCGATACGGCTGTTTTTAGCATTAGTGATACCTGTTGAATGCAGGAAGAATCACTAGCTTATCCTGGAGCACGACAGTGGACAGGCAACATGGCCGTGTTGACAATGACGTGAAATAAGGTGCGACTGATAACCTCGTCGCACGAAGACCGACGCGCTGTTGTATTCACGGACACTGATTTCGGGAGACGCACACTCCTTGGCTGTTTCTGAAGAATCCTGTTGAGCAAAAGCAACCCGAGAGGCAGTCGTACGTGCAAGCGGGTCCTGTGGTGGGTTTTTTGCAGGTAGTCTCAGCACAGCTGCTGCTCTGGCACTCCTTGTACACCTCGTGGCGGCCGCACTTCTTCGGCCGGGGCAAGTCCAGGTCTGTTCAGATAAGAACACATTGCGCATGTTAACCTAATGTACAAAGATTTAAAAAAAAAAACGTTCAACGTTCTCCCCCTAGCCCGGAGTTAAATACAAAGCAAGTTGTATCACTCGAGAAGCATAGAACACTGGGTCTAGTGGAGTACAGTCCTTATTGAGCGGTGCAGCATTAAAACATGCAAAATACAAAGCAAAAAAACCTGCAGAAATATGCTTGTTCCTGCGGCCTCCTATATTTAGCTTTCATTTATTTTCCTATATTACATTCAGACTGAACAATTGTAGAGCTTTTGCCAATGTAGACTACGCTGTTTTATTTTGCCTAAACCTCCCATTCTCCTGTCACCACAGGCAATTTAAACACTAGCTCTGGATCACTGGTTAATTGTTGGCGTTGAAAACACTGCACTCGTTGAACATATTTTTTCCTTAAACGTGGCGTAGAACCGGCTGTAAGAAGACTCCGATAATCGGAGTAACAGCAATCATTGATTTGTAAGTTTTTTATTCTGCGTTTTGTTATTGCTTTCACTTCGCCACACGGGTTTTCGTAAAACACTTCAATATTAGTCTAAGGATCGTGTTACTCCATGGTAATTGTCTTGCTGTAATTGAAGAAATTATCCTTATACTGATTTTTAGACCCCTTGCACTACTACAGCAGCCCTGATAATGATCATTTGCGATAGCTGTGTTTTGATAAATATCTTGTTATCTCTCACGCATTGTACGCTGCACATTATGTGCGTCTGTATGAAAAGCTCAGATTGGCGCATAAATATGAAGAGTTATTTCGGAATATGCTTAGTTATACAATCAAAAGTATTTACTCATTACTCATTGGAGGTATCTTGGCAATATCATTCCAAACGAACATTTTTGAACGATGCAAAGCCCCAGTTGGTATGTTGCGAACTAAGCACAAGTGATTTTCCAACACCGTGTTCGGCACGATTACTTAGTAATAATAAAATACATTCAATATGGCACCCGCCGAAAATGTTTTCAAATATATTTGCATATGATAGAAGCCGACATCTCCTAAACCCCAGAGAAGCACAGCAGAATGTTCCTAACTACCTTTATTTTCTGGGGCTTAGGAGTACAAAATGGTAGTATAATGTTGTTTTTGTTGAAAGGCGCTTACTTCATAATTAGCACATAAAATAGCCCCGGGGCACCAATGAGATTGAAGCCAAATATCTAAAGACATTAGGGGCTACCTTTCAAGAACAAAATTATTCTAATAACCTTTTTCACATACTAACCACATGCATAAAAAACAATTTTTAACTTCCCCGAAGCTCTCGTAGGTTCTGCTGGCTTGTCTTATATGCATGTAGTAGTCAGCGCATCAGTTCCTTACATTGGTATGTAACGTGTTTGTGTGAGCACAATTCATCAACTATTCCTTTAGTTACGACAAACGGCTGCATAAGGGGGGGGGGGGGGGGGGGTAGAAGAAAGCAGTTGTAATTGAAGAAAAAACAATAAAAAAAGAGAAATTATCTGAACAAAATCAGTGCACGAATTGTCTGCTCGATATAGAAGAGGCGTCTATCGACTTCAGTATCTTAGATCACGTTCTTATGTTGATCATCTCTGTCGTGGAAAGTATTTGAAGAGAATGATTGCTCAGAGGTGATCTCTAGTACTGTGCTGGTGAAACAATCCAACACATTGTTGAAAAGCAGGTTTTCTCTTCTTGGAACTAAACGTCGGGCAGCTACCTCAGCTCAAGGCAAGAAAGTGAAAAAGATGGGTGAGACGTACCTTTCTTAGCCTCTGCAATCATCACAGCCACCACGACGAGCACCAGCAGTTGACAAGCGAGCGCCTTGAAGCCCATTGTGTATATTTGCGAAACACGTGTCTTCAAAAGCACCCAATAACAAGTCTTCAACTGAGATATACCCAAACGCTGAACCTTATATATGGCTCCAGCTGCGCAACTACGGCTACATTTTAGTCAACACGCCAATGAGGCCACCACAGCCCCCTTCTTTCCCACCCTCTCCCACCATTGCATTGAAGCGTTGTGAAAGAAGGAGAGGTGACGCTATGCTATCAAAGAGGAATATCTGAATTCTGTTTTTCTTTTAAAAACGGAAAGTGTCAACAGGCGCTGGATCTCTGCACGTGTGACGATTGTTTTCTCTACAATGGCTCTTAAACGACGAACTGATCATGACCACGAATAACATTCTCGCTTTGCTTACAGATTAGGGGATTATAATATGCGCTTCCGAAGATGCTGCACGGTTTTGCACAGCGCGTGGGTAGAGGGGAGAAAGCAAGATGGTCTCTTGCCATTCCCAGCTCCAGCAGCCATCGAAACACGGCTGCAATAAAAGTCGCAATGCCCACGAGGTGCGCGACTCTTCGCTCAAGGCCGATTGCAAGACGTATAAGGTGATGCACTCCTGCCTAACTCGTACTGCCCCTCTGATGCCTCGTGCTCGATTTATTGCTTTGATCAAGTGGAGGAGAGACCGGTTTTCACAGCAGTGTTTGGAGCGACGCGGTGAATAGGAATGAGCGCTGACCCCCTTTCCTCGTCTTGGATGCGCCTTGCGCTGTAAACAGGCTGCATTACGGCGAGTTGTCCGAGGCTCTGGTCGCAGAAATGTACAAATAGTATTTATTGACATGTTTATTCTGATCAGTGCTCTTAATAGTATACAGGAATGTCGATAAATTACTCCCGCAGGGAATCACACATTATCTTTGTTATATTATTCCAGTAAGATGGTGCCTCAATCCTGCTTCTTATCGCTGTTGTTGGCCCTTTTTTCATAGTTCAACCCTTCCACAGCTAGGAGGTAAACAAAATCTAAGCTGTTCGACAGAGCAGGTTGCATCGTGCCGGCAACTGGCTTTAGCCCTACCATTCCAAAACGGTTTAGGATGCCTATTTGGCCATCAAAAGATACCATGACATGCAGCAATTGGAGTACGATATATTTCTGTTTATTTTCTATACTCCTCTGTTGGTAATCAGTTCAGTTCAGTCGTTCAGTCGTGTCCGACTCTTCGTGACCCTATGGACCATGTCACGCCACGCTTTCCGGTCTCTCACTATCTTCCTAACATCACATAACTTCATCTGCAGCGTCTCGAGGATGCCATCTAACCATCGCGTTCGCTGCCTACCCCTTCTCCGGTGGCCCTCAACCTTTCCCAACATCAAATCTTTCTTCAGCGACTCCTCTATTCTCATCAGATGACCAAAGTAGCTGAGCTTTAACTTTAGAATTTGACCCTCCAATGAGTAGTCATGGTTTATGGTCGACAATATCGACTGATTTGATCTTCTGGCAGTCTAAGGAACTCTCAAGAGTCTCCGCCAGCACCACAATTCTGTTGGTAATACGAGGTCATTATTTAGGTGAGCCACATAGCAATATCTGTATTTAAAAACAAGAAAACAAATGAGGAAAAATAGCAAGACAAAAAGCTTGATGATATGACAATTGGTTCACAGGAAGGGAAAGGCGCAGTATCTGTCACACTTGCTATGTGGACACCTGAACCGCGCCGTAAGGGAAGGGATGGAGGTGGGAGTGAAAGTGGAGAGAGAGAAAGTGGAGCCGTAGTGGATGGCTACGGATTAATTTCGACCACCTGGGGATCTTTGACGTGCGCTGACATCGCACAGCACACGGACGCCACTTCGTTTCGCCTCCATTGAAACGCAGCCGCCGTGGTCGGGTTCGAACCCGGGAACTCCGTACAGTGGTCGGGCGTCTTACCACTGCACCACCCCGGCGGGGCAATAGAAAAGCTTGATGCAAAAACAGGTATTCAGAATGGGCATGTAAGGACCTCAGCTTAGTACTCTGAACGCATACATTTAATAAAAAAACTATTACAGCAGGGCACATGTAAAATCGGAAAATGAATCTAAAATAGAAAATCGCTAAAAAATATTTCCATCAGAAAGCGAATAGAGTTAAGCGTGTCAAAGGGCAGCGAATTCGACATTAGGAACGGCGCCATGAAATGGACATAACTCCTTCTGACATATCAGTGTAAGAGGCGTAATGTGGTTCGATATAACGTAGACATTACCACTTAGGAAACTAGGAGATTTCGACATGCGGCAAAGTGTATTGAAGTCGAAATACAAACCAATCTTTACATCAAGAGATGACCAGCGCTGGCATTTTTTCATCAATGCACCATGTCCGTACTGTTTGAAGAACTGTTATCCATTTTTTATTTACTTCTTGTCGGCAGGATGAGACAAAAACAGCAGAGCCTAGTCATGAAAATCACCGATAACACGCCCGTCCATCAAAAAACTTTTTCGCCTATTGTCGAACTTACTAGGTTACAGTTATTTGTGGTGCCCACTCAACGGGCAGCTTCGATCTAAAGATGGCAAAGCTGAGAAAATAGCAGGAAATATTTGAAAAGAAAAAACGTTTTCCTCGCTTTTTGTCGAGGTTTGGAAAGTAGGAAAAAACGGTAAGGAAAGAAAGATAAAGTACGTTGCTCACATAAATGCTTGGAAATTTATGTTGATCGCTAAAATTGATAGACGGCTGATTGGCTGATTATAATTAAAAAGGAACACTATATTTTAAGGCTGGAATTTGGTTTTGATTTCACAATTTAGGCTTTGTTCAGAATCTTTTTCATAAATGCCAAATTCAACTACTGAAACTTGTCATTACGCCGAAGTGCCGCATTTTTTTTCTCCTCTCCTCTATACAGTTCTTTCCGGGGCCGCGGTTAGTATAAGAGATTTTAGGTAATTGTTTCTCACTGTTTCGTTTTGCACAGAACGTGTCAGGTATGAAGAGATTTGGGCTATATTGGGTTTCGCTATTTCGCCTTTCATATGAGAATGTGTCACGAAATAGAATTTTGAGAGCACTTTTTTATTTCGTCGACTATACACCTTATCAGTCTCGTATAGCCCCTTGCCATTTATACAGCGCCACCATGCTGGTGCAGTGGTTACGGTGCTCGAATGCATGGGCCCAAGGACGCAGGACCGAATCTCGGCTGCACCGGCCGCTTTTCGATGAAAGCGGGAAGCTAGGCGCCCGTTTACTGTGCGACGTCAATACACGTTAAAGAACACCAGGTGGTCGAAAATTCTCAGCCTTTTAGTACGGCGTCTGTCATAGCCTGAGTCGCTTCGGAAGTTAAACCCCGTAAACCAAACCAAACCGAACCAAACGAAACCACTTATACAAAAACTGATTTCTAAAGAGAAATGACAGCTGAGATTCAGGCTTAGCAGCTGGCAGCAATCATTTTATTCTTTTTGTTTATAAAAGACTCAAGGTCGCTGATGGCATAACAAGATGATGCTGTAGGTTGTCGTGACGCTGGGGCTATGTCGACCCGGCCTTCACTTGGTAGCGTGCAGAGACTCGGTATTGATGAGGGATTGAATCTTTGAAGTTGGTGAAATATATACAAGCAGGTTTAATGGCACTTTGAGAAAACTTATTTACAAGATTATTTACAAGAAAAAGAAGGATACATCAGCAAAATGGCAAGCGTTAAGAGTTCATAGCGAGAAGCGACTGGATGAGCCGTTTACCCAGGGCTCAGAGCGACATTTCGTGCTCTGCAACGTCCTTAAAACCCCCTATGTCCAGCCCCTCTCTGAAGATGCTGACCAACCAAATCCAGGGCACGCCCCTCAGATATCGGCATCCAATCGAACACATCACTGCACTGATGGTCTGAAGCACTGACTGGCCCGGCATTGTTTCGTTGGGCCTGGTCACTTGTTGGCGGGAAAAACTTGGGAACGGCGAGGAGGTACATTTCTATTCTTCAGCCAAGAATCGATAGGCTGGTTCCGGCAAGTGGATTTACTTCTCAGAAACCCAAGTGCACGTGCGCGCCGCATACGGCTCCCAGCATTGTCCCTTTCCAACAATTGCAAATCTTTCCTGCCTTCCCAGGAAATCCTCTAATGGCTGTAATCACCTTGCTCCTTTCTTGTCCTGTACGTCAGCGGACGTGTCACTCTGTCGTCTCCTTTGGACAATAGGCATTCCTTACTTGACCATAGCGCTTCTCGACGGGAAGGGTGAACAATTAACGAAAGCACTTCCGGCTATTTCCCGCAGGGGGACATTTCTTTGTGTTTTTCTAGACGTTCTCTTGACAGGGTCAATTTGGCATTTGCAGGGTGTCCACAAAGCAAAACAGGCTTACAAAACAGGATTCCTGGAAACAGGCTCACTTAGAGCCATTGTACCAACAGCACATATCCACAGCACTTATCCATGCCCACAGGCGAACAATAGAGCGCGCAAGTGCGGATGATGCACGGTCGTAACAAGGTCTAAACTGTGGTTGGCAGGATCATTTACAAACGTGACCATTTCGCAGAACATTTGTTTCGCTGTTGTACAATAATTATCGTCATATCCATTCCAGAAATACCATTAAAAATAAATCCAACAGCTTTTCTCAATGTGAGGTCTGGAAATGCTGTTTGGTTAAATATGGCTATGCCGAAAAAAATTGAATTTATACAAAATGAAATAGAAGTAAAAACAACTGTTACACCACTTGAACGAATTAGAACAATCTTTAAAAGCTCGAACCCAAAAATATCGTCATAACTCCTTGCGATTTCACTGATTTAATGAAAAATGCTATTTACTTTACGGTTTGATTTAATGAATTTATTATCCCAAAGCGGCTCGGACTATCAGAAACGCCGCAGTGGAGGATTACGAAAAATCGTATCCCCTGGAATCTCTTAAGGTGCACTGACATCGTACAGCACACGGCCGGAGCCTAGCTTTCAGCTTCCATCGAAAAGACGCTGCCGCGGCCGCGATTCGAACCCACATCATTGGGTACAGCAATCGAGCTTGTTAACCACTGCATCACCGGGACGGGAGGTCATTTTTAGGCTGTCCCGGAAACGTTACAAGATAGTGAACACACCTAACAGATCGTATACGTTTACTGAGAAAAACTAAAAACACATGAAGAAAAAGAAAAAAAAATGCATTTTTTTTTTTTGGCAAATATGGCAAATTTTGAACTCTCAAGATTTCACAAAGACAAAAAAGAGGAACCGTTGACATCGAAGCACTGAGATATAGCTCGAAAATGCAGGAATACGTCCAATACTTATTTTCGCGTGATTTATTTGGAGAGTAAAGAGGGGAGCTTTGAATTAGACACTAAAATGTACATAAATAAGGTACGAGTGAGAGCAACTGCAGGTAAATAAAAAAAAACATAAAGAATATGACCTTTACATTTGGTCACATGTTTGATGCACGGAAAATTAGATAAAATCGAAGTATCACAAGAGGATCGCGGGATTGTAAAAAACGCATTACGACGTAAATATAAAACGACAAGCCTAGAAGAAAACACCGAAAAGGGGCACTCCTTATTGTGACATGATCGACTGCCAAAACATTATATACAGCTTGGTTTAACTGCGCAACAGAATCAACTAAAGAAAACTAATCACAAATGAAAAACTAATCAGGCAAAAAAAAAAAAAAAACGGGAAAAATTGACAAGGAAAAAAGGTCAGAACTTTGTTCCCTTGCACTACTCTCAATTACTACTGTTGTCATTTCAGTCGGTACTCATCAAACAGGTTACTTAAAGGTGTATGTTAGAGCCAACTAACACTAGCATCTGTACTTGTTGTCACTTGTTCCTATTCCTGCGCTCTGATGGCAAATTTCACGAGTCCCTCTCATATGCGGCAGTACAGGCCGCAACGCATATAGATTCAACAGCCTGGAAACCATGAAAAGTGGCATTTGTGTCATCTCATAACCAAGTAATGCGGCGCAACTCATGTAGGAGCCGTTATAAGCAAGGAAAAGAAAGGCTGCTGTTTCAATGTGGCTATAAATCTTGAATAATATAAACATCACATTTTTCGTAGTACGCACTCTCGTCTGTGTACGCAGGACACTCAAGCAGGAGATCTTGCACAGTTTCAACCGAACCACAGTTGTCACAAAGCGGACTGTTCAATTGACCAAAACGGTATCGCAAGCTATTTGCATATGCACAGTTCAGGTGGAGTCGGTGGTAAAGAGTTTCTAGTTGGCGATGAAATTTCGGAGGGAGTCTTGATCTTAGATGTGGGTCAATCGAGTAAAGAAATTAATAGTGATTTGCTACGGTAGCAAATTTTTTAAACAGTTGGGATGCATCAGATTTCGTGAAGTAGGTCCAAATGCATCATTGATGCTGGTGGCCTTTAAGAGCCCCTTCATCTGCTTTTGCCCCGCCGGGGTGGCGCAGTGGTTACGGCGCTCGACTACTGTTCCCAAGGACGCGGGATCGAATCCCGGCCTCGGCAGCCGCTTTTCGATGGAGGCGAAAAGCAAGGCGCCCGTCTGCTGTGCGATGTCAGTGCACGTTAAAGAACTCCATATGGTCGAAATTTCCGGAGTCCTCCACTACGGCGTCTCTCTCTCATAGCCTGAGTCGCTTTGGGACGTTAAACCCACTAACCAAACCAAACCAAAAAAACAAATCATCGGCTTTTTCATTGGCTTTAATGCCACAGTGGGCTGGCATCCACTGAAATCTTATGCAGGGGCCTGCGGCAGTAGTCAAATGATGCAGATACTCGATGTCAAGGGAAACAGGCTGAGGTTTGGTTTTGTTCGAGCAGGTTATACATAATTTGCAGAGATGCTCTGGAATCCGTGAAGATAATTGACCCATCGTCCAGAGGTCTGGCACAGGATATAGGAACCAGCTTTTTTGATGCCATGGAGCTCAGCTGTGGTAGATGATGTCTTTCGCTGCAGCCGGTAAGACAGGACATGGTTTGTTGAAGGGACATATAAGGCCACAAGAAAAAGTGTCTTGAATAGCTGGACCGTAGGTGAATATGTGGCTGTACTGTGTATATGCCTTGGCTAAGTAGGCAAGAGCGGCGTGCAGAAGTCCTGCCTGTGGAATGCAGCTCTTGGCATCCACGCCAGGAACATACATGTTCAGTTTTAGAGACGATAATGTCCATGGGGGAAAGGTGAGTGGTAGTAGATGTCATGGCGCAGTAATAGTAGGGAGGGGCAGAAACTGTGCAGCTTGACACAGCCAGAGTTGCATTGAGGTATGTGGAGACAGTTTAAGAAGTGCGTCTTCCCTCGAAGGACATGTCGGAGACGGTGCGCATAGTTTCTTGGGCGGCAATCAATTCTAGCGGGAGACATCCTGCTTCTGCATGTGTTCTTGAGGCAGAGGAACCCTATGGGAGGCCAAGGCATATCCGCAAGGAGTTGTTCCGCACGGCTTCAAGAATCTTCTGGCTTGTTGAAGGTAATCTTTGAAGCATCGGTAAATAGTAGCGCAACGCTCCTTCAACGTAGGCCTTTTCAAGCAGTACCATGGACCGACACTTGCTGCCCCAGCGTGTTGATCCCGCCATGAATCTGAAAACCTGTGTTGCTGCAGTAATTCTCTCGCGGAGTGTTTTAATCTGAGGAACCCAAGAGAGATTGCTGCCAATTATAACACCTAGGAATCTGTGTGATCGTACATACGATAGTGACCATCCACCCAGAAGGAGCGGGTATTGAGTCATGCGCCTCATGCGCCATAAGGACAACTCTTATTGGAAAACAGACGAAAGGGCTTGCTGCCTGCCATTATATATGTAAAACGAATTTGTCCGACACATTTTGAATGAAACCCCTTCTACTTGCCAGATAAAGTTATCTAAAACAATTTCAGTTGGAGTATTTTGGTTCGCTTGATGATAAAATGTTTACGAAATTATTCAGAGACAGCTAAATATTAAGAGAATATGTCGGAGCAGGAATAACCAGCCAAATTATTTCAACTGTTTCCTAGTGGTTAATATTTGCAAGCCATGGACAAACGAATGCTTCCCGTATATTTCTTTTGTGCGATCATTTTAGTTCGTAGTAACAGGGAATAAGGAGGTGGCCCTCGATCATTTCTGTTTGTTTTCAGAGATAATGTTGTGTTCCTGCAGAAGACATATTTAAAAATTGTAGTACTATTTTATAGCGAAAAGTGCTCCCAAGCGTTAGACACCCCTCCCAGCCTTGTTTTCGTACTGTGCCAAAGAACAGCGCTGTTTTTTCGTTCAACCCCACCAAACGTGCAAGCCTTTTGACCGCACGTTCTCGATACTAGAATACATTGCATCAAATATGCATGCGACCTCTACGTAAAATAGCTGGAATGGCAGCTGGCCAAGGAAGTAATAAAGAGGGCTTTATTATATGCAAGGATATTGGCACCAATCGCCACTCGTTCCCTTAACAGGTAACAAACTAAGAATTATTAGCAGGCGTGCTCAAGCTGCGGCAGAAAGCATTATCAGCAGCGTATAGCTGTGCATGTTCATGTTCACATTGCTGAGGTTGAAAGCTGGTTTATTCGTTACATGTCATTAAAAAAAGAGCTATCCAGGAACCAGGTTGTTGTAATCTTTAATATTATAGTCCGCAAGTTAGTGACTTACTGTCAGTACAAAAGCTCAGTGTTTAGGACAAAGCAGATTTGGGTATCTCAGAGCTGAACCAAATTTATAATACTGTTTTAACTTATCCTGTTATTTCCTCAAATTTTAATTTTTCAATCCCGGTGACATGATCGCGAAATTGTGATTATGGGCTCTACATTGCGCGTTTTGAAGCGCCGTATAGACAAAATGTGGCACCTTTTTATGCCAACGTTTTCCTATGCAAATATGGTGACTGTTCCGCAGGATTTGGTTTGGTTTGGTATCTGGGGTTTAACGTCCCAAAGCGACTCAGGCTGTGAGAGACGCCGCAGTGAAGGACTTCGAAAATTTCGACCATCTGGTGGTCTTTAACGTGGGTTCTGAAACGTGCACTGACATCGCACAGCACACGGGCGCCTTCCTTTTTGCTTCCATTGAAAAGCGGCTGTTGCGGCTGGGATTCGATTCCGCATTCTTGGGCACAGTGGTCGAGCGTCCTAAACACTGCACCACCACGGCGGGGGAATATATTTTTATACACCCGAGATTTTTTTTTAGTATGCATTGCAGCAGATAGCATATCTGCAAAAAAAAAAAATAAAAAAAAATAAGCGGAGTGCATGGTATACTTCTTAGTTAAGTAGCGGGTGACTTTTGGCACCCCTGGGACTGTAAATCTTTTAATGGCAAGGAAGGCCCATGTCCTCACCTTTGAAGGCATTGCGACCTTCAAGCGTTACGCAAGGGTGGTTTTGTACGTGTGATAATTCCAAACATGCTGCCTGATTACTTTCGGCAAATGCGGTACTTGCGCAAGTCGGGTACAGAATATACGGGGGGAGGGGGGAGGGTATAATTTGTATTATTTATTAGACATTTATATACGCAGCTTCAACTAACGTCCATTAGAGCCAAGATGCTATACGCACACTTGCATTCAGCATTGAGTTAAGTTTAATCTATCATTGAAGTTGGAATGTATATATTTTCATTGAGTAGATATAGCATCGGAAAACGTCTTCACTGTCCTCAACTCAGGCGACAACGCGACGAAGCCTTTTTTCTATAGCTGCCAAAATTCGCTCTAACTCACCAACAAAAAACATTTTTCTTGGAGGAGCTCTACGCCCTCCGCAAAATACGAATGTTAGGTGCCTTGCTCTCCTAATGGACCCCTGCTATTCCAGTTTCAATGCAGGTACCCTGTCTCAATCTTTTAAAACCTCCCTCTACTAGCGGTGACGGCCACAGTACATTTCTGGGAAAACCATATAGGCAAGCAACGCAGGCGGGGATTGCGTGCGCTCGAAGTTACAGCAGCACTTTTTCATGGCGCCACTCCGGCGTGTTTGACTGGGCGCTCTACAGAAACTTGGTGGAGAGCGGAAAGGGTAGGGAGATGTGCACCGGCACTTATCGTGTCTTCCGCCATTTTTATTTTGCTTTTCGTTTTCTCCCTCCGTCGATGAGCGGAGCTCCAAGGCCAATCTTAGTAAGCGGTACGGCCGTTTATAATTTTATTGCATATTCGTTTTTTAGTTCTCCATCGCAATGCAGGCGCTGAATAACGCGCTGAATAACGCGCTGATCGAAGAGAGGAGGAGTGGAGTGCCAGACACCTGTCATCTTGAGTCCGGCATGCGCGCGCCACACTTTACTGAATGAGCTAAAGAACCGAGCATCCCGTCTTGTGACGTCACAGCTCCATCCCGTGCACGTTTTAGAAGAGCCTGAGATTTACACAGGTATTACCTCAATGTTCCAGAGGCTTAGTAATTCACATTAAAGTGTGCAAGAACTGCGTTCCGGGAAGCGTTATGTGATATTGCCCTGCGCACCACATGAATATTTTTCCTCGGCGTCACCGAAAATGTACTTTGCGCTATACCGAAGTGAAGAGTAAATGCTCGGGCGTAAGAAAGATTTCTCTCTCTCTTACATCTGCATTCGAATTGCAGACTGTCGTCTCTGGAAGGCACAACATGACTTTATGTTTGAAACGAGGCACTTAATTCAGCTCCCGTGCATATTCGAAGAATTTTGTGAGCGGAGATAGGACTCCCGAACAGCCATCTATGTAATCAACGATCGAAAAAGTGAAACCTACTATGCAACAATATATATAAATAATATTTTATTAGTAAAAACACTAACTGCATATTGTCTAGTAGCTCTGCTAATGTTATTGGAATGATGGACGCAGAAACATCACCAGCGCAAGCCCTGATTTAGGACGCATATGTGTCGAAAAAAATTACAAATTATTATTAAGCCTTCTAAGCCAGTCATTGGCTGGTTTAGAAAGGGATATCACTGCGTAGATAATGGTCGATTATGTTAACTTGAGCATCCTTGTTCACTTGAGAGTCTATTGTGCCTATTCGTTGTATGTTAAAAGAATGGAATAAACAACGAATACAGTGTAGCGTGGTTCAGAATTACGTAATGCTCATGCGTATAGCATGCGGTTCTTGAAATTGCAGATTCATTTGCTGGACTAACATTAGGTATCAGTTGCAGCATGCTGCCCCTTGCATTCCATAAACTATATTTTCTTCGCCAGCCTCTCAGCCACCACCTCAGGGAGACAGATGCCTCTCCAATCCTGTTCTGTGCCTTCGGAGGTCGTCTCGTCCCTGCAAATTTAATCCCATCCTCCAACGTAAGACATCACCGCCATTGTGCATCGCGGCGTGCTTGCGGCGTTAGTCGTGTGGAATGTGATCAAACCTGGATAGTAGGAGCCGAGTTGGATAACCCTTTTACTTTAGATGCAATATAAAGACGGACAGAAACGAGGCCCTCCACAGGTGGGTCAGGAAGCAAATGTAGGGATAAGAGCTTTTTTTTATGACATGGTGCGAAAGGGGTCAACGCAAGCTGACTGCAATGAATTCATTGAAAACGGTTCTTTTTTCTTTCCTTCATGTGGACAAAAGTAAAATCATAGTTCATAAATTTCACGGGCAAGAAGTATTGGTTTAGAAGCTAGTAGAATAAAAGCAGTCATACGCAACTAGTGGTATGTAAGTCGATTTTCGCGTCAGTGCTGAGTTACTGTGGTGGCCACTTAATCGACTACTTTGGTTGGCATCTATTTTAAATGTAACCTAGCCCTAATAAGCACCACCCTCGTCCATACCGACAGCCGTGGCTCATCCTGTGTTACTACGGACCAGTTCGTTATGCACAATCTTACGCAATAAAAGGAACATAACACATAGCAGACAAACACAAGGAACTGTGGGAGCTTTGACTGTTTATTAGTGGTACGGGAAGTATATTAGGGTATAAATTCACAGTTCAGGTTCGTCTTATCCTCGCAATATGCTCGGAAAATATCAGGTTATCCTGATGCCCCTCTTTCCCTCCCTCCTGCCACCTCGCCTTATTTATTTTTTTTCCAAGAGGGCATTAGCCTCGAAAACAGCACTATTGCTTTCCTTTTCAGCCTAAGAACATTCCAGGGTTTTGAGAGAGTTGAGTTCATTTTTGGGCGGAAATTTTGTTGGCGGTGATCGATCACTGTGCCCTGAGGGATATTTCAAAGAGACTGGTAAGTGCTTCAGTTATCCCAATATATATTTTAGTGCATTTCAGTGCAGCGAAACTTTCCTGTCTATAATACTTCTTCAAGGAGTTTAAGGTTATGATTAGATAATAGATGTAGCTACAAGTAGCAAACAAGAGGCACGGCGTGAATCCTTTCTTCAAGCAGTCAATATTTTAGGCAGTCTAGTAAGAGGCATAATCAGTATTTCCACTTTACAAAGTATTTTCTTTATCAAAATTCTTTTTGGTGTTTTTGGAGAACAGCGAGCCTGCTGCTAAGCTGTGTGCGCTGACTTAGCTCTTGTGGAAGTGCTTCCCATTGGAGCCGGTGCGCCAAAAAATGTCACCATCATGAAATTCGAAATGCACGGAATGCACTACAAGCCACACTAAGTGGCTCAGAAGCAGACCCCCTGGGCTTTGCACTTTTGACAAAGACTGTACATATCACACGGTGCAGCATTATTTGAAACGGTTGGGTAATCAAATTACTAGCTTTTTTTCCAGATATTTTGTTAGTAAACAGGATCATGAAGATCGGGGCCCACAACCAGTTGCAAGTTATTATCGAATGCAAGTACGACAGACACGTCGCCGCTAAATAAAGACTTAACGAAGAGGGCAACGAGACTACCCTATCCTTAAAGCCTTCCGTATTACGCAATAAGAACCCGTCTGGCACTAAGGAAAACGCAATTGCCGAATGCCCGAGGCAATCATGATGTTGCTCTGGCGAAAACTTCGACGAAGCATCTACATTGATGTCACGCGCTAGCAACAGCAGCTGCATTCTTTCTTGTCGGCGCTTGCGCGTATTCAGAGTCAAAAGACCAAACAAAAAGTGCGGCACTTGGCGCGACCAGTTGAAGCGCCATCTTTGAAGCTGACGGCGTGCCCGGCGGGTGATTGGAGAATGGCGACAACGATTGTGGTGCTTCTTGCGGTATCGTTATCAGCGGCATCGGGTCTAAGCAATCCAGGTAGCGTAACCTCATTATTCACTTCTTCACAGTTAGGTATACGGCAGGCAGGCTGCTCATCTGGATGTGAGTGGGACCATAGCTATAGTTGTAGCATAGTTGTATAGTATAGCTATAGTTGTAGGTTATCACGTCGAGGTTCGTGTTTAAGACATGTACCGCAAATGTAGAAACTTAGAGGCCAATATTATTTGCATTACCCACAGCGGTGTTCTCTGCTCTCTAAACATAGACTTCTGAATCAAGAAATGAATAGCCTGTTCGATGCTGGTTCGAGTTATTAGTAGGAAACATGAGTTCTCGCGAACTGCTTTCATACAGGGTCAAAGCCGAAAATGTGACCCATGTATGCGTGTTAGTGCAATTTGGTCTGCAATATATGTTTTACTAAATATTGTTGCAGAGTATAAGCCACAGTGCTTACTAACAAACGGATGTTCCGTCTCCTGCTTTGATTGTTTCTGTGCCTCGCATTCTCTCAAGAAAAAATATGTGCCTACATTTCTACACTCTACACCACTGACGATATTTATAGATGTCTGTTATACTTTGACACTATAACGACTTGGTGGGCGATGAATTGACAATAGGCTTTTTTATAGCAAAGAAACTTAACGCGATCAAAGTGCCTTATAACCCCTCTGGGATCTGGAGATCATTTGAAATTTTTTATTGGACTATCATCTAATTTATTGGTACTAAGGAAGGATAGAAGCAAAACCAGGATTTTTACTTAGAAATAAAACCTCTCATTGATGGAAGATTTCTATAGAGTTGAAATCGTGATTTTCTTTCTAAGTACCAAAAGTGACATTTTGGAGACCACGTAGAAACATTGTTTTCCATGCTGTGCACACTGTTTCTGTACGAAGCTGCACCCCATTATGACAAAAATTAAAAGGTAGATATATTCCCTTATTTATACTCATGAAAGGAAATGATCTAATCGACTTCTACGCTACCGCAATCAAACTTGCCACTGTCGTTACCCAGAGCGGACATGACAGCTTGGCCGACTATATAGTCATTGTGAAAATGATCTCTGGTACAAACCAAATAAAAGCTGTAAATATTGAGAAAAGCGTCATGCCAACAATTTAAAGTGTCGACTGGGTGCTGGGAACATGCTTCTAGCTCAACATATTGTATTTATCATCAACAGTTGAAATTTGACCGCCCAGTCATTTACCTGTGTATCTTCTTAAGCCTCCCCTCGCGCGTACACTCCCCTCTTTCTTACCTTCGAGAGAGGCCTGAAGTTGTGACCTTATCATCAGGTCGTTACCCCTGTGACTCAGCGCCAGGTAATTATTATACACCCATTATTGCATATTGGTCTGCTGAAACCGGCGTATTAGGGCATTGTATGTGGAAAGCAAAAAGAATGTAGTGGCTCTTTAAACTCAGAAAACTAGGGTTCAAGGCACGCCAAAATACGAAGGGTGGTTAGTGTCAATTTTGGTGCATTTTGACGTCTCCTTACACTAATCTTAAGAACTCATGGCATTCATACCGCATATTAAGAAAGTTAATATTTGCGTCAATTTTACACGCTATCCTTTTTAACATTTCTGTACACTAGTGATTTCTGTAATTGAATTCATTAATTACCGTAGACGTCATGGGTGATTCCACGTCAGCTTAGCTAACAGCTGTGATGTTTTGAGCTTCCTACAAAATGTAGAATGCGTTGAAAAGACTGCTGAAAATTAGTTGCATTTTATTCAGGCTAACTACCTCCCTTTTCATACACACACGGACACTCTCTCTCTATTTTTTTTTTTTGTCTCCTCCACACAGTGCCGGCCTACCTACCATCTCCAATCAAGTGCGGCATTAACGAGGTTTACAAGACGTGCGTGAGCAGTACATGCTCCGAAAACACGTGCTACTCCGCAAAGCCGAGTGGTTGTATCGAGGACTGCGCCTCCGGTTGCTTCTGCGCCGACGGATACCACCGAAACCAGCTGCGTCGCTGCGTCAGTGACTGCCGAAGGCAAAGCACAGAGTTCGCAAATATTCAGCCTCGATTATATCCTCAGCCCAGGCCACAACCGCCCCATGCTCTTCCTTACCCTTACTCCGGCCCAAATAACTACCCAGGGCCTTGGTGGTACCACAGTTAACTGCGCAAAACAAATGTGCAAAACTGTTGAAACAGTTACATGAAGTCCAACGAGCACGTAAGGATGTATGTGCGTGCTGGCAATAAACACACCGTGTCTGCGTTTTTGATCATCGTTGTTAAGCTGCTACTCCGTTCTGGATCCGAAGTCAGAACGCCTGGACGAACAGGGATTAAAAATTTTCTGCCTTCCTAAGTGATTTTTACTCGAAAAGTTCTTTATCTGATAATGTTTGTCTTCATCCAATTTCAATTGATATGCTTTGTGACACTAAACGGTATAGTGTTTCTAAGTGCAATTTATTTAATACAATGTCCCAAAATTTGCACAACACAACACTGCACTTAAAGTGATTTCTATACATTATCTACAGGTCAGGTTCTGCTTGACGTAAGCTTTGCGTGGGAGTGAGTGAATTGAGCTGAGTATCAAAAGTAGCATATGAGTAGATGTCAGAGATGGCTCTTGATCCAATAAAGTGTTAAGGTAATGTTGCGGCGATCGTCATTCCACTGAGAAATTATGCATCGTGCTACCCTGCTTAATACCAATCTGATCCGCCCATGAAGGACCAATGCGTGGCGTTTTCCTACCGCTCAAAGTTTTCTACGTGAAATCATTACATCACTGCGACAAACAAGCCCTGCTTTGCTTTCACCAACGATGCCTGACCTGATTAGTTCAAATTGAAGCGAAATTCTATATTGATCACATTTACTCGCAAATTAATTGTTGAGATGAATGTGTCAAGAGCTAGGGCTTCCTTTGTCATTGTGAGAAGCGATAAGTTAACATTTTACTAGTCGTTTCATGTGCATGCGATGTTAAGCAAATATAAGTATCTGACACACAAAAATATTGAAGTCGAAATAAATTACAATACAATTAGTATAGTTGAGTTTATTGCTAAATATTGCTTCTTCGAGCTGCGGTTTCCTTCATTGAAAGAATTGTTCATATCAATGTCATCGCTGCAGTATTTGGTTCCCGAAATAATGTTTACCTCACAGTCTGAACTTTAATTTTCGGTGCGACGAATGAAGGCTTCGTTTCCAGGTCGACGCATAAGCAATACATTCACCGCTTCCATCACAGGCCATTTGTATATTTGAGGTTGCCGCACAAAAAGCGTTCAAGCGATAGAACGAAATGCAATTTAACTTCTACAGTCCAGCTGAATATGATCAAGGTCGCAGATTAGCGCAGATCGCCCAAGCCCTAAGAGTAAGAAAATATCCTAGGAAGATAAGTTACGCTCGTCCATAACGGTTTGGTGATGTCTTGGAAAACACGATCTCTGCTCTTCCTAAACAATTACTGTGTTAAAATAATGCTTCGCCCCCATCAACATCAAATCAAGGTCTAAAGCTCAAGTTAGCACCACCTTTCTTCATTGTCAAGAACTTTTCGGCCCCTTTAGGGGCTAATATACATTAAAAGCATACTCGCCTAGTCGCAAAAAAGTGCAGAAAATTTTCTACTGTTACTACACAATTTCTGTGCGATTTTCGATGAAAAACCTGTTGTGACAACTGAAGGTTCCGTAATAAAATCAGAAATTTCTGTAGTTACAACATAAAAGTGCTACAGAAAAACAGACAACAGAAATATACTCCAAAAAAGTACCACAGAACTACCGAAAATACGTTTACAACGGAACTACAGAATATTTTCTCTTATTTTTGACACGGTATACTGTAGTTTTTTTTCTACTGAGCAGTCACACCATGAAGGGCCTAACTTGCAGTCTAATATCGTATATTAACCTTAATATGGTAATAGATTTTAAAATATACCATTATACTATAAGAAATCACATATTAGCTCCTATACGCCTACAGGCATTTTCGGCCATAGTGGGCGCGTAGAACAGAAAGAGGTACAATGCTGGAGAAGCTGGGAAACCAGGAATGCCGTCCATTTGCCTCATTAATTCCGTATTTTCGTGCCTACAACACTTAATCCGTGATAAGGTTAAAACGCCGTTCAGCAGAAAATCTAGCGTCGGCATTGCACGCACGCGAAAAATCATGAACATGTCTCTGACAGCTGGAAGGTGACATAGACAGGCCGCTTATTACCAAACCATATCCCATAGGAGCACTCGAGCAGACGACGCTCTGTCGCGTGGGTAGATGGATGGGTGGTATATAGGAGCGTCCCCTTTGGAACGGAGTGGTAGCAGTAGCTATCATGCTCATTTTTTCCCCTATATCTTGATTATTGTCTTGGATTAGTTAACTATACCATCATTCTATTTATTGAATTTTTGTTTCTACATTACTAACATTATGTCATTTTTATGCTTTTAAGCCACCAATCTTCCAGTCGTTTTTTGCTAGATTCCACCGCCGGTTTATTTATCCGGCCACTGGTATCTCTAAATCCCAGAGCTTCAGGAAAAGTGACTGCGCCTGCATCGACTTCCAGATAGATACCATTACATTCGAGTATAATATGGTTTTCACTGGAGTTACCACATACAGCACATCCTTCACTTCATTGTTAAATTTCTTTTCGTAGCTGCGTGTTGTAAGGCGCCCTGCTCACCTTCAAAACATAGGGCACTGCCTCCTGGGTTATCAAAGAAAGCTTCCTTCCTAATCTGACTTTTCCACTTTAGATATAATTCCACAATCTGTTTCTTTTCCATCGAATATATGCGCTTTTTACCTTCTGTGTTTTTCACCTGCTGCTTATCGCTCTTTATTTCTTCGTCCTTGTGACCAGCATACCAGCAGCGTCATTCCTCTGAGCAACTCCACCTAGCGACAAATTGTGGATATATTGTCTAAACGAATAATAACGAATTTAAAGGCCACTGGTCATGTTGCTTTTGTAGCGCAATCAATTAACACCACCCACATCTGCCCTGATGCCACTGAAGCATCTGTTCGATTGCTGTGTTGCAATTTTTTTTCTCATTTCTTTTTCACTTGCCTTCAGTAAGTGTATGTTACCTCTAGGTTGCGTTCACTGACACATTTCAGTAACAATCGGTATGAGAACGGCTACGCTAAGCAATTACCTTCACCGTAATCATTTCCTGCATCAGTGAGTGTATGTTACCTTTAGGCTGCATTCAGAGACATCTTTCAGCAACAATCGCCGTTTACAGTGAGTGTATATTACCTTTAGGTTGCCTTCAGAGAGACCTTTCAGCAAAAATTGCCGTTTAGCTCGCTGAGAGCGTCGTCTGCCCCAGTGCGCCTACGGGATATGGTTTGGCAATACGCAGCCGGGCTCTCAATGGTCGTAGGGTCATGCGACTTCACGTGAGTACAGTACATTGCTGATTTAAAGGAGCGGCCAATACTGACTTCGCACTTCGGGTGGGAGAGAGCGGAATCGAACACTTCAGAGCTTTTACATTCCTATACCGACGTGCTACCTCAAGTCATGAAGGTACATTCTTCAATATAGTTCCGTAAAGAGGTACTTTACATTATGTGGAGGGGTCTCTAAAATATTGCAGACAATAGGGGTCCAAGAAAAGTAATTATCAATTAGGATGATAAATACATGTACAAAAAAGAGATTCCGCAAGGAGAGCGGTGGACGGGAGCCTCGAAGTTGTTGCGCTATGACCTCAAAAAGGTGGAACTTAAGCGCAAGTCTCCAGTTTCTTCCCTCGACATCCCATCTCCTTCCAGACGTCGACGTATCACAACAACCGGTTGCTGAGGGTCAGCTGCCGGAGATAATTTGATGTGAAAATAGAAGGGCAGTAACTTCCCACCTTGCATGTGAGGGCATTGCGTTTATCAACAGGATATAAGGGCGTGCGAGCCACCGGTTTCTGCTGGTATTCGGCCGTGGGGCGCAAGGGGTGCTGTATAATCACTCTGCGGGTTGCCGATGAGCCAGAAGGCTCTTGCGTTTCGAATAGCGCACTCTTCATTGCCCGCAATTTAATATCGTACGGCGGGCTCAAGAATGTGCAGTAGCGAAACGTGCAGACAACTTGGAGTAGAAGTAGACATATGGATTCGGTCCACCACTTTTTAAGATGAGAGAGTTTCTGTCGAAGGTAAATGCGTTACATTCAACGATGACCATGAATCGCAGCAGGGTCGGTTCATTGTCATTATGGCACAGAATTCCTGTAAAACATTGTAGTACTGCTGGAGAGCCAATAATCTGTGACAGTGCCCTGAGAAATCAAAGATTCGTAGGGGGCTTCCCTACTGGCAAGTGTCACACTTCAGGGTCAAGAACACGTCCGAGACACCAGTGCACACCAACAGAACAGCTTCAGCTTCAGCGTTATCGCTCGTTCAAACAGCGTTCAAACATCCTTGTCGCCTTGCGACCTCTTCGGCTACATCCGTAACATCAACCACCGCGGGCAAGCACAGTTCCGGTGCTTGCTAAACCAAGGAGCGGGAACAGCAGGGCTTAAGGCGAGCGACTTGAAGAGTTTGTGCAGGTGGTGCAGGGGAGACAAGGATGTGGTCTTATAGGCCATGTCACTCAGCTGCTGCAAGACGCGGTAGGGACACACGTAACGAGGCATGAGTTTCTCGCCCAGGCCCAAATGACGGGCCGGTAGCCAGAGGAGGACGAGGAAGCCAGGTGAGGAGTGAACATCTGGATGGGGATGATTTTACAGTTGTACAATATTTTCATAATTTCTCTTCAAGAAAATTAAAAGAAAGCGTCACTTCAAAATCGAGAGCAACTTGCTGGACCGCTTCTAGCCACGGAACTATCTATTGCAACTTTGGCACAATCCTACGATTCTTTCCCGCAAAGAACCTAACACAGCTCCCACTAAAATGTACACATTTGGAAAAAGTGCAGTAATGATTGTAGAACTGCGATGCGAAAAGTTCTTATCCTTATTCTTGGAGAAAATGACATAACATGGGATAGGACAAGATTGGGTTAAAGAACACGTTAGTGGTAAATGTCAGTAAATATATCAAGAAAATTCATTTTAATTTCTCAAATACTTTATTTTGTGTACTATACAAGAATAATGTGCAAGCATATTTGCAAGCACGAGTTGCCTTTACTTTTACACGATTTATTAATCAGGGCGAAGCCGTTTACTGTAAGGTAAATTGCATTTATTGTATTTATTGCAAAATACGTAAAACAATTTGAAATTTGTGAAAGTGTTTGTCATAATTATACGTGAGAAAATATTTAACTATACTTAACTATAATACTATGATTTTTGCAAAGGGCTGTGAACACCACCAACAACAAAAAAAGCAACGCAACTGGCTTCCACACTACCATCCTTTTCATTACTCTGGAATGCCCTTAAAGAGAGCTTGCATTCGGGTTTTTTATATAAACTTACCAAGCTAAGTATACCTATTCCTGTACATAACTGAATATCATAATACCTCGATATACGCCAGCAGTTTTTTTATGTTGAAGGTCATCGATTAGATTGCCACTTGGTAAGCTCCAGTGTCCCCGTAAGGAAGCCTGATTGCATGACCATAACCTCCTTTTAATTAATGTGAATGGCTTTACCACCCATGTTCTTGAAAGCGTGAGTGCTCGCTTTTTTTTTTGTGTGTGTGGACGACTGCCTGCTCGTGAAGGCTAATAGCAATACCAATGATCAACTGGGATTTTGTAATAATGCTGTTTATGAATGATGTCAAAACTGTTATATGAAGTAACTTCACTAAAGCTGAAAGCCTGCGCCTTACGAATAAATATCCTGCCTCCTTATCCATACGCTATCAAGGCAATTTATGTCTGAAAGTGAGAGTTTGAAATATTCGGGAGCTACAGTTGATAACCGCTTAAACAGCACCAGCCCCCCCCCCCCCCCCCCCCCCTTTCTTTTTTTACAACCGCTGCTCAGCTACCTTGGACAAATGCACAAGCACTGCGCATCCGATCTAAAGCGTCTACCATATGATTTCTTGCTCCGTTCCAAGCTATACAATATATGCCGATGGCTGTCAATGTTGACCCATGCAGAAAAATGCTGGCGATTGCTCCAAGAAACTTCAAACCGTTCCGAAATTGCCCCTCCCCACTTCTCATTGTGAACCAAATATATTAACCGTTTTATTGGGTAAGTGGAGTGGGAGGACCAACGATCGGTTATGATGTCCTCTTGTTGTAAACAATACAGCCCAGTGATAGAAAGACATGCGCCACGAAATGGATGAACTGAAGGCTTCGCTCCGCCAACACCAGGACTTCTAAACCCCTGAGAAACAGTGGATGAAGCGCTGACAACAGGGTTCATTATTTGCCGCCTAAATGCCAAATCTACAAAACGTTTTACTGATGGAATACTAGTGAAAAACGGCTCGCTTTAAGCAGCAGGCTGTATGTATTGAAGTTCAAAAAATAACGAATTCAAAATTACAAGCCTTTCATCCGAGATACTTGAGTAGCAGAAAATTATTAGGATAATAAGCCAGGCTTTAAAAGCGCCGTACAGAGCCAGAGTTTGGAACGCGACGCATTATCTTCGGTAATTCATAAGAACACTAACTTTACAGATAACGCCAAGGGTACCATTTTAATTGGAGACGTGAATAAAGAGTCCACTGAAGTTAGTCCTGATTAAAGGCGCAACTACGAGAGTGAACATCATGATGGTGCTTTCAGGGGCTATTAGTTTAGGGCAACCGATGGTGTGCCACCACTGGTTGGAAGCAGGGGTGATCTTGCACGGCATTTGCGGACGAGACTTCAAGGGCACTGAATTATAGAACATGATGTGGCCATGCACTACGCGGTGTATTTTGTACCTGGGAAGAAGGCACTGAACATGAAATATCTCATAAGCTGTGCTTGGAGCAGTGGAACTTTGTCCTAAAGAGCTGAGAAACACTGATTTCACTGCTACTTCACAAGTATTAAAATGAGTCATAATGTAGTAGAACAAAGAGAGCGCTTTGGACGAGTCATGGAAAGGTTCAAGAAGAAAACGAAACACGTGCTGAGAAACCATAAATAGGACAGTTTCCGGCATATTTTATCTTTCATAGACGCGTGTGATAATATCAACAACGTTATTGCAAAAGTGAAGGGAAGACAAGAAATAATCACGGAAAGGAGCGAAGACGTCCTTTAATTTCAGGTCAACGCATGTACATTAGGTAACAACGGAGAAGAATTAATAAGCGGCACAGCATTCCTACAATAGACACAGGCTTAACGATTATCGTGTGATATTCGCACAGCTTCGCTCCTCAATATCGACGAAATTCTTTTAATTTCTGAAGCTTAACATTTGAAATTTTGTTTTAACATATCTGGAGCCTTTCCAAAGAATTCGAAATTTTCTTTATTCCTTCGCTGCGCAAGCCACCTATGATGCCCCTGAGCTGAAAATGGAGCTTATTGAACTTAAACAAAAAACACCATAATAGGTCAGAAATTTGAAGACCTGAGTGTGCTAGTGCTTTGGATAACAAAATATTTCTTTTCTCTAGACAACCAAGTGTCAAGAATCATTGCCATACGTGGGAGTACACAGGTGTTCGAGCACCTCGTTTATTTAATGAAAGCGAAGAAGCCTGTGTTGCGTTCAAAGGATGACACAGGCGATCACCTCAAAGACGCCATGACAATATCCTGTGCTGTTGTGCTTGGAGAAGACGCCTGGATTCCAATTCAGCCAAACGAAAATTCTCCGACTAACGCATCCTTGACACGTCTTGGTGCTTCACCGCAAATTAGCTGCGCACAGGAAGGAAGCATCGGCAAGTGACGTGTCCCAACATACTATGGAATCCCAGACAGCGTATCGCAAGTTCTCTGACGGCGAAACCCCTCGCGCCTTTGCAGATTCAAGCGGGGGACCATCGCACTCATTGGTTGGATCTCTGGGGCCGCCGAAAAGAGCTGTTTCCGGATTGAATAATTCGAGTGGCAAAGGTTTGCCGGGCTATATAAGCATTACCGCTAATGCTTACACAGAGAAGCCGCCAGGAGCGTCCGTCGAGTGTAGTGCTGCTTGTAAGGAGTGGTCGGTCGTCCCTGCGCGCACAGATAGCTAGCAGCTAGCGGCCCCTGTGCCGATCTTGTTCTTTGGAATGCCGTTTGAATACCATATAAAAACATATTTTGGTATTGTCTTCGGCGCTGACTCGATTGATTCCAACCCTTAAGGGAGCTCAGTCTCTCAAGTGATAACAAAGGTTACCGTTGTCAGCAACCTCCCCCCCCCCCTCCACCCATTCGCTATTTTGGCTTATGACCAATGGACGCCGAATTTGTGTTCCCTGCGGTTCACACACCATCTGTTTTAGACCCCTTATACATCATGCCCCTGATATGGCGGCCACCTAATGCCCCCCCTCTAAACCCCATATTCCACCGGGAAAGTCAGGAATGAGCACCGAACAGATACGACGCAAAGAACAAAATTGTTTTATAAAATGGCCATCACTGAGTCACGCTGAAACAAATACGTCTGTTTGTGGCACTTAGCTCATTACATGCAATAAATCTGCTTATCTTTGCTTATACTTAAATCATGACGCCGCTATACATCAGTTAGACATGGAACTAAAGACTGACGCTCATAAAGTCGCTGCGTTTGGAGGTAACACTCAGTGTAGCGCGTCACCCTGGTTCTTTGCAGTGTCGTATTTTCGAGGCCTCGATGCATTTCGACCAAACAATAGGGTGCGATTTTAAGGTGACTTCTATGCCAGAGTTGCAATTGGTCCGTAAATGAATATAGACACATAAAGTTTCATCGTGCCGCTGTGGTGGCATGAATTAGCGCCCGCTTCTCTTGCTGTAGAAGCAAGGTGCAATAGAGGGTGGTTTCAGGTAACCACTAAAAATATAATAATTATAAGTTTTTCTCTGGGTTGTTCCTTATTTCTGGGGAAACATAATTGGAGAATCGATCTTCGACATGACCTGGAGAGCCCGAATGTGGCGTGGAAGGGCACTCTATAACGAAAGCTGACCTAACCCACATAAAGGCATCATCATGAGGTTTAGTCGCGTGTTGTTTTTTTCTTTTGCGAATAATAAGCTAGATGTTCTCATAAATAGGTCACTATGCGGTATGCACTTTCGACTGGTGAATAATCTGTAACTGAATTCATCGCCATCACGGTTTTCTTTTGGTTTTACAAAGCCAAATTATGATTATTGCGTCCAATGCCGACGCATGTCACGGGAGGCATGCAAGCTTTTCTTTTTAAGTAACTACAGCACTAAAGCAAGCGTGACCCAATAGCCGCAGCGAAAACAAATAAAGAAGCATTGACTACACTGCAGGTTTTTCGTTTCTCACGTGACCTGTAAGAACAGGTCATGTGATCATGACTCTGGAAACAAAAAGAGGAGCATTCAAGTCTATAAACAGATCAATAAGATTGATGTCAAGTGTTCGCGGTGACAACTAGCTTTTAATGTGCGAAGGTAAGTTCGATATTAAAGGATGTTGAATAAATGTGCTTGAGTTTCTAAGCATTCATTAGCTTCACACTCTTCGGCATTCTGATTGCTCGCGGGAAAGTGCTCCCGAAATTTTGCTGAGAGATAGGAAACAGTTTGGATTTTTTCATTATGAGCATGAGAATGAGAGCGGAGTTTCTTGCAATTCATCCATGAATAACAGCAGCGATCTGTTGCTGTATAGATTTGGAATAGACCGACATTAGTAGTGGTTACATATTGATGTTTCCTTTCAGTGCACAAACAGTGAAGTTGGTGCACATGTCACTGCCTTGACTCACCTTTAAAGGTTTACCTGAATTATCGCATCTGGATTTGCATTATATTTTATATATTCCCGATAGGTGGCGCCATACGACCACTATGCCAACACTTCAAGCTTCTTAGCCCGAAAGGCAAGAAATAGCAGCAGGAAAATCGTTTGTTCTGGTTCGATGAATGTCGTTTAAGGCTGATAAGCGACGCGACAACGTGGATCGCCATACTTGAAGGTTCCGGGTAATTTCGACCACGTGACTTTTTGTCTTGCACTGATATTCCAGGTTATGCAAGCGCCTTTCATTTGACCTCAATCGAAGCACGGCCGCCACTGCTGATATTGAACCTTGGTTTGACATCTCATTAGTCAGGTACGGAAGGTGTTTTCATTTTTCGAAATCTTTGGTGATCGTTTTTCGCATGCTTAGCACGATCGTGTTTATATAGCGATCACCACAGTTGGTTGACAAGGGTGACCGAATGGTTCCACGTGCGAAGGCTCAAAAACGAATTGGATCTCAAAATGAATTCGGATGTGAAATGGCCAGTCTCGAAAATTTGAAATAGCGTATCTAAGCATAAACCTCAAACTTCGGCATTTTGAGCTACAAAACAGTATCAGCCTGGTCATCGGAAATAAAATAGTTTGATCACGATAGTTAGGAACCAAGAAGCTTTTTAGCTCGCATGCGGTTTATTATTTTTTATTTAAATATACAACCTAAATTTGTGGTCAATATTTTATTCACAATGGTCGCTATAAAATAAAAATGAAAACCAATGCACGCTGAGGTGTTTTCAAGGTGTACTTGTGTTGAGAGATACACGTAGCGAATGGCTTCGAAATCGCCCCTACCCAGAGGAGATATTTAGCGCCCAATAATATTGTTGATTAGTCACGCGTAAGTCATTTCTTCTTCTATGTAATTCAAAACAAGAGGTTTATAATTGCGAGATAAGCAACAGAGATAATGGTATTCTAAGCAATTAACTCGTAACAATTAAAAATTACACTTAATATATTGCGCCCAGAGGATATATTCAACGCCCAATGGTACTGTTGATTATTTATGCCCATACGTATTTTCTTCTTTAATGCAATGCAACAAAAAAGAAAAATTACTATTGCAAGATAATCACCATTTAACCAATAATGATATTACAAACAATTACCACGCATCAGTTATCTTGTGCTCTTTATGGAACGAGAGTTGCCACTATCCTCCAGCCTAGACATGTGGGCGGTACCCTTGGAGTTCACTTACGAGTCACACGGTGTAAACCCCTTAGATGCTGCTTAAATCTAAAGCAGCCGTCCAACAATTGCTTACAAAAAGCAGTCAACTAAGTTCTTTCTTGTTTCCGTCTCAGTAATTTTCCTTACCTTCTTGAGTCACCAAATTGGCTTAGTAAGGATTCATTCCGCCAAGCGGGACAGCGACGCACGAAGAAATAAAGGCGCTCCAGCTTTGCCACTACCTAGAAGTGATTGGTTCGAGTGGTTTCCTTGATTGGCCGTCATCCGCCTACGCCGCAGGAATAACTTCCGCTCGTGCGACGCCGTCTGTCAGTCTCCTGTTTACAAAGGGGCATGCAAGCTTCATCTTACGCAAGAGCACGATGGCGTCCTGCTGCGCCCACCAGACTCGTGATGTCGGCCCTGTCAGGAAATATTGCATCGACAGCAGCGCCGTACATAAAAATCCGCTTGCTTTATCTTCTCCAGGCGAGATCGCAGACTCAGCGCCGATCGGCAGCCGCACAATATAATGCTGCCTCTTGTAAGAGGTGTGATTTTGCTGGCGTTGTCTACAGCATTTGTTTCGGCTTCGCAAACTAAAGGTAAGGCGAGTTCAGTTTAGTCGTTCTGTCGTGTCTGACTCTTCGTGAACCTATGGACCATGTCACGCCATGCTTTCCGGTCTCTCACTATCTTCCTAACATCACATAACGTCATCTGCAGCGCCTCGAGGATGCCATCTAACCATCGCGTTCGCTGCCTACCCCTTCTCCGGCGGCCCTCAATCTTTCCCAACATCAAATCTTTCTCCAGCGACTCCTCTCTTCTCATCAGATGACCAAAGTAGCTGAGCTTTAACTTTTGAATTTGACCCTCCAATGAGCAGTCAGGGTATATGGTCGACAATATCGACTGATTTGATCTTCTGGCAGTCCAAAGAACTTTCGAGAGTCTCCGCCAGCATCACAATTAAAACGCGTCAATTCTTCGGCGGTCAGCCTTCTGCACAGTCCAACCCACGCATCCATACATCACAACTGAAAAGACCATAGCACGAGCTAAACGGATCTTGGTTTGGTATTACCAAACGAGTAGTGTTTGGTAATAGCCTTATCGCTTCAACATGGTTTGTTCAAATGGCACCAATTGCGTTCATTTGCAGTGACAGTTTATGATAAAGTATATGACTCTGTATTTCCCCTGGAATCTCTTGTGTAGATAAAAAGAATGATGTATACGTTCACAAAATCATCTACCTTTCTTACCTGTCAAAGGTTTGATTGTCTAGAAGTACTTGCTCTCTTTGGAAAAAGAAACAAAACAGTTTTGGAAGCATTTAATCATGCACAGTAAAGTACTAATAATTTAAGTAGTTAAAACGAAAACCATTTGAAGAGCTAAAGGGCTGCGAAGGGATGCACACGCGACAGTGTCCGGTTAACAGCTGTGTTTTATTGAAGAATTGCGACTCCAACAAAGGCTAACAGGTCATGAGCATAGGCAGACCAGTTAGGAAAATTAGTAATTGTGAGGGGACGCATTTATAGAGTAGACGTTTTGCACGTAATCTGAAATCGCCATTTTTGTTTCTGAACGAGAATAGAAGAAGCCCATGAAAGAATCTACCCCAAGCCCTCTAGTATATTATGTTTCTAGTGTTCTTTCGAGAAGGCAGATTTCGTGAAGTCCTTAAGTAATTAAACCTTAAAACATGTTTCACTTAACCCCGTTGCTTCGCTACTGCCGATATTTTTAACAGCAGATGCTATTTAGGAATTTCAGCTGTCTCGTAAGTAACATGACCTATAACAAAATAATATTTTAGGATGATAACGCATGAGGATGCATGATCGTAGTCTCATCAGTAAGATTTCAACAATGGTTGACCTGTATCATTGCGCACTCGCTATTTACCCGCAATGTTTGTTATTTTGTACAATATTGTTTGTTGCTGTGGGCGTGGCATTTTCGTCATTGTGTGCGGGGGGTGGGAGGAGGGTGGGGGGGTGTAGGAGCTGGCCCGTTTGCGATGCAACACAGGTAGTAATCCAGTGCCCTTTTGTCTGCTTTCTGGAGGAATCGTAACAACTATGACATTACATTCTTTTTTCCCTTAATGTTGAACAGCTTGGTGTATATAGGCCACACCTTTTGCTTGATTGGTTGGGATTTTCAGATCAATCATGGCGACCGCCGAAGCCTAAGAAGTGTGGTCAGAACGAAGTCTGGAAACAGTGCGTCAGCCGGGGCTGCGGCGAAAAGACCTGCCCGCCAGCGCCGTTTGAGGGATGCCTCTCAACATGCGATTTCGGCTGCTACTGCGCCGACGGATTCTACAGGGACACGCAAGGCCGTTGCATCAGCGAATGTCGCAGCGCCCCCTATGCTGAGCCACCGAGTCCCCATCCTCCACCCGGACCTGTGTACCTTCCTCCTGGTTCACGACCGTACCCTCCCCCTGGTCCACCGTATGGACCCCGTCCCAACCTTCCTTCTGGGACTCATCATCCTACTGGTCCCAAGCCCCCGGGGGTTCGTGATTTCCGACCTCCAGACCGCTTTGAAATAGACCTTTCCCGGCCATCCAGACCATCCCGGCCGAGTTTCGACAATTCCCATCCGCCGGGCATACGTGTCTTCAGGCCTCCACTCCGCGGGGAACGTGACCCTCTGTCTCCACCTCGGCGTCGTTATGATTCCCATCCCACTGCAATTCGCGACTTTCTGCCCGCAGTACCTGGTGAACGCCACCATCGACCGCCACATGGGCCCCACCCAAAACCCGGTTACAAGGGAGACGGGGCCCAGCACCAAGTTCCAATTGCTTTAGACTGACGCCAGTAGCCTCTAACAGTGATTTCTCCCGTTCAAGGAGTGGTTGATGAAAGGGAAAATCATTTCCACCGTTGATCCATCGAATAAAGAAAAACTTCCTTTTATCAATCGTGGCTTTAATTTTACGAGAACCGGAAGATCTCCTAATGAAGTAATATTCGAAGTGAATTGTTGCTGTTTTCAAGCGTTTATAGTTAGAACAATAGTTACGGCGCTATAGTTTACTGAAATACTGCATAGAAAAATTCAGAAGGGTTCAATACTGCTGAACCGAATGTGGAGCAAACGCATTAGCTACGGGTGTTGTTGTTGTCCTCTAAGCGTATTTCTTCTTCGCCTTCTTCTTCTTCTTTTTACTCTTCTTCTTCTGCTTCTTTCTCTTCTTCTTCTTCCACGGTGCAACGGCAACATGGTGTCATGCCGATGGCTTAAAAACCTAGCGCAGTGTAGCTTTCGCTCTAATATTACGTTTTGCTGCTTTCGGAGTTTATGGCACAGAAACCATTCAGGGACTGTGTGAATTGAATCTGGTGCGTCTTGAATACAAATTGTTGCCGTCCGCCTCTTAATGCTATCTACAGCAATCCTGAAATAGTTTAAAAGTGCCTTATTGGCCTAACGAATATATCAACTCTCCAGTTAGTTTCCACTGCGTTTTGGTATTGAATTCAGCACTTTATTTAAAACGACGAGTCTCTTGCTGCTTCCTTAATTTTTTTTTTTGGCGCTATCGCCTTCATTAATGGGAAAGGCGAAGCGATCATTGTTCACAGCATGCCTGCGGATGACGTAATTAATATTTTTCTCACCTCACACTAAAGAAATATCTTAGCATCTTACTACTGAACTTACAGCAAAAATCAATTATTGAAAGGTTTATTGGTCTCGGAGTACCACCTCTAGGAGTTATGTCATCGCAGAGAAGTCTAAAGCTCATATTCTTGTCCACTCTTCGCTGGTTGAATATCTTCTTTCGATGCGCCATTTCGATGCAGACGCAAAGCAAGGTGCTACTTTGCAGCAAGATTTCAGTACTAGTAAATCTTCTCAGATGATAGAAATGAGCCAGAGCCCTGATTTAAGGATTCCCTCATAGCCTGATACTCATTACGAATAGGAAGCCTACGACGAGGCCAAACGCACGAACGTTAAATGTTTATCCACAGTGACGCCTACACATCTAAACAGATATGAATAATTTGCTGTAACAGCTGGACTGGGTACATTTCATTCACTTCACATCTCCCTCTTCTTTTTTTTAAATAATCTTATTGCTCATTCACTTCACATCTCCCTCTTCTTTATTTAAATAATCTTATTGTTCATCGGGAATACTATCTTGAAGCGATTCATAATGCAGAAGCATTGTGAAGTGAACCAAGGCAGAATCTAATTACCCGAAAAGTGAGGCGCTCTGCCAACATTGACAAAACAGTGGCCTATAGGAACCCCAAACGGCCACTTGTTATCAAGCCATTAGTAAACGACGAAGAAGAAAAGCAAGAGCAGGTGAGAAGCACTGATGTGTAAAAAAAACACAAAATATGATAAATCTATATTGTAATTGGTAATAGTAATAAGATAACTGGAGACTTCCGTAAGTAAGAGGACCTTCAAAGAAACGATCGTTATAGCTGTTAGTTGAAATTCACATAAACGATTTTACAGCACTAAAAGAGAGGTAAAAAAAAAGTGCCGGATCAAACAAGCCTGCAATACCTGTCCTGTCTTGTTTACTCCTTAGCTTCTGTTCTTGCTGATAATTTTTGACGAAAGAACCTGGCAGGCTTTAATAAAAGCGACAATTAGGCAGTGATACACTTTGAAAAAGGTAATACTAAAATGAGCAGCCTATAAACAGTTCTGTATTTAAGTGTCCTCGGAATACAAGAG
This sequence comes from Amblyomma maculatum, assembly GCA_023969395.1. Classification (NCBI taxonomy): domain Eukaryota; kingdom Metazoa; phylum Arthropoda; class Arachnida; order Ixodida; family Ixodidae; genus Amblyomma; species Amblyomma maculatum. Next base: position 385,060 of record JAJIZL010019115.1, on the reverse strand, counting down.
AGCCTTTGACTGGGCGTAAACATTACCACACATGCCCGCTGAATCGGCGCTTAGATGAGCCACTTGCATATTTACCGCTGGATATGTATAACAGCAGCCAGGAACAAGTCCTCTATTCGGAAAGTATATAAATCCTAGCAATGAGACTTGTAAGGCAAGAAGAAAAGTTCTCTCTATTGATGTTACTGCCGACTTTGTGGAATATGAAATTCAGAGACCTGTACCGAGAATGGTTGATGATAATAGTAAAAGGGAACAAAGTAGAACTTGTGAATCCTATGTTTGTAGATTAGGTTTATCTGACACCAAAACACTAATTTCTAAAACACACAAAAGCGAAAATCACGTAAAGGCGAAGACCCCATGACCTCGAAATATGCATTCTTAGGAAGGGGGATGTATTTATTAACTTTGTCTAAGGAAAGTACCACACCATCTCGAAATAGGACTGCTGCCGAAATACAATGAAAACATCACGGCGAGCGCATCTATAAATACGAAGTCTAGTCATTATAAACATTGTGACCTAATCTGTGCCGTGCACACATTAACCACTTTAGCATTGTGTCCATGTTGTACAAAAGTTCTGATCGCCATGCATACCCTAGAAACAGTACAAAGAAGGCTGCCTGAAAAGTAACATTTCTGTACACCTTAAATTACGCCGCTTACAAGGACCGATGTGCACCCGCAGCTATGACGAAACGCATACGGTATAGAATGAAAGCCTGTGTCCACTTTGGGGAGCTAGCATCTGCTCTATTTTTTTACGATCCTATTTTCTCATGAGCTCTAGGTGCAGTAAGACTGGCCACACGAGCAACGAAGATGCTACAGCGTTGACACAGACATTGTTAAAGAGGTGTTACGCGCCTGGAGAGGCAACCAGGCTCCAGAAAAAAAAATATGAAACCACGAAAAGCGCATCCACTGCAATACCAGGCAAGTGCGGACAAGACCACGCATGAGGAAGGCCACAACCCCATTCTCGAGAGCAGCAGAAAATGTGTCACAAAGAGAGACACTCTGGGAGTTGCAAAATTGTGCAAAGTAAAGGATTCAATTTTTCCTTTTTAGCAGTTATACAGCTCTTTCCGCGGAAAGCTGCCGCCAGTGTACACAGCGGCGGGGGGCGGGGGGGAGGGGGGGGCGGACCTGGTTAGCTCAAACGGTATTAAACTAAACATCATATGACTTCGCGTGGCAATTTAAAATACTCTAGACTCAAAAAAGGATACCAGTTCTGAAAAGGTTCAAATCAAGACAAAATTGGCAAGGACGTTCCTCAATAGACATGTTTGAGAAAATTATAGTTAATTCAAGAAAATCAACTTCTCGCTAATGATGTTCGGCCTCAGGCCCTCTGCAAGCCAAAAAGGCACGCAACAGACGCCAAAAAGAATCATTTGTAGCAATCGTGTTTGAAGAGACACCTAGTGAACTCTTTGTAGTACTAATGACTTGCTAACGTGACATTTGGATATTTACTGATGTTACAGTAATGTTTAGAGTAAACAGTAATCGAATAACGAGGCCATAAATTGTAAAAATCGCGGAATGAAAGGTGGTGTTAATGGCGCAATCGCTTCTGCATGCTTTAAAGTCAATGCTTAAGAGACATAATTGTTTCGTAAAGTTAATTTGTCAAGAATGGCCACCCACTCAGGTAGTTCGCTTTAAGCTCGATACATTTCTCCAATGGATGAGCTACTTTCTATGAATATGTCATGCACTGATCGCACAGTGACATCTGCATGACGGGCAAGTATTGTCGTCGTCCACAAAGTGCGAAGAAATAGAATCATAAACACATCACAACGGTATATCTTGATCCCTTTTAGCCGGCAGGTATTGAATTCCATACGGGTCATAGGAAGTTCTTTTTTAATGCGAAATCATTTTTGGCGTAGACAGGATTTGCAGACATGATTAGACAGGCTTTGTGGGCAGAGCGTGTCGGCACAAACTCTCAATAAAGAAAACAAAACACTGTTGCCAACTGATTTCGAACACGCGCCAGAACGACAGATCAGGCACGAGAGCTCTATACTTACCCGGCAGTCGACAACGCCTCGTGTAAAACTGCAACATGCTCTCGAGCTGTGCAGCAAACATCGTTGTCTTCATCAAGTTCCAGTTGCGACGCACTGTCGCGTCGTGCTGTGAATATAGACGTCTTCATGAAGTTCAATATGCGCCATTCCTTTATTTAACATAGTTAAAAGCGCCATACGATAAGCCACTTCGTCAAGAGTGGCCGACTTTCAATAGCGAAATGTCTTACGAATCTATCAAGCGGTGCGACAGAATACGAAATGATTTCGCTTTACTACACCTAAGCAGACTTCAGTGCACCCATAGAATGTTTGCAGAGTGCGCCGTAGTATATATCGATAATAGTTGGCCTCCCAACAATCAATGAATGCAAAATATATTCATCTCTATCGATTTTTGGTTTCAAAATCAGTAGTCAGTCGTCCTTGGTACGAAGATCCTTTCTTCTTATGTGATGTGTTAAGAAGAAGGGCGTCAGAAACCAGTCAAAGAAAAAGTTTTTTATATACAGTAGACCTAATAGGTATCCATTTGATTCGTTGCAGTGAACCTTTTCCGCGTCCTGCACAGTGCACCATTTTGTAGAGAGGTATATAGTCGACTACGTCTACGTACAGGTTTGTTGCAGAAACCAAGTACAGAGGTAAAAACCGCGCGCCGAGATTTCTGAAGGGCACAACTTAGCGATAATACCTAGTTATACCAATTGACAAAAACAATGTAGTAACGAGAAATTCCGGTCGTGCGTTTTGCTATTCTTGCCTGAATGAACATAGGAAGAAATTCCTTCCTTTCATCATGAAGAAACAAAAGTGCCATAGTACCTTAGAAACAACGGAGAGAGCCGATGCCCTTTCTCATGTTGAAAAGAAGCTAGTTCGCTTTCGAATCGAATTTTGGAAAAAGCCACCGAACACATGATGCCCTCTTTGGACATTTAAGCGAGACATGACCATCACTTCAGTATCTACCGAATCTTGGCAATCCGACAAACATTGCTAGCAGCAGCTCGCGTGTACAAGACAATCTGCGGCCTGGGCGGGAAGACTCCCATTTATTTTTGAACATCCCTGTGTGGTCGCTCCAAACATGCTCCGGATCCCTAGAGTGCTGAAAGGAGAACCCTACATAGAGTTAAGTTACTGCTGCCCACTGCATACCGATGAAATTTGCTTGTGTCCTGTCAAAACTTCCATGCTATATGGCACCAATTTTTTAAAGTAGATTTTGGCTCTCTTAATTGTACTTCGAGTAAGTATTAGCAAAGCGAACAGCCACGAATGTTTTTCTTGTCAGCATGGAAGATCGCCACGTTGTCTTCATAAGCTAGTATTTTACCTTCTACGGTGTGCAGCTGAAAACCACGTCTTTGTATATCTAATGACTACAATACAAATAGGTTCGAAGTATACTTCAAAAATCAATGGGGACAAAGGGCACGCTTGCCTTACTGATGAATAAACTGGCATTCGAACCAACAGATTTGTTAAGGATATCCGTCGAGCACTCCTTATGCGTCCTTTTAACACCGTCTAAAACAACTTTTTGCAATAATACAGCATTCAAATTTACAGAAAAGCACTTAATGTGACAACCCCGCTGGGGTGGCGCAGTGTTTATGGCGCTCTGCTACTGTTCCCAAGAATGCGGGATCGAATCCCGGCCTCGGCGGCAAATTTTCGACTGAGGCGAAAAGTAAGGTACCCTTGTGCTGTGCGATGTCAGTGCACGTTAAAGACCCCCATGTGGTGGAAATTTCCGGAGTCCTCCACTACGACGTCTCTCATAGCCTGAGCCGCTTTCGGACGTTAAACCTCACAAACCAAACCAAACTTAATGTGACACTCGGTAATATATCCCCTCAAGGCCAAGCTTAAGCATGGCCACTCGACCCTCACTGGTATCACAAAATTCTACTATATTCCTCGCAATGTGGATGTTCGTATATATTTACGGCCTTTAATGCCGGACGATGCACACTCTTTATCACCTAGTTAACCTCCCTGCCTTTCTATTCAACTATTTTTCCCTTTATCTGTTCATACGTTAATATTGTACATTTAATATAAAATATTTATTAACGCAAGGATTTTAAAATTTCATAATCCAGCCCTGGCGACTTACCTGACGGCCGCTCTTCTATCTCCAATTCAATCTTGTGCACACTTATTGGTATACCAAGGCTTCTTTCTGACACTCACAACCAGCCTTGGCATGCGTTTCAGGAATTTAACGACAAAACCTTGCTCCAAACGCGTTTACATTACCGAAGAATTCATCATAGGGTTCACAAATGCCCTTTCGATCAATGTAGCCTATGTGTCACCTCAATTTCGAAATCTATCTGCCTAACTTTATTACTTGAGGCATGGCGATTTTTATCACTCATTGTCCACTTGCTTGCCACCTCCCCATCCATAGGGAGAGAGAGAGAGACCCTTTATTGAAAAACAGAGAATTTTGACGGTGTTTAGATTTCGCGGGCATGATATGTTGTGTACGAAGGGGAATTGGGGAGAACAAGATTTGAAAAGAATGGCGAGGAGAATAAATGAAATGGAAGGGGAGATAAAAGGTGGTTCACTTGTTACTTCTGGCAGGTATAATGGTAGCTTTGTATCTCTCTACGACAATTATTTCCAGTCCATTTCTTGTATTCTCAACGTTTGCCACTAATTAACTCGGATCACAGCTTGGTGCGCCTAAAAGAGATTCTTGCGTACTTTGAAGGTCTCTCCGTTCTTGCTGCTCGTCATGCTGTCAACTACCTCGGTCATAAATTTCTATTTTACGATCATATAATTTTCAAGTTTGTTTGTCAGGAACTGTATTTCTTTTATCCCAAATGCGCCCTACTAATGGCCCGTAATAAAGTAGCTCGTTAGTGAATCCCCTAAGTTCCAGTGGGCACATGCTCCTTTCATTTTGCTTCCCTGGATGAAGGTAACCAAACAATGATTTGAAAACGAGACTCATAGAGATGTGACGCTCAGCGTGCGGGGCATTATAGAGCCCTACCATCTATATAACTCGTCCCACTTCTAAATTGTGGTCTTCAGTAAGCCAGCTCAAAACAGCAGCCCATTCGCCATAGACATGACGCCCTTTGACGCAGTCATTTACAAAACCCGCACAGGTAATTAATCAAGAATTATGTTGAAGTGGTGAAAATTCAGATACTGTTCGATATTCTCGAAATGTAACAATCTTTTACATCGTTGTATGCATACGCATATATGATCCACAATTGGGATTTTAAAAAAGTTGAAAATGAGCATAGGACCACTCTCCTCATTGATGCCATCATTCGTCCGTGTTAGCAATGCATATCCCCCAGATCTATAATAACAATGGTATATACACCGTAGTGCACCTTAAAAGGCATCACAGTACGAATGGTTCGCTCTTGAGTTTCAATATTAACTTTTTGAAAGGCAAAAACATGCCGTTATTTCTCCCTACATCGGCGAATAAGTTGATACGGTCGCCATCGAGCTGCAAGACCCCTAACCTTCAAATAGGCAACATGAAATGAATGACGAACGTCAGGGCAGCTCGGTGGAAGAAGCGTAGTTAGATTCGTTATTTTGATATTTGAATTTACAAAACCAAAAACCATCGCTGAAGTGTTTTCTCACTAGTATTCGAGTAAAAATGCTAAACTTCGGGCGAGTTTAGTAAGCCTAGACATGTCGACCTGAAAAAGACTGAAAAAGTACAAGCGACACCCAAATGCGAGCAGCATGTAGGAAGGAATACACTTCACTTCACTTTTCTTGGCTTGGCAGTATGGTTTTGATGGCTATCATATAGCGATTCGGATTCACAATCTTGCTCGCTGATTCAGACATGACTGGAGTTGATGAACCGAACAGCTCGAGCGGCTGCTACGTGCAGGTGCTCCGCACACAAATAATGTATCTGTGTTTGTTTTCTTCTTCAAAAAGGATCAAAATGCCCCTTCGGTGACTACTATATGTTGATGCTGATTTCCAGGCTTGTTCAGCTGATACGAACATGATTGGATTTGATGCACCCAGCAGCTAGAGCGGCATCGCGAGCATCCACTATGAGGCCTAGACATTTCTAACAATCATTCCGGCCCCAGGATATGTATTCGAAAGTCTTTTATTGTCTCTCTACAGTTTTACTATAGTAAATTGAGTATAGTATTTCTACGTGCGTTAAATTGATTTGAAACTTGCGAAGGAACACCGGCAATTCACGAAAAATCTCGCTCCAAGAATTGGCCGAAGTGTAGCACACACGTATGCAAGGTAAGTACGCCTCTTTGGGTGCGAGGTTGGTACACTTATCCTGGGACTTGTTTTTGCATTTAATAGTTTTGTACTGCGATTAAAGACCTAGGGTGCGGTAATGAAGCCTAGACGTTCATACTAACACTTTTTTTGTGGCACTGCTGCAAATTATTTCTCGACTATGCAGCCGTTCATTGCCTGGAAGCTGTACTATTGCCGTATGCACTTATCTCCGATATTGCTCACCGGTGGGAAACCAGCATTGTATCTTTGACAAAAACAGTAATAAGGAATTAAAAAATATTTAACCGCTCTCCCTAGACACCAAAGTTTATTGCACCAACAGCCTTAGGTGCAATCCAAAAGCAAGTAAAGCGCCCCTACAAGGGGGATTCCTACTATCTAGTAAATTGAAATTTCAATATGCAAATAGTTCTCAACTCAAAGTTTCTTTACTGGAGCTAGAACATTGGTCCCCTGAGCATAGCTACAAAAGAAAAGGGATAAATTTTTTAAACACTCAAAATTCGGGACTGTTTACAACCGACTGCGCTACAGAATCTAATTGCAAACAAGGAGTGAATCCACGTTTTCACGTATCTATTATTGTTATACTGTTTGATAAAGATTATTACAACCTAGCCACTTTTCTCTACCTATAGTGGAGCATGTTTGAATTATGGTCATATATTTGGCTCGCAATGTCCAGAACTGGTTAATTTTATTAAATACTAGGTGTAATGTCAAGTTCTGCATTTTTATTACAATTTATTGCTACTGTGGTCAGTGCACTCTGATTAAAGATGCTTGATGTGATAGCGATTATTGCTTTCATCGCGGAATAACAACGCCAATATGTAGCAATATCGCCCGATTTATTTACTTGGCTTCCAAAAATTTGAGAACCGTTGAGCTAGTCCTGATGCGTAAAACTCGACGTCGAGCATTCCCTTTCGAAGAGTGACATTAATTAAGAACACACTGACTGAAAAAAGGAAAGACTATTTCGTTGTTTTCCGGTCAGCACCACTAAGGCTACATAATCATTACGATTCAATAAAGCGACGTCTCGGTCTTGTGCCGCATTGATAACAGCAAAAAAAAATTGTCATCAAAGACAAACCCACGTGAGGCAAATCCAGCTCCTTGTTGGAACTAAATCAAAAGTAAACTTTGAATTAGCGATAACTCTGTAATTACTGTATAAAGCTACACTAACACTTCGAGGAATGAATATTTGAGTTATAGGCGTTCACGATACAAGTGTGGGAACTTTTATTATTTGCCAGAACGCATACCTGGTTTTAATACTCAAACTGCAAAGCGTTAAGCCTACAGCAGGAACACCACTAAGACAAATCAGAAATATACGGAGTCTTGAATCTCTGCTCACCAGAAATGATGTGAATATCCGATGCAGCCAATTCTGTTTGGGTTGTTATGGTAGACTTTAACAAGGGACATGAACAACATGAAGCACTCAGCGTCAACAAGCTTAGTCAAGTCAATAGCACAGTAACTAGAGGGGAATGTTTACCTAAATATAATGAATATTCAGAATATTTAACTGCAAATGCCACGCAAGGCATTGCCGCAAGTAGATAACCACTGCAATTGTATTGCATAATATAAAATATCCAAACAAGCATAGATGTAGAAAAGGCAACAGAAAGAAAATAAAGCGAAGTTCAACGCATTTCTTGAAGAAATGAATAATTGTACAGCCTTTATCAAAAGTGTACAGCCAAAAGGGTTTGCTTTTAAACGGTATAATATGACTTCTGTAATAATCGTGGAAGCCCTACCCATTGGAGACGGTAGGACGACACATCATCGTGCCTTCAGCAATTATGGAAACCTAGCAATGCATTACGAGCCATGTAGCATTGCTCAGAAGTAGACCCTCTGGGCGATAAACTTTTGATATAGGTTTTACATCTCCAGTTTGTGTCAAAATATAAATGAAATATAAATAATTGCAAATGTGAAATTTGAACCAAATGAGCTAGTGGAGCCTCAAATGTTATACAGCTGCAACAGAGATGACCTTGATTATTTCATGCTTCTCAACACAAGACTGCCCTTTTTGCTACAAAATTCCGCATCTCTGACCAGATGTTCATTATCTATGGCAGAAATAGGCCCTATTTGAGCAACGCCTTCGTGTAAAATTTGTCACAGTCGGCAGTGTACAGGTGCTTCTTGTCGTATCGACACCTTTTCGTTCCTTTTATAATAACAGCAAGGCCTGAACTGCAATCAAACTCAATGAAGACATTGATTTAAAATATTTATTGTTTTACGTAGTGTAGTGACAGCGCCTCTGGCCCCATTTCTGCATATTTTTATTGCAGGAACGTCAAAAAATGACGTTCCTGCAAAAAATTTCCTTCTTATATCGCGCGAGTTTGAACATGGATGAATTCCGAGTTTTTCCTTTGCCACAACATCAGCAGAGCCGCAAACGTTTAGCGCTAAAACACGGTGTAGCGTTCCTGAACAAACATTTATATATCTTACTTAGATTGATACTTTTATTTAGGATCTATTGAAACATAGCTAACGTTGTAACTGGTAATTCTGTTACCAAACCCCCTAATCTTTCTTTTTCCCCGACGCTCGGTGTGGAAATATCCTCAAGGATTTCCTTGACGCATTTTGATGTCACTCCAAAAATAAATTGTAAGCCGCAACCAATTACCTTCTTAGGCTAAAAAGAAAGGTAAGTCGGAAATCAATATGCAGGCAAAAAATGTAAAGTTCAACAGCCTTGGATGGTAAGAGAGATCGGCTTTAAACGACCTAGCTGCTTTGAGCGGTAAAGAACTGCGTTTACTTAGAGAGGTAATGATTACAGATTCAATCTATTAATGCGAAATCACTATAAAAATGAGATTGGATTAGTGTACATTTGACAAATACTGGTAGATCATATTTAGTAGCGACTTGTGAGTATCCCTCAAAACGAAATTTTAAATACTGACTAAGCGGTTCTCCCTCATGCGCCGGAAACTCAGAGGCAAACATAGAGGGTTCAAACAAAATTTGTGGACACCACGGCGGGATATAAAATATAAAATGGAAGTCTATAGAATAAGAAAACAAGAAGGAAGTTTATTGGGCCAGGAAAAAAGCTGTTGTTATAATATATACGTCGAAATAAAGAACAAACTGGCATGAACAAGGTATGTAATTGAAGCTACGGCAAGTTAAGCGAAATCCGTCAATGTCGACAGTGTGCCGTCTAAGAATGACAAGAGTAGCAGTGGGCGGACAGAGTAATGTGGGTAGATGAGATCAGGAAGCCTGCGGGGATCAGCCAGAGGCATCTGTCGCAGACCGAGGTAAAAAGTGAAGGAGATATCAGAAAGGCCTTAACCATGTAGTGCGTCAATTCAGGCGCCTTCTGAAAATAATCCCAATGTACTAATATTCCCATGCGTTTGAAAATCAATTATCAAATGTTTGTCTCCCTCGAATTGAGTAGTTAAGGCGTCATTAGCAAATAACCAAGGCTATCTTGACAACAAACAGCAGAAATCGCGGTAAGTTCCAAAAAAGAGCTACTAATATATTGTTTTGTATAGTGTCGTCTTTTTCTATAATTAAAAATTGCATTATTCGACAATTTCCCGACGAAATTCGAGCTCGTAAAGCATATTTAGGTGTTTAAATTGGCATTTTATAGCTTGAACATTCTTTTTTTATTTTATTTTTTTAGAGTACTCTCCTGATTGGGGGGGGGGGGGGGCAGGTAGGTCATCGCCGCTCGCGGTGCGGTCTTGCCTGCCACCGAATTTTTATTGGTTGTAGGCCGTAATTGCACCCGCCACCGCTTCGGTGGTGGACGATAGCCGTTGTTGTGGCGTGCGTCTTTCTCTCCCTCTTCATTTTCTTTCTTCTCTATTTTCTCGTCTATCTGCACGAGGCAGCGCAGGTGGCTCAGCTACAGAGCCAGTAGCAGGCCCGTGCATTTTCTTTTCCTCCTTCCTATAGCCACAACAACAAAATTGTTTTAACCTATTTCTTGCAAGAATCGACCTTTAGCATATGTCGCAGTTAATTTGAGCTTTGAGCGAGGTTACTGACCTATAAGTGTAACAAGATAAAAATCGGCGCAAAAGCTCAGTGAGATAGTTTTTAATGTTCAGTTACTAGCGCACGTGTTCAAGGAAAGAAAGATTTCGGACATAAATTGCTATTTTATATTTCAAGTGTAGTCGGATGTGGCCGAAAAAAATTGTGTTCTGTATGCTTGTTGGAAAACTAATAAAAATGTGCTTAAAAAGCTGTGTTTTAATCATAGTCTTGCTTTTGATTTTATTCACAAAACACTTTATTCGAAATCATTGCTTCTGCCGCAGCTGCGGAAGCATGTTGCTTGCTGATTGCCCAAATATATACTGACCCCCACTTGTTATTGCCACGTGTTTCAGAAAATGTGCCAGAACACCTGCCACTTTACGATGCTGTGCTACCTCTTCTTTCTTCAAGAATTTTCTTTCCTTGGATTCCGTCGGTGCGGCCATAAAAAACGGCAGTCGATATACATTAGCTGCGATGCGGAGACGAGGAGGAATAATTCGAAAGCAAACTTTTGCTACGGAAGGAAGGACACGTGCTTTAATAAACTGGAGCCACCAACAAAGAAGTAAATTGATTCCGCAGGAGGCATTGATGACAGGACCAAAACACCACTTTCACGCGCCAAGAAGTGCGGCTCACGAAAAACAAAAACCTTGCGTGCGCTGTCCAGTGCCAAACGAAGCGGGGCTAAACACACGCTGTCCACGAAAACCATGCAGCGCGGTTGAAGCTATAATGGCTATAGCTGATGCTGCAGCTGCAGGAGAGGAACTTGGGGCCGCTCACTGTACGTAGTAGGCACGAAGGCTTTCGGGTTATCCGAGAAGACGTCGAAGCGTCGTAATTTGGTCCCCAGATCTAAAAGTAGGAAGGAGGCGACGGAACCCAGAGGCATCCAGCCGACGAACAAATTCGAGTGATCAGCCGATGGCTGCCCTAACTTCTGGAGCATTGCATCGTTTTGACAAGACGGTGCTCGGAAACAGGCTTACAAGGCGCACGTGTACGCCCTGGAAGGTCGGCCGTTGAGATTCGATCGTGGCCTTGTTTCCCCTTCCGTGCGTCTTTAGCGTTTTCAGTGCAAGCTACATGCCGGCACGTGTCGTGGTGAGGTGTATAAAACGTTGCCCTCCCAAGTAGTGGAGACACTGAGCTTCGCTTTGTCACAAAGAGAACACAAGCATCATGAAGTTCTTGGCTTTGGTCGCGTTTGCCTTTGTGCTGGTTGCAGCTGTCACGGCTCAGCATGGGAGACCTCATCATGGAGGTAAGCTTGAGTGACAGGTTTCGGCAGGATGTTTATCGGCTACTAATGAAGAGGTGTCTCTCGACAATAACTTTCATCCCGGGATGAAAAGCGGTTATGGCAATCATTTTGGTGACCTTAGCGCTTGCCTCCGTTAAATCGGAGAGGAAGATCGTTTTCCAATAGAAAAGACAAGCAAGTGAAGCCAATCACATTACATTAGAAGTTCGGAAAGCCGAAGAAAGGGAGCAATTACCGCCGGTTTCACGCTTACGGTGCAACCCACAACTGACGCAGGTAGAGTGGTTACTCAAGAGAGGCTGATGAGTTTGCAGAAAATTGGTGCTTGACTGACTGATCAGATTATACATAGTGATATAAGACTATCTGTGGTTCGTAAGCCAGCTGGTATAAATTTTAGAACATGATGAGATGGCCATCCCAATTGTCTATTTGGACTGCTCAATCCAATTTTAAGATGTTTTATTTGATTAGATACTTAGCAGCAAACTGTTTATCGCACCTTTTATAAGTAATTTTTATTGATTTCCTAAAACTTAAACCCAGTAGTGGCCTAGTCTATGACAAATATTTGTCTTCTGTATGAACTGTAGTTGTATCCGAACAATGCAAAATTCGTTCACAATGAGGAATCGTGCCAAATATTTACGGCTAAATGTTTTCCACGCATGTCGTCAGGTAATTGAGCGTTCTACGCACATAGCTAGAGTAAAACTTTACTCGTTGCGTGTATTCGGTTTAAGTAAGTTGTTTTCATCAAAGACCATGTTAATTCTGTCCGCACAGATTGTCACTATAAATTCGCTGTATCATCTGTCGCAGGTGGCGTCAAGTGCGGCCCCAACGAGGAGTTCAGCTCCTGCAAAAGCAGCACTTGTGCTGAAGCCACCTGTCGCCATCCTGTAGTGGGGACCATCTGCACGGCCGACTGTCGCGAAGGTTGCTTCTGCAAAGAGGGCTTCTACAGGAACAGCCGTCGGCTCTGCGTGAGCAGGAACCAGTGCCCGTAATGACGACGCGGACTGTAGTTTTACACTCCAGATTCACCAAACGAAGCGGGTACAAAGAAAAACACCAGCCCGAGGAAAAAACGTGCATCACTGGTGGTCAGAGCTTGAAACTTTCTGAAATTTTCTAACTTCGAGGCGAATATTCCTAAGTCGCTACGGGCTGCAAAAGTACACAAAGTGTAAATAGAAAGTCAATCGGCGACGCGCTCTTCCACTGCGGTCCAGAAGATGTGTAAGTGTAGCCTATGAAGTAAATATGGAACTTGCACCAGTGAACAGAAAGCACGTACCAACAGCGCCCGGATGCCAGTTGTAAAACTTTAATTCTGTCGCATGATTTGTTGTGCAGTGCGTAAATACCAGCGTGCCGATGGCTGGTATCCACCATGTCATTTGTTCTGCGGGGCATTAGCTGACACAACCTCGTAATCACTCCTTTTTTCCTTTGTAAGCGTTGTTCTTTTGTGCATATTATCAAGTGTCTATACCTTATACTGTAATAAAAGGGTATACATATGCTGCGTATGTGATATCTATTAGTGCAGTACTGGATTCAGTAGCGCTTTTCATTTTTTTTTTCGCAAATTACGTAAACAATGATTTTGTTGATGCCGAACAACGAACATAATATTTCAAGATAATGAAATAGAGCCCTGAACCTTGCTAGCAGCAGACGTAAAAATCAGGAGAGAATCTTGACACTGAGTAGGCCAACGCATCGTCCGTCCAGTGATGATTTAATACGAATTATGAAACGTCCAGAAAAATGGGCGAGATTTTAGATGCGAGTATGGACGGACGCTCTTTATTTTAGCCCATATCATGAAGAAAAGAGCATTGCTAAAGTCAGATTCATCCAGGAGCCTTTAGACGCGTATAATGATTTTCAATGCAAGGTGCACAAGACGTTCTCATTTACTGTTTTTCCACGTAATTTACACCGCCAGGAAGTACACACAAACTTCTATTTAAATATAAAAGCAGACAGTAAGGAGAGGAAGCGACAATTCTAATTTTGCTGCTTTCTCTAATAGAAAGCATGCTTTTCCACAGAATTCTACGTTACTGAGTCCTTGTAGTTAATTAAATTTTGTGTAATTTTGTAATTTAGTTGATAACGTATTTAAACAGTAGGGGTTCAGAGAATTCCTTTCTATTTGTTCGGTATCTGGTCGCCGGTAATCAAATACTTCACAAATAATGCAAAATAAAACATGGTATAATTGCTTCAATAGTTCGGCCATACCACAGTGCTGGCTTCCTGACAATGCACACTGTTGATGGTCGACGTCATCAGCTCTACCATCGAATAAAGTTGTCTGGATGATCACTAACGTTTGACCGGAGAATTGAACCGGACTTAGACGTTTTATGGCTCCACCCAAGAATACTCACCTAATGTTCCCCCGAAAATACTCACGGACAATATTTTTTAGATTTTCGACGGCCGTTTCACAGCGCCAACAAATAACCGTTGCGCCTCTTTGAGGACCTACAAACTGGCATGGATCTATTGCCGAAGTAGAAGCGGGTGCGGAAGGTGCCTGTACCCCATTTATTTATTGACACTACGATTTTTGAAAGGCCTTAGCAGAATGAACACATGATATGTAAGTACATGAAGGCCGGAAACAACAAACATTTTATCTTAGACATGAAGAACAAAATTGCAATGGTAGAAACTAAACACGGTAAAGCATCGGCACGCAAAATGTAAGAAAATTGAAGGTTTCTTTCAAAAACTTTCGGGGACCTTTTTCTGTTCCAGTATCATTGGTAAGATTATTTCATTTTGTAACAGTGATGAGGAAAATGAGTGCTTTTGTTTCTTAATACATTCGTTAATGATGTTACTATGAACCACGCTGTTGCCTTGTATTAAACTGTGAGATGAAAGATATATTGCCCGTGCTAATAATTTTCGAAGCTTTGATTATTTAAAAACACGACTTTTAGGCTACCGTGGTGGCCTTCGGCGGGAAGTGAACCATAGTTAAAGGCGGGAAGTGAACCAGTATTATTAATATGAGGAGTAGTATATGTTCGGTTATATGAGTTGTAAAGAAACCATGGTGCTTTGTTAGATTTAGTAAATGATCTAAAATTATGAAGGCATATGCTGACACGGGATGAACAAGGATCTTATATGAAAGTGTACCTAAACTGGGGCCTGAGCTTGAGAGCTAATCGGACGGAAAATAGCTTGCGGAGGGCATCAACTGCGACGCTGTCACATTGCTATGTTCAGCAGAGGGTACTGCAGGTCCAAAGGCTAATGTACTTGTAGGCATGGATTTAAGATAAAAGTTTGTTTTTTGCAGAGTATTTAAACAGCAGAAACTTTGAAACTTCATTTCACTAGTTATACACATGAACTCTGTCTTAATGTAATTAAAACACATTCTACAGTGCTGAAAATATGTAAATACCTATGTTAATCGTAAGTTTTTAAACAATCTTGATTCTCCATAGTGCTAACATTTTATGTAAAACACCATCGACGACATACAGTGCAGTATAAACTGAGATATTGGCAATAATATTTCTAATGGAAACCAAGAGGAGAAGCGAGCCAAGGATTGATCCCCGAGAAAGCCAGAATAAATAGAAACTAGAGGACAAGAAGAATCATTTAGTACCATGCAATGACGAAGCTTTCTAATATAAATTGCAAAACATGCAACTATTTTGCTATTTTTAAGTTCATTGTCTTGTTTGTAGGGAAGCTTGTCACGGGAAACTATATCAAATTCTTTTCTGAGCTCCATAAATATAGTGTCAGTTTGGCTTTCATAATTAACTTCCTTCGCGAAATCGTAAATTCAGCAGTGAAGTCGTGATGGTAAAATAAACTTGGAAAATTAGCAACCTTAACTGAATTCTTACTAAAATGAGGAAAAAGAAACATGAAGCAACGCACAGGTGTCGAAACCATGGTGTGTGTGGCTTTCAGCCCAACTGAGATTTTGAACATTTTTCACAAGTGTCTCAAATTTATACTGCGCTGCGGCCTCCTGTGCCACGGTATGAGTTTTCGGCGAGCAGAAAAGAATTTTTTAGTAGTAACCGCAGAATAAGCGGTGACATCGACTTTTATTAGGGTTGAACTCTCAGGTGACAAACGCAAATTAGATTAGACAGAAAATGATTAAAAATGTTTGTAAGTTGAGGTGAAGTTTGTACAGGCGCGGATTTCTTTTTACATGCAGTTCAAATAAACGGCTTCGATGCTCTCACTGTATCCTTGCATAAAAAAAATCGATCTGCAAAGAGACTCTAAATCATTTATTGGTTTCAAAACATAGCAAAAGAATGTACCAGTTTAAGGAATCACATTTACTACAACTTGCTTAACAAATCGCAATATGGAAGGATGGCAGCCTCACGTTTTATTCGAACCGCGAAAGAACACTTTTCAGAAAAATGCCTGTCAATCGAAAACACTAAAGGAGATTGCAAAACCCAACCTGACATTGATATCTCGAATTCCAGTGCGTTATCTTGTTCTAGTCTTCGTCTTTTTGTAGCGCAGTGCCTTAATTGAATCATGTCTCCATATACTAACTCGCCGAACTTTCTACCTTACTGCCTTCCGTACCAACACATTGTTTTGAAATCATTCCTCTGTCGAGCAACAGTGAAACTGATTGTCGTTTGCTATGGCCACATGTTAAAAATCTGCAAAAATACCTGCCCCTTTAGGACGTCGCGCTACCTCTTTTTCAAGTTCTATTCTTGTATCTCATCTGATCGGCCGTAACGAATGGCCGTCAGTATATATTAGTTCGACGCAGCCGTGAAACTGATTGATTTACAAGGAAGTGTTTGTTACAGAAGCCAAGGCAAGTGTATTGAAAGACACGTGCCACCGGACATACAAACACTAAAAAAAGATTCTGCCGGAGGCATCGATACCGGACCAAAACACCGATTTCACACGCCAACAAGTACAGTTAACAAAAAGCAAACATGCCAAAAAAAGCGGGTGTATTCCCACCTTCTCCTCTTAAAACCATGCAGCGCTGTTGAACCTATAGTCGATTTTAAGTATAGTCCGATTGCAACTTATCCGCTTGTAGTTCATAGTAAGAGTGTTCGGGCTATCTCCTACGGCATGGAGGAGTGGTAACTGTGTGCAAAACTGGCCAGTATGCTGCACTCAAGCAAACACGGGCCAATCCTCGAACAACTTCGAGCGAATGGCCGGTGATTGCGCCAGCTGCTACAGCGCTGCACCGGTTTGACAAGACAGAGCTTGCAAGCAGCGTTATACACGCACGTGTACGGCTTGGAAGGCCGACCGACGAGATTCGATCGCGGCCTTGTTTCCCCCTTCCGTGCCTCTTTCGCGTTCCCTGTGCAAGCTTCAGGACGTCACGTGTGGCGGTAAGGGATATAAAACGTTGTTTTTCCAAGCAGTAGACAAACTGATCTTCACTCTTTCACAAGGAGGACACAAGCATCATGAGATTCCTGGCTTTGGTTGTGTTTGCCTTTGTCCTGGTCGCAGCTGTCACTGCTCAGCGAGGAAGACCCCATCATGGAGGTAAGCATGAACTACAGTGTTCGGCACAACACTCATCGGATACTAACGAAGGGCGTATTGCCGGCAATAACTCTCATGCCGGGAGAAACACCGGTTAGGGCGACAATGCTGAGATCTTAGCGCCTGCCTTCCCTGTATCTGAAAGGAAGGTCACTTTTAGACAGAAAAGGCAGACAAATGAAGACTGCCAATATACATAATTAGCTTGAGAAAAGGAATAACAAGCGTAATTACCACAAGCTTTAAGCGTACAAGACAAGATATATTCGGCAAATTCCGTAGACTGATTAATTTAGACGTGCTGACTTTTTGCCTTTTCATACGCTTCTAAATGCAATAGGTGCATGGCAACCATTTACAGTTGTTCTGGTGGGCAGTGGTTTGAAAAAACGCTAAGAAAATCACCGCGGAGAGAGGATGCACAGCACGATCTAATATTAGATTTTGTTTTAAGCAATTAGCTGGCAAACAGTAAAGGCGTTTTTTTTTTTTCGCGCTTTCTAAAAGGCTTCTCACTTATGCCCAGAAACTTCGAAATAGTACAAACTCCGCCAGCGGGGTCTTAATAATGGATACCCTGTGTTCTTTTAGAAGGTCCAATGTCTTAAAAAGAGGTAACTGACTTTAGATTATCGTTAGGCGGGGATCTGTTGGGAAGGCTACAAAGGAAACAATGTTAAAGGCACAATGCGTCAATTAGTTTGCTAATTAAATTTACACTGTAAATAACTTTGCCATTTTAATTACAAAATATTCGCAGTGCTTCAACTCGTTCTTTAAGGGCATAGCCACCAAAAAGTATTTTCAATCGTATCGCGTATTACAAGGCCATGTCACATGTCATCCCGAAAAGCTGCTTCGCGCAGTAACGTATTACCTATTACGTAGATCACTCTAACCACAGAGTTCGTTACTCTGCAGGCGTAACTTCATAGCCGCACCTGCGAGTGGTGGTTCATTGTCGATTTCGCTTCGACCGCGGCTCCGCGGATAGCCGCGTGCTGAATGCGTATGCAGTTGAGCCTAAAAGCATGCATTGGCTGAGCGATGAAGCTGCGCGTGCCTTTTCGCGCTTTGTTACTGTGCAAATCCGGTTATAAGGATGTCATTTGTTAATCTTGTAACTCTCCCTACTATTCTTTAAGGAATTTTTAGCGGCGATATTATTCTCAAGACGCGCTCCAATTCTGTAAATAATATATATACCACTAAAATGAAACTAAATAGTTAATTATTGTATGTAGCTCATAGCTTCGCTAACTAAAGCAGTCTGTCCTCCTGATTTCCGCCGTGGCCCACATACAGACCCAAGTATAAAATTAATCTAAAGTCAGTCACTTTTGTCTCAAAATTTTCGGCCTTGTAAACACTATTCGATGTACATTGTAGAATGATGTATGTATGTTAATAAAGCTTGTTTTGTACTCTAACGACTGTCATTACCGCTGAATAAGACATGACTACAGAAATAGAATTACTTGGATGATCACAGCTACAATTTTTCCATGCATAACTTTGCCTCGGCTTGTCAACTCCTCCTTAACCTTTGTTCAGGACCCTTTCTCACTGTGTAGGCGCCTTTTTTCTCTCGTTTAGGCAACTGACCGTTTCGATGAGGAGTGTTGAAGCCAAACTTCACTTCTTGCACGGCGTATATCCGGTTTAAAGATCCCAGATTTTGTTTCTCAGGCTCTGTTTTAAGTGGTGCAAATTATTACGCTATATCTTTTCCGCCTCTTTCTGCCGTCACAGGAGGGGGAAAATGCGGTCCCAACGAGGAGTTCAGCACCTGCAAAAGCAGCTCGTGCGCGGAAGCCACGTGCCTCCATCCTGTCGTGGGACCCATCTGCACTGCAGACTGTCGCCAGGGCTGCTTCTGCAAGAATGGTTTTTTCAGGAACGCCCGTCGGCTCTGCGTGCGCAGGAAGCAGTGCCCGTAATGACGAAATGAAGTCTAGTTTTACTCTTCTAAAGAAAAATCTCAGAGCCACCAAAACAAGCGGTTGGAAAGAGCGATGCCAACAAACGGAAGCCAAGTATACCGTGAGAGCTACTACCTTTGCTGTGACTT
The DNA here is from genome assembly GCA_023969395.1 of Amblyomma maculatum. Lineage (NCBI taxonomy): Eukaryota > Metazoa > Arthropoda > Arachnida > Ixodida > Ixodidae > Amblyomma > Amblyomma maculatum. Next base: position 365,766 of record JAJIZL010019115.1, on the reverse strand, counting down.
CAAAGCCCCAAACGTCTTCAAAGCCGGCTTTAAGAGGAGCTCTGTACCCTGCAAGAAGCTGCAAATTTTCAAAACTATAAATGGAGAAAACATGTGACAACGCGCTGTCTCATCACGGAAGAGGGGACTTGAAACTTGTTGCCTCTGATCAAAATCAGCAAATGCCACAAGTGAAGAAAAAAATATTGAAGAACAGCCGCCTGGATTCTGGTTATTAAACCTGAGTGCGGACACATGCGGCGGGTGAGCCCTACGTAGCAAATCACGTCGAAGTTTTTTATGATAGCCACGGGTCTCTTATTGACCTACGACTATTTATCGGGACATTAGTCCAGACATCAACACCATCATCATTGCTCGCTATTATCTTTTGTGAACTCTTTCCTTTCGTATAACACCAATCATTTCTGCCTAAAGGCAATTCTTCATGGAATAAATGAAAATTTTACCATAATCATCTACACGTGTGTTTTGTCTGTGCCTGTTGTACTCCACTTTCGTAATATTTTTGTACACTATATCAAATCATCATTTTTTTGCTGCAAAATACCTCACAAATGCGTACGTATTATTTCAAGATATATACATTTTAAGGACGGGTGCTTTATTGATCCAGGCGTGATAATCCAGTACTGAAATTCATCCATGGGCAAATGCTCCTGATCGAAAATCACGAACCAAAGCGAATGTGCGCGGGGGAAAAACAAAACCGGCTTATAACTTGGCTACGAGATCCGAGCGCTTTCATGAAAACATACAGCCTTTATGAAACGTTTACAGCTCATGGGGTCTACTTCTGAGCTATACTATGTGGCTGCATTCCCAGGTTTCCATACTTGCTGAAGGCAAGCAAATTTTTCGTCCTACCCTCTCCAATGGCTAGGGCTTCCACGATTATTACAGGAGTCATATTATACGGCTTAAAAGCAAACCCTCTGGGCTGTACACTTTTGATAAAGGCTGCACATACAGCTTGCGGTTTCCAGGATACCCTTTGTATGCATCTTCAATCTCCTTCGTGAAGTCCGTAGATGTTTTTTTCTGGCGTTGTCTTTGGACCTTCGCAAGCATTTGTTTGAAAACTGCTTGACCTTGACCTTCACCGTATTGTCTGAAAGAATTTCCGCGCCGTCTTCATCTCCTGTCCCGGTTTGTCCCTGTCTCCACGGCAAACGTAGAGGAAAAAAAAAAACGTATGGGTCCTTCGTATGCATTTGTCAGGTATCTGAACACCTGTGTACTTGGTAACTTTTTTAAATGAATGATATGAAGAAAAAAAAAGATTGCATGGATATGCGATGACTGCCGGATAATTTACTTTAGTGTTTTTATTCTATAATTTCAAAACATCAGCGGACTATTGAAAGAAATGACAGATTCATCCAGGCTCATGTTGTGCAGCGGCCTCGATTTTTGATGCGAGCTGCAAGGGACATTATCAGGTACTCTATTTTTACGATCACACCCTCCCCCAAAAATGCAATTTAATGTATTGAGTAAAGAAGGCATGAGCACTCTTTGTGCTGTTTCGCATATCATAATCACCATCATCATCAGCCTGACTATACCCAATGCAGGACGAAGGCCTCTCCTATATTTCTCCACATAACCCGGTTCTGTGCTAACTCCATCCACTTGACCCCTGCGAACTTCTTAACCTCATCAACCCACCTAACTTTCTGCCGTCTCCTGTTACGCTTTCCGTCCCTTGGAATCCAGTTTGGTACCCTAAGCGACCATCGGTTATCCTCTCTCGCACTACATGTCCTGCCCATGTCCATTTTTTCTTCTTAATTTCCGCTAGAATGTCGGTAACTTGAGTTATTTCTCTGACCCACTCTGCACGCTTCCTATCTCTTAATGTTACCCCTACCGTCTTTCGTTTCATAGCCTTCTGAGTTGTCCTGAACTTAAGTAGAACACTCTTGGTTAGAACAAAACACACATTATTCCATGCAATGCATCGAAACGAAAATAATTTTCGCCTATTACAGGTATTATAATCTGCGTCAACAAAAATACTTCCGTCAGGTTTGAAAAAGCAATGTATTTTACCGCACAGCGACATGTTACAAGGCACAAAATAATATAGACGGCTATACGCTGATGGACGTTCGGACAACAACACAGTAAACCTATGCTAACACTGATTTACAGAATGGACAAAAGCAGTGTTTTACCTACCGAGAAAGACACTGACGTTCATTGACGTTATCAACTCATGTCATTGCGCACGACGAAAATTTTGCAAGACGCTGCATATCGGCGAGCGTCAGAACTTATCACAACGGCCCAGATGGACGCCTTCAAAACCCTTACAGCCAGAAAAGGTTCATCGCTGCGCAAAGCTGATAACACTGAAGCTCCGAGTCTGCTTAACCAAGCATGAACATTCCGTAACCTACGCATTGAAAGTGCAGCTGATGAAATACGAGAAAATGCTATGTTCCCATCGGCTTTTCCAAAATCGAGCTTATAAAACACTTATGCTGTCCTAGGAGCCGTCCCTGGAGTAGCGTCTCAGAGCAAACACTCTACTTGCCAGATCAAAAGAACTGATTTCAAGGAACCTCATGAACGCTGCGTAGCCTTGATTCAGCGCAGAAGCACTACGGTCAGCCCATCGTTGGCCATTCAGCGCCCATGCGTTGCTACGATAGTTGACTCGTGCAAATGTTCCACCTCTACGACTTGAATTGTAAGTCCTTTATCAAAACAGCGTTCTTCCCTAAGTTACGATAATTATGAAAATGATATTGCTCAGTTGGAAGAGCACCGGACGCGATGATACAATATACGCACCGGATGACGATATAAAAATGAACAAAATCTAGCCGCGCAATTAATTATGCTGAAGCTGTAGCGAACGGCGCTCAGATTAATCAAACACACAGCTGTCTCAACAGCAGTTATGACAGAGGCGGGCCGGAGTACCAGCTGGCACCAGCTAAAACTCGTTGATTGGACGTGATCGCAAACTAGAGCCCGTAACTTGCAAGTATCTGGAACCAGCTAATGCCGGTTGAGTACCAGCTGAAACCAGCTGAAACCGGTTAGAAACAGATACAGCCATTTGGATTCTTTTCTTCATCTATCTAGGTAACTAGAAAGGTTTGTACATGTCCGAAATATAAGGCTCACTTCGGGATTAATCGCACGATGCGAAGAACAACTTTTGAAGCATTCGGCATTGAATACATAAAATCTAATTCAATCATGGGAAATCCCGAGCAAGACGATTTTACTATTTACCGTGCAAAACTTAAAAATCCGTCATCATTTTCCATCTTTCAGGGCCCCCTTAGAACGGAGGGCCCGGCACATTTGAACCCTTTGACGCCTAGATAATCCGGCCCGGCGCTCACCCGAAATGCGCTCACCCGAAAACCTCTCGCTCGTGGCCAATGTAGCTTTCGCTAGAAAACAGATGGATTAGATCTCTGCCGCGTCGGCCGCTCTCCAATGAAAGCGAACGGCAAGGCGCATGTGTGCTGTGCGATGTAAGCGCAACTGAAGGAACCGCAGGTGGTCAAAATTTAAGGATCCCTCCAAAACACCGTCGTTCATAGCCTGAGTCGCTTTGAACAGTTAAATCATATGAGCCAGGTATTGCAAAGATTGCAGAGGGCCCGAGGAGCCCTATGATGCGGCCCGCTGGCTCCCAAGTTTTGAACCTTTGTTCTGAGATTGCGCGCAACCTTTACGAATAAACGGTACCCCCCTGACTTGTTCTGCAGCTAATATGAACTACACAAGGCCCCGTCTCTAACAGTACGTCACTTTGAGAAAATGACACTAGACATCGGGCCATCAACCTGCCTGAACGCTGGGCAGACCTTAGCTGTTTTCAAGAGTAGTGCGGCGCACAACCCATTCTTGCTAACATTTGAGAGTCTACATTTTTTTCCTTAAAAGATAGTCCGGTAGCCCTCTCAGCGCCGTTCTGAAGTAGCAACCGCACAAGGCTAATAAAGAAGGAAGTACGCACCTATTTCTTTGCGCGGTGAACAGGGGCATCATGGTTTATGCCAAATTTTTTCATATTACCAATACGTAAACCCCTGCTTCTCTTTTTCATATGACAGAACAGTGAAGCGATATGGAACTAGCCGTAGCTTCTAATTACTTTCGACTTCTTTGCCGAGGACTTCTGGCTGCGTATCTCATTAATTTCGGTGAGCACTGTTTGCAATCAACAGATGGTATTCGATTATAGCACCGTTGGTCATGGTTAAAAAAACAGCATAGAAATGCGTCCATTATAAAAGAAAATATTTCTTTGGTCCTCAATGTATAGCGTGTACCATTATCTGAATAAATGCAATATTTCTTTTCACACGTTCCTTGCAACATGTAGAAAATTGCGTGTGGGATAAAATATTAGGTTACCAAAACAGGTACCTAAAGAAACAAACGTTGGTTGTAACGAGGCTGAGTTAGGTAATAAGTTCAGTGTCAAAAATACTCATGCCAGGACGTCTCTATAACCTCTTTCAATAGGCGTTTCTGCTCTCATTCTTGACATTTTCGCCTTAAGCTATCAATTTGTGTATGCATCTTTACTCTATTCTGTATTTTGGCATGCTAGTTTATGATACTGCAAAGATGCTTCAATGTAAAGACGGCAACGTACTCTTCAGTGCGGCGTAAGCACAATGACGCAGAAAGCCACTGCTGATGCGCTCGGGTAAGCATCTAACTCGGTAGGACAAAGATAAGAGGAAAGGCCTTTCGGACTCGGCGATAAGCCCTATGAGTCCACTGAAGTCACGAAAACCGGACAGTAGCAGTAATGGAGCAGCACAATCTTTGGTCTAGGTCGTGTGCAAGCATGTCGAGAGCGCAGGTTTTATTGCCGGCGGTTCAAGCAAGCTGCCTAATTGGTGCAACTGCTCATGTGAGAGACCACGGGACACATATAGGCGGAATCTGTGATATTTTTTCACACGACGTAGCTGAATATTCTGCTACACAAAAAAGGGTGGAATAGATAAACGGATGCGTTAAATAAAAAAGCTGTTGAGCGTCAAGACAGTAGAGAAAAAATAGGCAGCAGAAAAGGGCCGGCTCTACCTGTGAGCAGATCAGGCTGGGAAACATAAACGAGTTGACGGCGTTTTGGCTGAAACCTGCGAGAAGAAATGAACCTGAGGCAAATACATGGTACCCGAGGCTTTTTAGGGCTACTGACGGCATTCTAATAGAGGGCAAGTGTAAGCAGGGGGCAGAAATCTACTTCAACTGAGGAGATTAGGCAGCTAGCGAGAGTAAAAGGGTGACACCTGGCACAAGACCACGTTAAGAAGAGATATATGAACCAGTCTTTGCCCTGCACCAGGTGTTGTGATGCTGATAAGGTCTGAATACACAGATGAGGCATCATGCAAACAGTGAGGGCCACGGTCGTTTGCAAACGCAGCGTATATAAAGACACGAACAACACAATGTACCGGCGTCACAGGTTGTTCATCTTTATTTTAGTACGCAGTCGACAATTGGATGCCATGATTATCGATAAGAGCGCGCAATCTGGGGTGCTCAAACTCTAAAGCTCACTGGAAAACCCCTTTTTTCTGGCATCTTGAGATCAACTCCCATATAGTCTAATCCGCAAGTGCGCTTGCAACTGTAAGCTCTGCTTTGTTGTGTGCCCATGTGTTCAGCAAAAGACTGAAGTGAACGCAAAGGCTGAAATAAAGTAGAATCAACGCGGACCCTGTCCATCGTAGTGAAAAGCAGCACGGGAAGCACCTAATATAATTGTCAAACTATAAAAGAGGCAACCATCACAAGGGCAGTAATGACAGGAGATTGTTGCAACTACGTTTTTCAAACACTGCCGCATTCCACTCTTAGGAGCACTGAAACATCCCTGTTTTCTTTTTTAAGGATTCAGGGTATACACGAGCTGTTTTTGTGTGTTAGAGCATTGTTTTCTTATACCTCTGTGTGACTGCGGAGTGCTAATTGCATCAAATTGTAGGGAACTAGCTAGAACTATGAAAATTTTGGCTATATTCGATTTTGTGTCGTGGTAACTAAAGCTATGAAAAATGTGTTTTGGGGTTCTGTGGATATTTAATTTAGTTGATGAGAACGAGCAACACACGTTTAACACTTTTTACTGGTAAACATGACCATCGCGCGAAATGATGCATAACGTCACAGCCTGCAAAATCTCTATTGGAAGAGAAGATTTCCCATTTTGTACAGCGTACCAATTTGTGACTATCATGCTGTTAGTCTGATACCTTGTGGACAAAAGCTTTTTCCAGTGCTTTCAATCTACTGCTTCCCTGTATGAGTCGGCTTTCAGTTAAATGGTAAAAACCGGTAATTTTATTTTTTATGACAGGACAACAACCCCAAATGAGTTTAACAAGTTTTGTTTAAGATGCCCATATCACAGTGATATACCTGCCACGTCACACGTACAAATTTCACCATATCTGGGTGATCTTTGAATTTTAGCAGAACGTTTTAGACTTGCACTTTCTCAAAAAACTCGTAACTTTTTACTAATGCTATCCCTTTTCTAAAAGAACGGCTCATTTCTAAAGGGTGCCACATGCTCCGCCAATTTCTTGTGTTCGTCTTGGTTTAGAACACTCTGCATTAGCTGGCAAATGATACTGATGAATAGCGACGACTGTATGAGTATTTTTGCTATTCAGGTGCTCCAACCACGTTCAGCTGTTTTCATATTGTTATTGACTTATGATTATAGGAATGTGAACCCACTTGTTACATAAAATATGTACCATCCGGAAGGCGCTGGCTGCGGCGAGAACGCAAAAAAAAAAAATAACCGACAGAGAAATACATAACCGCAACACTTTTTACGACCTACATGTCATTGAGATCCTGATAAGCCTCCCTCACGAAATGACCTACTCCTATGATTCACAGGTGCACGCGAAAATACGGAGAAACACGAGATTACGTGTGCAAAGAGCTCGAGATAAGAGAGTTGGCTACGACTACAATCTCCACCATACGCTATCTTTTGTCAAGCAGAGGCCATTACTTCATGCGGTGCCAAGCAAAGCACAGGCGCTGGGTCAGACTTGTCTTGCTGTAGATCAACCATGCTTGACGTCGTTGTTCTAACCTTTCTTATTGCGTTCGTAACATGGTTCGTCATGTGAGTACGTTTTGTCAACCTTATAGGTAAACAACTTCCGACACAAATTCCAGTGCTAGTAGACCTGTGCAATACCTTTATCCGAAAACCTTTTGGTTGCATTTAATGCAAAATGAAACAAACGATGAAAAGCACATCAACAGAAAGAGCGAAGCTGAAGATAACTTTTAATTGTTTCCGGATGCAAACGGAACTTCAAATTTGACATTTCGAAATAGTTCCCAAATTGTGCAGGATTGAAGCAGCTTTCAAAGCTAACAGTAGTTATGAGGGGTGTTGTTCGAAACTATTTGATAATGCAAATGTTTTATTGGTCCCAAATGTGGTCACAAAATTTGTAACCCTGAAGCAGGACGCAGTGCGGAAAATATTGGGCTAGCGTTCATTTTCCAGTCGGGAATATATCAAACCCTTACTTTTTATGACGAAAAATGATATAGTTGACAGTTTGTACTAATCCATCTCTGAATATAATATTCCACTTGATAAATGTGCTGATAAGAACCAACATAGCCGCTATGAGATGCCGAAGTAATTCTCACCCAGAATAATGCCTCTCCCTGACATGAAGAGTCGTTTAAAGCCACTGTAGTCAAGCCCAAGTTCATGATCTCGTATTTTCTTTCAGACAACGGAAAAGAAGGCTATCCTTCTTCAAGGACATCGGTATTCCAGGGCCACCACCGAGTTTTATTTCGGGCAACCTCTCTGAGCTTATCCGCAAGGTACTGACACCAAGCAGAAAAAAAGCAACTATATGTTGTAAAAGCTCTTTTATTTAGTCCTGTACTATTCGACGAAATGATGTAATATCCCAGTAGACATAAGTGCCTATTACTGGCTGATAAGAGTCAACAGAGCAAGTAAGAGACGTAGAAGCAATTTTTACCCAGAATAATGACTGAATGAATCTTCTTAGTGTCTTAGAGACATGAGGAACCCATTTAAGGTCACTATAATCTGCAATGAAGAAGGGTTGATGCTGAGCCTTAGTTCGCCAGCCGAGTCAATATTTCGACAAGGCGAATTTGCTTCATGAGGCCAGCGCGATAATCAGTGGTGGGGTTTTAGTGTGCTTTTGCTTCCGAAGAAAAAGGCCAGGGAGAGAGACAGAAAGAAGCAGAACAAAGGGCGACAGAACGTTTCCTTGGGTATGAATTTCTGTGGGTATGAAATCCCTTACCTCGTGAACTGAAAATAATATAGAAACCGGGGGCAGCAGGAAAAAACTACTATGGGAGGTAGATGTGTCAGAGCCTAAAGCAGGTTGGATGCTTTAGGCTCTGCTTTAGGGTGGATGCTTTAGGAAGGGGACAGGCCATCCAAAGAAACCTTGTAAGCCACGCAGCTGCAGGGGAATTGTTATCAAGAGCTTCCCAGGAGGAGGCGAGAAGGATGAGCGTACACGTGCTTTCAAAACACTCCAATTAAATGTTTATGGGATTGTTTTCCCAACTAGCTATGAAACTGAAGGGCTATAGTTAAGGGATTTTATATTCCCTTTCTGATATTTTTTCTGTTGATTCCATTTTTTGAAATTTATGTAACAAATGTGCTGCCCTAATTTCTGTCCCTTGAAGATTTAGAGTCCTTATGAAGAAAAAAATAACCTATTTTCATAAAATGTACGGTTATTTTGATAAAAATGTTAGGAAGTGGCTTCTTGGAGGTTATTGCTTGTGTCTATCCGATATCCAGTCAGTCTAAAGTATAATCATTGTGCTGTCTTTCTGATGTATTGTTTATGCCCGAAGGACCATCCTACAGGTGAGATAACATTTGACGATGCGCAAATAAAGCCATTTATATGTGAAAAGCGAAATTGATTTCCGTAATTTTAACCATGTTTTTTTTTTTTTTGTAAAGGACTGCACATCTTATGGATGTGACGAGAGCAAAGATTTGGTTGTGTTGGACGCTTGTTGTCGAGTTTAAAATGCGCATAGAATACACCTTAGGTTCGTGTTACGTTTCTATGCTACCCTTGGTGCTCCAGTGACGATTCTCGTTACATGTTAGCATGGAGTGATATTCCCGCAAAGTATAGTTTATATTTGGAAAGGCGTTGGAGTATTTCCTTATAAAAGAAGGCTGGCATTCTGTGTTGGCTTTTTGCATTTCGTAAGTACATCGTAGCTGCTTAAAGGGGTTGCTTTCTCGAAAGTCATATTAAGGGAAGTACAGGTTTAGCATTTTTGAATTAGCATTTCTGTCAATAACTGCAGTTCGTTCAAGTAATTATAATCATCGCTACATATTTTTCTCAGCCGTGTGGCCTATCCTACAAATATTCCTTACTCAAAATGTCTAGAATGAGGACTTGTGAAATCTATACTGCGCGACTCTATAATCCCCCCCCCCCCCCCCCCCCCCCCCCCCCCCCCCCCGTATCTTGGCTCTCAGTGCCAAGAATAATTGTCTTTGGGTGTAACCAGCGTTGTTGATGCATCGGTGGTTTTCTATACAAGGAAGTAAGTTTTAAATTTTCAATTGTCTACAGCCACTATGATGTCGAGAAAATTTTGTTTCAATTGGAAACTTGGCAAATGAATTTAAGGCTGTTGCAATGACTATTAGGATGAGAAACGAATGATTAGAGTAATTGGGATCAATGTTGCTATATCATGACATCTCGTCAATAAATCGAATGTATATGTGGGCGTTTTTCAGGAATGAACACAGTATTTTCGATCCGCGAACTCCAAATAATATACTCTTATAAGTCGGCGCCAATGGAGTTCCCATGCTGGTTCCGAATATCGGCGCGTACCGAGAGTGCATATTACGTTAATCTTAATTCCTTTCATATTATTGTTTTCGTTAAATAATGTTTGTATGTATGTAAACGCGAGATGTAGTTTTTATGTTTTGCCGTCAGTTTTCTAGCAACAAGAAAAACGCGACGTGTTTGCTGTTATATTTTGGTGCTAGTTTTCAGTCGTTTCCGCTTGTTGCGAGTGGACTTCCTGACAGGTTTTATGTGTTTAGGGATGACTGGCTTAGGGCTGGTGTTCGTGATGAAGTGCACGTCGGTGTCTTCCTGGCAGACTGAGTCTTTCCTAGAATGTGTGAATGTCTATGTGAAGGTACTGTGGTGTGTCTTCGGGTCCTGGTTACGTGTTGTTCCGCCGGTGTTGGTTCTACAGCTCCGTTTGTATGGACATGTGGCAGGTTCTGCCATTGGAAGGCCTTGGACATTCCACCTCGTTGCCATTTTCATATGAGCTCAGTTATTTACCGCTGGCCAGAGAAGAGCTTGCAATAGGTCCAAATGATTGTGTCCACCTAAAAGAGGTCCTCAATCTATATTGATAGTGTTGGCCATTAGTCGGACGCCTCGAACGTTGGGTGTAGTTCATCTCTCTCCAGGTGTGCATCAGCATTATATTGTATTTGAACGTATTGGGGAAGACTTCTACTAGTTTCTGACTGAGTTTTACATCTAGCAAGTTGTTAAGTTTAAATGCCTTCTCTGCGCGGGTTGCTTGTGTTCATGACTAGTACATGTACGTTTGGTGTTTGTGAGCATAGGTAGCATGGCTGTCATATGAGTTTCGTGTCTGGTCTTCCGTCATAAACATTTTGTACGAACGTTTGTAAGACCTGAATTTTCTGTTTTCCGCTGTTTTATTCCAAATAATTAGTGCCATAGTGTATGAAGTGGGAAGTTCAAGGCAGTCAGGATCGCGCTAACCCAACGAAGAAATCTCGGCTTGTCTCGGCTTGCGAACTGAGGACTTTGTTCAAACCTTGTTCAATGCTCTTTCATATTGCGTAACAATCTTTTTTTTTTCTCGTTCTGCCATACTGTAGTTCTACATTAACAGAATTAGCACAACACGAATAGGTATGTTGAGTGAACGGGAAATGTCCAGGTTCTGGACTGATGGAATGGCAAGCATGTTTGGAAAACATTCATCCCTTGTGGACTGTACCTGTGTTTGTGAAAAAAAAAGCATCGTGTGTTTTCCCTGTAAGCATTCAGTAATTAGATATGCTGCTGCATGCTTGAGGATGAATCAAAGCTGAAGTGCAGCTAGGAATTTTCAGCTGCTAAAATTACCCTTCGAGTAACGGAAAATATGTCATCTGTTAATCGTCATGACATCACGGATTCTGGAGGCATTCAGGCCTCGAAAGCAAGCGCTTTTTATGTGTTATACTACGAAAAATATAATTAATAGTTGAAATCCTGCTCAGTTGGTTTCGTTTCTTTAGCGACTGTGTAAACCATAGGGATTACTTTCAAGCCAACCTGCGCTTTTTTTTCCAATTTTAATGGTGCATTCACGTTCGCTCAGTTTAGATCCTTCTACTAAGTTTCAATATTTTTTGAGATTTGATCTGGTTTGTGTTCTACAATAAAGACATCTGCTCCAATGATAATAATTACGCGTTTGCTTGCTGTTTTTAGCTGCCACAATCGGCCTGGAACCGATCCCCGTTCTTTATAACAAACTTTGTTGAAAACAGGAAAAGCGGAGTGGTAAAAACAGCAAACTGGAAAATAAAATGAATCAACTGAAAGCGGGAGAAAGCGGAAGGATGCTACTAAGGAAAGCGAAGATTCGTTGGTGTGTTTAAAAAGCTGGCGGGATGTAGGTATACGTTGCCAAAGCACTGACTACTTTCAAAAACGCAAGAACAGGCGCCATGTCGAGCCACTCCTTAGCCAACAGCAGACTAATAAAATGGTAAGGCTGAAATTGTTAGTGGCTGTTGGCCTAACAAGGCCTGGATTGCAGTAATGCATAGCACTCAGTCACAGATACAGTGCAGCCAAATCCGCAGCCCGACCAAGACTGTCATGTTTGTATGAATTGGGCCCATGTAGAGAGCTGGAGACCACATATCGAGCCGCTTCGGCAGCAGAGAATGAAGAGAAAGGCTTCTTTCACACCTCACAACGGAGAGATTGAGCAGATAGAATTCACAGAGCCTACTCCGTATCTCACACCACCATTAGCATTCTACAGCCCATTAAACAATGTTTCCTGAACGCTCCTTACAGGGCACAGCTGCAGCAATACAAGAATGGCTAGACGAATACGGAGACTACGTAGGGTACGTATCGTTCATCTCGAGAGTTAGATATGTCTAGATAGGAAAGAAAACTGGCATGCTCTGCACTTCTACTAGAATGACTAATATAGGGCATGAAATGTCTGCTTTCTGAACCCTAATTGTGCTCCTGCCGCAGTAATAAAGATGATGACTCAATCCCACGATCATTTTTTAGTTTATTCGGAGACACTGCGATTGCCCCTCATGTTCTCAACAGTTTGTTTTACCTTCATTCAAAGCACTTTAAGCCATTGTTGAGAGAACTGTTTTATTCAGAAAAGACTGAATCTAAGGGGCTTTAATTGTCATAAAGGTTCCTAATTATTTCCTTGTGTCACGCAAGAGCTGCTACGGCTATAATGTTGCATACCTCCAGCACCATTCAGGAAGACACCTAAGGGCTGGCGAAGCTGTTTCCAGCCAGGGAATATTTTATGCTGCTAAATGCTCTCAGGCGACGATCTCGAGATGGATGAGCCTGTAACAATGAGCTCTAACGAGTGCCTTATTAACCTTATTAATCGGAATGAATGCAGGTCATCATAAATTCCACTTTTGGCACTTTTAGAAAAAAAATTGTCAATTTTCTTAGTGAAAAACGAAAATTGTATCAGTCTTTTTAGTAAATCCCGCCAAGAGTTATTAAACGTAGGATTTTGCGTTCAAAATACGGCTTGCCGCATAGCAAATAAATGAACAGCAGCCTTGGTAAAAAGATAATTAATATTAAGTAGCGTGCTCTTGAACCAAATTAAAAAAAAAAAAAAAGCTGTTTACCCGTAGAAGGTAAGTGTCTGGTCGGCACTAGACTTGTAGGCGATCGTTACTTCTACCCACATCTGATGTTAAAATTGTAAAAATGTAAAACCTTCGGTCTCTGTGACATGCCGTAAAAAGAAACACGTTTCATAAAAAAAAAAAAACCTACACGTGTAGCAGCAGTCCTAAGCGCGCATTGCAATGTGACCGCAATGAGTCTCGTAGCCTCCTTTCTCACTTATGGAATGGAACAACAAGTTTTGAATAGAACCGTAGAGCAAGGCCTGTCAAGAAAATCAAGGCGGTTTCGTGCCACGGAGTGCAATTTTCTACCTGAAAAAAAAAAAAAAAACAACTCCCCAAGGTAGGCATATTTAGGCAAGACTCTTATTTAGTTTTTAGTATATACACTTAATGCACCAATTAAGATTGCATAAGTCTGCATTCAAAACAAACAAACCATAGATAAACGAACAGAATTTTGACAGGAAACCTTTTGCTTAAAGAAAAACTTCATAAACATGACATCACGATTTTCGAAGATAAAATGATATCTGAGACATCAAGTGTGTACCTAACGGCACTGATGCAGAAGCGATCAATATAGCCTATAACTTAGAGGTTTTGGAAGACAAGGAAGGTCTATTTCTGAGCTGGCATTTGACACTAAAGGCGATAAAGAGGGCAGGATTCCAGCGTCACTCCACGTTCTCTGCAACCCTTCTACAGTTTTGTCCGCTTGATAAACCTGTTGCCGATAAACCTGTTGCCGCGCTAAAATCACTGTCGTGTCTATTGTCACAAGCCAAGGCTCGGCTTTCTTTATGAGACGAATAGAAAGAAATAAAAAGCGCTATTTATGGCTAAAATTGTGCAACTGTTTCGTTTGCTGCCCACCAAGCCAGTGTCAGCCAAGAGCATAGGATCATCTCTCTGTTTTATGGAGCGGCGTTTGGCACAGGATGTTGTAACAAGGTATCTTTTTTTGCAGCTTTTACAACGGCGCCTTTCCAGTTCTTATCGTGAAGGACCCAGATTTAATCAAGAGGATCCAGATTAAGGACTTCGGAAACTTTCAAGACAGAGGCGTAAGTCTCAGAGTCTGTCTTCGCTGACTTCATCCTTGAATAGGGCCTTAAATTAAAAAGAAAAGAAATCCCACAGCTGTAGGAATTGAGCAACTTCATAAATATAGTTTATTAAAGTAGATATAATTTTTGGTTATTATATGGCAGATAGGATTGCGTGCGTCGATGAAACGACCGTAGGAAATTTTATATCAGAATGTAGATGTGTTTTGCATCTCGGTGCTGTGGTACTTTATTATTCATGTATATTTATTTTAAATTGCTGTAGAGTACTTTTACACGATTATAAGTTTTAATTTCAACATGTCTCGTAGCCAGACACAGTATTTAATCACACAACGGGAGATTCATCAGTGTGAAGTACTGGTGACAATCTTCGCAAGGCGAATCGTTTCATAAAATATTACTTTATGCGAAACCTTTGTCAAGAACTTTTTCGAAATACTAGGCAGCTCTCCACACCGCCAAATGCACATCTGTTGCTGTTACCGTTTTACCGTGGCCCACAGCCAGTAAAGTTGTGAAAATTCGAACGCGCTGATAGCAACGAGGAAGCTAGATTGCCTCAGGGACCGGCAGCCGCGAGCATGCCTACCGCGTCGGGACCAATCAACAAGAGTGGATTGGCGGGGGGGGGGGGGGGGGGGGGGGGGGGGGTGTGGGGGGGGGGGGAGGGTAGAAAAGAAGGGGAGGGCGGGGGGGGGGGGGGGGGGGGGAGCGGGCTATTGTGGTGCGGTAACGGTAACATGATACACAAAATGAAAGAAACGTCCGCTTGTAAAGGGCTACAGATCACAAATGCGCGTATTCTCAAATTGTAGAAGCATACTGCGCCCTGCACACTGATCGCAATCTTCGTTGAAGCATTTAAAGATGTCACTGTTTTCGCACTAATTAATGGAGACTAACTTTTATTCCTGAAACACTTCCTTACAATCCCTTACACTGATGCTTTCAACACTTTTGCATCAAGATATTTCCACCCCATGAGTGGCCTCTGTTGTGACTGCTTGATTACAGGTGTTATCAGGATTCTCTCGTGTTCACCCAATCAACAAGCTCAGCATGGTGAACACTCCAGGTGACCGCTGGAAAGAAATACGCAGTCTCCTCACACCTGCCTTCACGACGAGCAACATGAAAAAAGTAACCCTCTTTTTTTTGATGCAGCTGCTTCAGGTGCAGCCGGTATTGCTTAGGTAGTGAGTCTAAAGAAGTCTGCGGAATATTATGGAAGTCAAACTGTAAATAACGCTATGACAATAGCTTAGAAGGCTTTCACATCCGTCTCGCGTATGTCAAGTCATTGCCACTTTTCGTTCCTTTGATTCGCTATTTTTGTGAACGCTGTGCACCTACCGCTCCCAACATTTACTGCCTATATTCAACCAATTTTTCAGGTGTCTGAAATATATGTGCGAATTGGTGCCACTGTATTGCGCTATAAGGATGGTTTGGTCCTGTATACTCTACACTGACCGACTCCCTGCAGAAGGCTCCTGTTGTGATCTATTTTTGATGTATTAATTGCATCGTTGGACTGTATGAAACAGATGAAATGAAGATCTTTCTCTTGCCCCGCCGGGGTGGCGCAGTGGTAAGACGCCCGACCACTGTGCCGGAGTTCCCGGGTTCGAACCCGACCTCGGCGGCTGCGTTTCGATGGAGGCGAAACGAAGTGGCGTCCGTGTGCTGTGCGATGTCAGCGCACGTTAAAGATCCCCAGGTGGTCGAAATTACTCCGTAGCCCTCCACTACGGCTCCCCTTTCTCTCTTTCCACTTTCACTCCCACCTTCCTCCCTTCCCTTACGGCGCGGTTCGGGTGTCCACAGAACAAGTGTGACAGTTACCGCGCCTTTCCCTTCCTGTGAACCAATTGAACCAATTTAGATCTTTCTCGCAACACTGCACAGTGTCCTCGAGATGAATCATGTTTGCAGTCTTATTGTCGCATCACCTTTCCTGCCCCAGTATAGCACCAACACCAAAACTCATATTCGCACGAAAATATTTTCTAGGCTAGCAGGTTGGTTGTCCCCGGTTTCCATGTTCACTCTGCCTAGCCGAAAGTTGCTATGAGAAAGACCAAGCATAGCCTTGCTATACATGGTTGAACAGTAACTTCGTATAAGGGACCATGACTAGATTATGTACCACGACCAGTGCTTTCGAACTTATTATGCAGTCATTTCCTCTTCAGATTTAGAGATGGCGTGTCCAACCCATAAACGCCACGCTTCTTCCTCTCTTTCGAAGTGTTCCATTTCCTACAGAAAAAGTAAAATAAGTTCGCTTAGCCTTCAACATAACGCCAACGTTTAACGAAGACAGTTGCAGCTTCCTAGGCTTTACGGTAATAATGGACGGATTAAAAGTACTACAGTGGAATCGCTACTCAGCTGCATCATCGTTTCACGATGTTCAAACTCTTACCTCTAAATTCAGCCCAGAATTTAACTTACTTCAAGAAACTTGGCTTATACGAAATCATCCAATTTTTTCTACAGTATTAAAGAACTTTCAGAGGCGAAGGTGCCACACAGAAATTTATGATAGCAATGTGAACTACTTGCAGTTTACACTGTGATTCCGCTATCGGCTCCTCTTACTGTTGTAAATGTGTACTTCCCAGCCGGTGTCCGTACGACAGATTGTTTCAGTGATATACTGCCTTTTAACAGAGTGATTATTGCTGGCGATCTTAATTCTCAATATTTTTGGGGTTACCGTTTAAATTTCAGTGGGGAGCTTCATTGAAACGGTATGTCTGTAAGTGATGTACGTTGTTCTAACATTCCATGAATAACTTACATGCGTGCAGCTTCCATTTCAGTCATTGACCTAACGTTAGTATTGAATGAAATTATGGTTTCATTATAGGCTATGGATTGTGGTACGGCCAGCAACCACTGTCTAGTAAGGTTTAATACAGTGCCATCTTCATTTAGAGTAACTACTGCTGCACATAAATTCGCTCAACCATGAGCTCTTCAAAATGCATGTGATTTCCTCTAACTCTTCTTTTGCATTCCCTGAAAACTCTGACCGTGCTAAAAAAGCTTTTCTGTATTGGATGCAAGTGAACGTTTCTTGTTTACTATGAAATCGCTGGTCATAATAAAATGCCGTCACGACTGTGGAGCGAAGAATATAAAAAAGCGGACCATCGTAAAATAGCTGCGTGTAAGAGCACTTCCTATAGGCAGAGTGCTAAACATTTGAAAATAAAATAAAATTGTTGCGGCTTCATCTAAAATAACTATTTGGTAAACGTAAGGGCGAGTATAATGCCAATATGAACGTTTACCTCTCCAATCCAAATAATCTGACAGCATTATACTGGCTTATGAAAATGAACCAAAGTTCTTCCTCCTCTCATGCAACTGAGTCATAGGTGTTACCGTCCTATCAAGTGAAAAATATAGTTGATCAGATATCGAAATGTCCTGCCTTCACTTTCGAGCGCAAACAAGGGATCCACTAGATGGACATATGCCATGTGCTGATTTCATTGCGGTTGAACCATTGCAGTTAAATTCTATAGCGCTTTGTCTGAAACCTGCAGCTCCCTCGTGCGACGCTGTCACAGTCAGTATGCGGAAAACTTGAGCGTAAGACCACATCGCAGAGGTGTCGAATACTGTACACTTTTTCCCTGCAGACAGCTTGGCTGCCTGAAGACTGGAAAATGGCTAATATAGCGTTAATCCTCAAAAACAGAACAAAGGGTTTGTTCTGCTTTATACTCGACCGATTTTTCTAACATCAAACTCATTGAAAATTATCGAACGCATAATTCGCATGCGCCTCGCAGACCAAATTTAGTCTCCACAAATACCTTCAGAAGTGCACACATTTCTTTTCATCAATAATTTTCGATTCGAGAAGCTTATATAAATTTGGAGAGCAGATGTAGGGTTGCAATGGAGAAGAAAGAGGTCTCGGCATTAGTCACTCTGGATGTCGGGAAAACATATGACAGTGTAGAACATCATACTCTTGATCAAGCTAGACAAAATTGCGAACATTTTTTTTTAAGTAAAGCAAATTGCTGAGCTAGTTGGTGCATTTCACACACAAAAAAAGAAACGATTCCACAGCGCTAACAAATACTGACTCACAAACAGACACAGACAGGGCAGGCGCCTGTCTTGTTTTGTGTCTATTTGTGAGTTCGTGTTGGTTAGCGCTGTGGAATCTCCCATTTTTACGTTTTCGCATGGTTACAGCAATTCACAGATTAGAAAAGGTTTGATGTATTAGAGATTCTTTTACTTGCGGAACTTCTCAGGAAACAAGAGCTGTGTCTAAAGAATTGGCCCTTCTCCATTACGTTTTAACATATTGATGAGTGATGAGGGATATTCTAGCTCATTCAGATAGAAATGTGCATGTGTATGCGGATGATATTACCTTCTTTACATATTCGATAGATGTTCATTCATTATACAGTTGCTGCAAGCCTACCTTCTTACCCTTGAAGTTTGGAATAGTGAGATAAAATTACTCCTTAAAGGAACAAATACTCAGTGCTCAGTTTCCGACCGTCATACCCTCCCTGTACTTCGCTTGTGTATTGCGCTTCACAGATCCTACAGGTGGAGTCCTTAAAACGTCTTGGTGTAACATAACACTCCCAGTTATACTGACGACCTCATATTGAAGCAATCATCTGAAACGCTAGCGCACCATTGATCACCTTGCTAGAGTAAACCATAAGTAGTTATTAATTACTTTATTGTTACCTAAAGTAATTAGATATGTAAGACCATTTCCCAGGTTAAGTTGCGTTCTTTTCTCCGCAAATCCTAGATACAGAGTCGGACTTTTATTGCTTCTGGAAATTTGTGCTTCACGGCTGTGCCTTTGTTTGCCAATATCAGTTTCAAATGCAGTCCTCTATTTAGATACTAGTGTACGAGACTTACACTCTCGATTTAAAGTTCTCCCTGTAAAACTTTTTTTATGAGCACATGAGCCACTTTCAGGAGTGGCTTTTCCCATTTTTATGTATATATATTAAGCTATATTTCTTGATAACCATTGGTTGTAGTGGAATCAGCCACAATTTACAGTTACTCAGTCCTTAATGTTCAGAACTGCAGATTCGCTTAGGTCCGCACGAAGTGTTAGTAATGTTCTGGTGACTATTGCACTGTTTTTTGATCAATCGTTGCCAGCTGGCGCTGCGCACCTGACCACTAATATGATAAATGGCCTCCAGAGGATTACGCATTACAGTAGCCACGACAGCTTTCTTCACAGATGCCTCCCAATAGAACGAAAAAGCAGTAATAGGTATTAATTCCCAGGCACTCGATTAAAATTTTTTTTGTGCGGATTCCAGATTACACCGCAATATTTATGGCTGAATTGCTTGCAATGTATTAGGCCTTATTGATTGCTCCTTGCACATCTATTCACGTAATCATATTCTCCGACCTAGCAGCGCTGAAATGCTCGAAGACACGTCTTTTGCAGCAATCCCTTTTGTTTTTCCTTCACTTGCATGCACAAGAAGTGCGTTTTTATTGGTTTCATTGCATTGCGGCATTTCTTCCAATATAATGGCCGATTTCTTAGCGAATTTAACTCTCAATGGGGGCCTACTGCCAGCGTTGTATCTAACGTTATCTTGCTAACTACTTCACATTTTTAAAGGTCCAAAATACTGCGCACGCTCAGCCATGAGCCGCTTCTCACTACTGCGGACTTTGAACATTTCAAATTTTATTGCAATATTCAGTATCGCAGCTCGATGCACTGTGAGGTCTCTATGAAGCTCTTGCGTTGCAGAATTCCTACCTCAATATTTATTTATGTCGTTCTGAACTAACGACGTTGGCTCTTTGTGCGTCATGCGATGACGTGGAAACTAAAGGGCATTACATCCTCTCCTGTCCGAGGTGTTCCTCACAGATTTAATTAATTACGAACTCCACTTTCTCTCTTAAGACTATCGATTACAATTCCAGTTCTCTTCAGTTATTGGGCAAACGTGAAAGGACTTGCTTTCAGACCGATGTGTGAATTTCTCCATAGCTATATAATTGCAGTTGGAAATGTTTTTTGCTAGCGCTTCCTGCTTTTAGTTGCACGGTTTATCTGCATTTTTTATTTTATTTTAATATAGCTTGATTACTATCCGTTCCACCTGTAACTTATTTTTAAAAAAATGTTTACCAACCTTAATTTCTGTTTCCTAAATTATATATTACACAGGCTAATTTAAGATCATTTATTCAAATTTCGTACTTTCACTGAACTCTGTCCAATCACCCACTTTGGGTATGTGCCGTGAATATTCAGTCGAGAAGAATAATAGGAAGAAGGCGACAGGCATCAACTGAATATTATCATCATTTTACTTTACTGAACTCATTTTTCTCAATTAATATTCGCCTCCTATGAATACCTTACATTTCATTCGTTTTCGAATAAGTTCGAATGATCTAACGTCTTCCATTATCCCGAGTCCTTGCAATCAATTTCTTCTTGAGTGGAATTATGAAGAAGTCATTTGTTATGTCGCGCAGTGGTACTGTTGGACCAAAAGCTAAATAGGTCATTAAAATTGGTTTGGTTTGTTTGGTTTGTAGGGTTTAATGTCCCAAAGCGACTTAGGCTATGAGAGACGCCGTAGTGGAAGACTCCGGAAATTTAGACGACCTGGGGTTGTCTAACGCGCACTGACAGCGTACAGCACACGGGCACCTTGCTTTTCGCCTCCATCGAAACGCTGCCGCCGAGTCATTAAAATTAGACCCCCCCCCCCCCCCCCATCATACTTTCACTGCATCGGAACACATATACATTTGAGCTAGAAGCTTCATCACCCCATTCTTGTCAGCAGTTCCCAGCGGGCCAGCACCGAAACAAAAGTAGTAACACACCCCATATTGAACGCAATTAATAGAAGAAAATTGAGTAAAAGCTGACTGCTCCTTTTAGGCCCGTATTTTCGAAGGCTTTGCAATTTACATTCAAGCGTGAGAGGTCCCCATTCCTCTATACCTTACATTCAAGGGAATATTGATATTCCCAGATTACACTGACCGACGTTTTTCTGCTAATTAAGTTGCGATAACGCGCTGTTCTTGTGACAATTCACACCCCGCTCCTTGTTTGCGGAATATTTGCTCGTGCAAGATCATGAGCCGATTTCCAGAAAGATAATTTTATTCACATTTCGAAAGAAATTATTTTCATTTTTTTTTTCAGAAGCATTAAAGGCTCCTTAGCGGTTTAAAAGTGATCAACGGTACAACAAAGTAGCCTGGCCCGTATCAGATTCGGTGGCCATGACTGCATTTACTGAAACTTAACTAGTCCAATGAATTATGATGTCCTCCCCGAACCATTTGTACCAACACCTGAGACTGGTTCCCAGAATTTTATTATTTAACCACTGCGTCTATGAAAGCTCGCGTATGTTGCCGCTTCAATTGAATTTTTTGTTTCTTTTTTGTCCGCGCTAGAGAGGCTCTCAGAGATATGAGCCTTCTGTAGCTGCATTAAAACGCGCCGCAGAGAGATTTGTGAACAAGGCTCCCGTGTGGGAGCCGAAACGTCATTCCATCTTTCTTCTTTTGGTCGGTGTCGTTTATTTTCCGTCATGTCCCATCCCGACCAGACGGGCTTCCGTCAAACTCTTGACTTCACAGACGTGGAAGTTCGTCATCGGCTCCTATAAGCTGGTGGGAATCCAACATTCCCCTCGCCCGCACGACGCGTTGAACACCCTCTCTCTCTCTTTCACGGGGACCCCTTACCTTTCCTCTCCTAGCCTCCTGGCCCCGGAGCTGCGGCACAGAGGGCTGGGGTGAGATAACTGGCGTAGCGGCGTAGCGCATCAGGTGGCCATTCCTTCCCCCTCCCCTCTCATCTCGGCAGATCCACCGTCGTCTCGCTGGATCTGCATCCAGCGAGACGACGCTGCAGCGCGCGGATGCTGCAATGACCGATGATGTGAATCGGGCACTCCTAATAAACAGCTTAACCCGCTGGCTGTGCCTCGGTGTTTCGCTCTTCCCTGCCACGGATGGGGTCAGGGCTATCGGTGGGTCTTGGGTTTTAAGAGCGGAGCCGGGGCCCCGTGAGAACCCCCACAAGTTTCAGCTCGGACGTCACCCGCAAAGCTGCACTTCAATACTCACCCCTGTACGACAATAATGGTTTGCATGTCACCACCTTTGGCTTCCGAAACTCAAGCTTCATTTCATGCATGCAGTTCAGTTCAGTTCAGTAATTCAGTCGTGTCCGACTCTTCGTGACCCTATGGACCATGTCACGCCACGCTTTCCGGTCTCTCACTATCTTCCTAACATCACATAACTTCATCTGCAGTGCCTCGAGGATGCCATCTAACCATCGCGTTCGCTGCCTACCCCTTCTCCGGCGACCCTCAACCTTTCCCAACATCAAATCTTTCTCCAGCGACTCCTCTCTTCTCATCAGATGACCAAAGTAGCTGAGCTTTAACTTTAGGATTTGTCCCTTCAATGAGCAGTCAGGGTTTATGGTCGAGAATATCGACTGATTTGATCTTCTGGCAGTCCAAGGAACTCTCAAGAGTCTCCGCCAGCACCACAATTCTAACGCGTCAATTCTTCGACGGCCAGCCTTCTTCACTCTCGCATCCATACATCACAACTGGAAAGACCATAGCACGAGTTATACGGATCTTGGTTGGCAGTGTAATGTCTCTGCTCTTTACTAGGCGGTCAAGGCTAACCATGGCTCTCTTTCCCAGAAGCAGGCGTCTCCTAATTTCATGACTGCAGTCTCCTTCCGGGGTAATCTTGGAGCCCAAGAGGAGAAAATCTGTCACAGCTTCCACTTCTTGTCCCTTGATGATTCAGGACTTGAAAGGGGAAGACGCCATGATTTTTGTCTTTTTAATGTTAAGTTTAAGCACGAACTTCTCACTCTCTTCTTGTACGCGCATCAGAATAAGCGTAATATAAACTCCTCTTGAAGCTTTGCTGTGTTTCCGGATTAAAAGTTACCTATTCTCGAAGTACTTATTTTTACCTTATTTTTCTTCCAGTGAAGTACAAATAACGTTGACTTTGCAGATGGCAGGCCTGATGGACGACTGTACAAATGATTTTCTCGACGTCATCAAGAAATTGCATTCACAAAACGAAGCGTTCGAAGCCCGAGAACTTTTCCAGAGGTTAACGGCTGACGTCATCGTTCGATCGGCATTCGGACTCAAGTCGGACCTGCAACAAAAAACGGGAGGCAACAGCACCGCAGAATCGCTCCTTCAGGACAGCTTAAAAAGCTTCCAGCAATTTCGTACCGCATGGAGGAGCTTTCTCACAAGTAAGCGAAAGCCTAAATTGTGAAAACGTTTAATTTTTTCAATACATTTATAGGCGCAGTGATAGAAATTACAAAAGAAAGGGAGGATTTTGCGCACCCACCAAGAACACAGAATACACAGCAGCAGGCCTAACGGAAAAAATTATTTATAAAATGCATTTATAAAACTATTAATAGACACATCACATGGCAGCTCGTTTTAAAATATCGTTAACTAAAAGCAAAGGTGATAATTTGAACAAATTAGTTCTACAATGCGGTGAGTATACTTTGAATGGTTGATCGGAGCGATGAGAGATGTGTGAGGCAGACCAAATTGTTTACACTCGAAAAGTAGAAATGCTGCGGAAGACATAGAAACAATATAGAAGTAACGAAACGCTTCTACGTTTTCGAAGGGTTCGCAGGTGCAAGGTGGTTCATTGGTATGTGATACCGTCTTGTTCGTAGCTGCTAGTTATAACGCGATTCTGCTAAATACATGGACAGCATTAGGTAAACCTCATGCTGATTCTAACATGTAGGCATATTAGAGGTGATGTTTGTATATAGTGCTTATGCCAAAAGCTTTGTGTCAGAGATGACCGTGCAGAATGTTTAACGAATTAGCCGTAGTGCTTTTCTCGCGTTGCTGGTGATACGCGAATGCACTGATTAAAAATTACGTTAGCTGACACGATGAAGTCGACATATTGGCCATTAACCGCTGCAATAGATGCACTGTTCACACCAAAACAAAAGTAATACAATCAAGCGATATGTAGTCAATGTCATCAAATGGTTTTTTTCAACGTTTATCTGCATTATCCACGCGTTGCGGTGATATAGGAATCAGGTCCTCCTCCAGCAGATCGTCGTTGTGTGTATTGGTCTCACAATTTATAAGAGACGTTTAGATATCGCTTTTGAAACAAACTTTCCAGCATTTCGTGAAATCGCAGTTAGTTGTTGACAAAATGACGATTTCAGAACATGGCTGGCTCTGTAGCCATCGAGTATGTAACCGAAGTTTCTGTGCATGGTCCCGTCAGATCCAGGATTACGCACATGGAAGCCATTGTACGTTACTAAAAAGTAATGTAGCTACATATAGTTTCAACATGTTACAGACGTGATTGCCTAACAATACTGAAAACTAATCTGACATACCCCGAAATTCTGGGTAAGGGCAACATTTGACGTTCTTCAGGAATGCCCGTCTTTTCATATCGTAACATCAAAACAATAATATCGATTTCTCCGCTGGTCATCCCTTAGAGAACGCCGTTTTGTACTGCTTGTAATTTGTAATAAGAGCGCCCTCTTTTAAGATTTTTTTATAGCAACCTTAATTAATTGTCATGAGCCTCGGGCTAACTGAAAAAGAAAGATAGTCATGCGTTGGATGTGTAGACCATGACCACAAGGAAGTTCATAACAGTATTTTACAATATTTCCTAGTTGCCTCTCAAGAAAGGAGGCTGCGCTAATAGCACTAAAATCTCTGGTGGCAGACCGCTACCTTCTTTTAGTCCTCTAGTATTCGTCCTCTATTTATCACACACGTGCTCACGTTGCTACAACCAAGGGGAAGCTTGGTTTCGGCGGGTTCGCTTACGTGATTTAAGTAAGCCCTACATTTTTACCTTACTGTCTTGACTGGAACAAAATAGGAAACAGTAATGTGATGCGCGTCGCGGTAATTAGCTTCAACCATTGCTCTTGAAAAAAATATATGCTCGTGATACCTTCACAAACTCAAACATGTTGCGAGAATTTGCAACGTGACTGAGATAAGCTTCATGGCAGCATGCAATTTCTCTTTCATTAGCTTGTTTCCCAGAATTTGACCCACTGTGGAAGATAGTCCTGACAATTCAGTTCAAGATATGACAAGACCGCTACAGACAACATACTCGACGACATCGCTCCAATAATACAGTTCCGACGCGGAAATCGCGAGGCAAGTACCTTTGGCTCATCGCATGTTCATGCCGAAACATCCAGTTTCTTTTTTAGTATGCTCTTCTCTTCCTCCCAGTTCTTTATAATTGTTTTCGAATTCCAATACTGCACTATGCAACGAGCTGAAAGAAATACCGTAGTTTCAGCAGACGGCTTTAGCACAGCTGCTTGTTCCTAAATCCTAATCCATGTCGTAAAACTTCTTTATGGTAGGCACTCTGACTTGTCTCATAGCCGTAATCAATAGCGGGATGCCGGCTGCTAACTTTCTCTGGCTTTAGTTTTGGTAGCGTTGCATGATATGCTTGCTGGCTGAAAAGACCGAAGTAATGAGACAGAGCTTCAGGGGAACAAATATGAACTGAATTCAGCTATTGTCATTCTTAAATTTCGTTGTGATAGTGTTATCGCTTCTGAATTACAAGAATAGCAAAATGAGGTAGCTACCAGGGACTTGCAAAAATGCTTGTAAGTATAGCGCAAAACATAAGTAAATTCCGGTCATTGTCTGAGTGGCATAACTGTTTGTCCTATATTCTCCTCAGCGGTTTTATATCTTTGTGCCTTTGTGATGGGCATGCACTTTTTGCACTGTTACCTTTGAGGTGGTCCTCTTGTCAAGGACTACACAGGAGAAAAAACAAGGGTTGGGCAAAGCTGGCAGAAATCAAAAACAGATAGCGTAGCAATTCCTTATATATTAGCTAAGTGGATCAAGAGTTAATGACGAATGAACAAAATTAAAATGTGACTCTAATTCCAGAGACAGTTGTCTTAATTAGGGGAGCGGAGTGAGAGCATTAATGCATTGTGGTTTTGCTTGCACTTTTCTACCCGCTCAGTTATTATATAGTTATTCCTACTCTGCCTCCATGCCTCACATGTACCCCTTACACAAGGTCGTAAGCTACCGCATTATGTGAAGGAACACGCCACATATATATACCCCCCCCCCCCCCCCTTTAACGAAGTCGTACTGACGTGCCTATGGGTCCTGTCAGCAACTCTCTGACTAGCAATCCATACGTTCCGGAGGATTCGAATTTTTATTTCACTATTCAATGCATAGGAAAAGCCCTAGCTGTCAGCTTCTTCCCACTCTTCATTGCCTCATTTTGTCGGGATGTCAAACAATCTTCCACCAATCAGCGCGTTTATCTAGTTTACTAAGAGTGCCCGGTGATATCGACATATCAGTATAAATATCTCCATCGGATATAACCTCTGCTCTGAAATCTAAGGTTTTACGAAGTCTCGCTTGGTGGGGTAATGGATTCATATATCAGAAAAGATGTCAATAACGTTTCGTCTTCCGTACGGAAGCCTTGTTCACTGAGCAGAAAAGCCCATAGAACGAAGCTGAAGTGCTTTACTGTAATCGCCGCAAGCATCCTGAATACATAGGGGGCCGATTACCATCGTTGCTATTGAGGCTATCGTCAGTAGCCCGGATTATCAAGGGCTCCAGATTGCGGCTCTAGAGAGACAATTCTTTGGTCTTCCAACAATTGCTACTTATTCCCAGGCAATCCTGTGTGTTCTTGCTTCTACGTGTTCCGCAAGTGCATTTGAAGCAATCTTCTTTTATTTTACGTCGTGTTTGTGTTCCTTCGATCGTCTTCCTAAATTTTCGCTCTCTCCAATGTATCATTAGTCGCAGTCTGCGCTGGGACTTTTATAGGCTACGCCAGGAAATTTTTGTTCCATCAGGTGGTCCATACGGACAACTGCTCGTTCCTCAGCTTGCACATTGGAGCGTGAGAGACATCTACATCGTAAATGCGCAAAGGACGAGCCAAACACGTGCTCACGCCTGGCACGTATGAGATAACGCCTCGTACTCAGCACGAGGGACCAACAGGTCTCAGTGAGCGTGATGACCGTTCTAGAACGGAGTCCACAAAGCGTAATAAAGGGGTAATTACTCATAGACACAAACACAAGCGCAGCCATACGGCTACAAAGAAACGTAATACAGCTTTATCGCTTTCTCAGAAACTTCGTAGTTAAAGAAAAATTTGTCCCGGTCCGGGGATTGAACCCGGAGACTACCGCCTTTCTTAGGGTAGCTTAGGGTTTGCTTAGTGTAGCCGCCCTCGCTGAGTTGCCGGCGCACTTGACGTACGGCAGCCAAAATGTCGTTAATATATTCTAACAACAACCTTGGTTGGCGTTATTCTTTCTACTGAGAAACAATTTCCACTCTAATGCTTTTCCAAAAAAGATTAAGGAATTGGGATCCAATTATTATCAGGCGGTAGCTATTTTAACACCAGAATATGCTCCCGTGATTCTTGTATACTGGTGATACGGAACGCCGGCGGCCTAACCTCTGTTACGCCTAGATTATTCCACTGCAGGACTGCATGAGCGCTGACCCATGCTCTGTTAGCATAAATACAGAACAGATTCTGAAGAAACTTAGTCTTAATCGCGCGTCTGCTTCTATGTCGTCGCGCAGGACAGCGAGTAACAGAATGGTGCAACTGAGGCATCACAACCAGTTCATGCTGGTGCCCTTGCTCTTGTTCGGTGCTGTGCGCATGACTGATACTTAGGTGATCACGCTCTCGACCGCTTCCGTGGTTAGCGTTCTCGCCTCTCGCTTCCGAAGGCGATAGCTTTCTCGGTGGTCGGCAGCAGCACTCGTGAAAGATCCCGCGGATGAGACGCCCTCATATGATATCATAGCATCTTAGCAACACAGATGGCAGTTGGCAAATGGCATATTCAAAACGAAAAAAAGACCATCCAAGCACGAGACTCGGATTATCTGAATATGCGCCCTCTTTGGTCAAGTTGCGGCATCTGCTGAAATTACCTCGATTGGAACTAAGATGCGGTGCGCAAAGCCTGCACCAGATGGCGCCGCTTGTACAAGAAATCCGCGGTTATACTTTTACGGCGTCGCACTAACTGGCCTACAGACAGGCTCTTTTAGAGGACCAAAAATGGCGCGGTAACGGCATTCCTTAGCGCCCGGCTTCATGCGCACTAAACTCTTCCAGACTTCCAATCTCGTGCTTTTGTAATGTCGGTATTGAAGCTATTGAATTAATAAATTTTCACAGTTAGTACTTCATCGCCGTACGTTATTTTGAAGTAATACATAAAAATCACAAGAATTTCTGAAACTCTTCTGACAGACATCAGGCTACCTCAAGATTCCATCTGCTTTGGTGACCGGAACCCTGACGAACAACAGTAGCGGAAAATGTTGCCGTTAACTGCATTCCTGCACTCAAAACAGTGACTGGAAATAATGCTACGAGTCTAAACTAATAGCAGATGCCCGTGCACTAGCGATATTGTTGGTTTTACTAGGCAGAATAAAGGGCACTACCACCCGACAGTACTATAAGTCCTAGAATGCTTGAGCGACAGCGATGGGTCATGATCAGCGAGGTTATGAGTGTATTCAAGTACGTTTGGTTGAATGCTTTGGTTAGCAAGGCATATTTTTGTAGTCTTGTTTTGTGCAAAGCTTTGGCTAATGGCCTGAATATGACCCAGACAGCGAGCCTATTGAGACTTTGGTTTGTTGTTATTGAAGTCTTGCAGCGTCATGACAGTTGGGAAATAATCGATTGCGTTGCTGCCTATGGTACTCTTATTGCTAAGTGTTTACTGAGAACTAACAATATTTTTTTTCATCTGCAAATTGTACGGGTAGAACTTGTGTAGTGTAATGGCGGTTAATTAGATAATGAGCAGTTTACATTGATGCACCTTCTAATACGCGAGTGATAATTTGATAACAATTGACGAAAAGTTTTTATTAATACATCGCAAAGCCTAGGGCTCAAGGAACACCTTAAAGCGGCATTAAACCATTTTTATCCACTGGAATAACAAAATGTTATCTTTTTTATTCACAATATACCAATTACGAAGGTAAGTGCTGAAGCTTTATAGCCGAATTTTCGCAGCCACAGCTTTTGAGGCAAATGTTCCCAGCCCAAACGCTATAGCAGCTGTGAATATAACAATTGTTCGCGTACCAAGCATGACTAAAGCGGGACCAGGCCATGCCCAAAACCAGCGCCCTGCTTTTCATGTTGTTGCTAGATTTGACTATGACTAAGAGTTGTGATATACCAACTGCTCACGTGGGCGCTTTATAGCCGCTGACGTGCATGTGGTGCCATCTGGTACCATCAATGCAATATGCACGTGCGCACTGAGGCTGGGTCAGCGGTGGGCGATGGGGCTCTATCACCGAAACAGAAACGCAGTTATAGTGAACTCATGACCGGCACATGCATCAAGTTCAGAAAGAGAAGGGAGAACTGCTAGCTGTGAGTGCATTGCGCATATGTAATCACCATCACATTACCACGTCAGCTGGAGAAGCACATCATTTCCTTTCTCTCGCATATGTTTTACGAGTGGTATCCGGTAGTACTAAGGAAGGTTGCCAACGGAATCACTTGAAGCGTACTCATCGTGGAAGGAAGAGGGCATGGCAATAACACAGATATAGTACTAAGGAAGGTTGCCAACGGAATCACTTGAAGCGTACTCATCGTGGAAGGAAGAGGGCATGGCAATAATACAGATATACTCAGCTGGCGTATCAAGCACCCGAAAGGCGAGTTTAGTTGAGAAAAGTGAATATGGTGAGGGAATACAAATGACCACCGGAAGACGGTTACGTAGTATGCCTAGTATGGCATACGTCAGGAATACGCAAACGAAGATGAGTTGCCTTGAGTGGAGTGTAGGTATATAAGAGTACGGGAATAAGAAAGGGGAGTGAGGCACAGGTGAGGGGTAAATAAATGAATACGGGCGAAGAGTTGGCCCTGCTAGAGGCGTTGTCAGGTTGATGGTAATAATTACAGATAAGCATGATGAGAGGGTGGTTATCATTAATGAAAGGGAGTGTTATGAGGTCGAGGAATGTGCATCCACAGGTTTGCCACTACAGGAACCAGCCTCAGAGCGGTTGCAGTAAAGCAAGGAAAGACAGTTTGGCAACAGCGGAGGAGAGTGAGAATTTAGAGCATACTTCAAAAGGCGGCGCGGTAAGAGATCACTTAATAAGATAGATAAAAAATTACCGACGATTACGTTACTTCCTAATGCGAAATTTGAGCGCAGCAAATAAGCTGTTTCACCTTTTCGATAGATTGAGGCAAAGAAATCGAGCAACACATGTATGCGCTATCACAGAATTTTTTTTTATTTTTCACACGTATTCGTTTAACAGAGTCCCTTCTCGGCGACGGCGATGAGCTTCTGCTTCAGCCTCGCTTACACCTGGTTGCTCTCGACGGTGGCGATGAGCCTCAGCTTCGGCGGTGTGAACGGCAGGGCCTTCTCGACGGCGGCGATGAGCTTCTGCTTCAGCCTCGCTTACTGCTCTGGATTCTTGCGGCGACGGCGCTGGGCCTCTGCGGCGGCGGCGGCGGCGGCGGCAGCGGCAGCGGCGGCGGCGGCGGCGGCAGCAGCAGCAGCAGCAGCAGCAGCAGCAGCAGCAGCAGCAGCAGC
>JAJIZL010019115.1:320018-334933 GCA_023969395.1 Amblyomma maculatum | reverse complement strand
GCAGCAGCAGCAGCAGCAGCAGCAGCAGCAGCAGCAGCAGCAGCAGCAGCAGCGGCAGCGGCAGCGGCAGCAGCAGCAGCAGATGGAGGACTTCCACCGGTCGTCTCGCTCATGGCTCAGAAAGAACTGGCAGATAATTTCGCAGTGGCGAACGGCAGCGGCAATTTCGGCTCAGGCGGTGCACATACACAGATCCGCCGCCTCCGATCTGGCTCTCTGATTGCCACCGCACAGGGGTTGCATTGGAGGAGGAGCGAAGAAAGGAATTAAGTTCGAGCCGGCGCTTTGACAACCGGAGACTCGCAGGAAGAGGGGGGAGGGGGGCGGCGTGTACACCCAGCGGCAAACGATGGGGGCAGTTGGGTAAAAAATTGCGCAAAAAAACACAAAGGACAAAGAAGAACACATAAGACGTGTGACAAGCGCTAACATAAGACGCTGACAAGCGCTTGTCACACATAAGACGTGTGACAAGCGCTATGGGGGCAGAAGCGCGCGTAGCAAGCGGACAACGCGATAAAGGGAGGAGGGAAGAGATATCAGCGACTGACTGATGCTGCTGACGCCGATATTGAGTCAACCCCAGCTGCGGAGTTGGTTTCAGGGACAACGCCGCCGATGCCGACGCAAACAATATGATACCCTCGCTTCCGCAGCGCCAAGAACCAGGTCTAGCCGTGGGAAGGTGGTCACATATTCGTCGACGTGCCGGGGCCTACGTGAAATAACCGGCGCGTCGGCAACTGAAGAGCACCCTATCCGTCACACAGGAACAGGGGGGGGGGGGGGGGAACCCTCCCCTCCTCTTTCTGCATGGCGGCGACGGTGTTCTATGCAGTCACGTTATCTTGACTCTCTAGCGGCGTCAGCGGCATCCAGCGGTATCAGTCGGTCGCTGCTAGCGCTGGGGGGATGTAAGGGGGGCGGAGCTGGTTACGAGGCCGACGCCGACGCCGACGCGAAACCCACTAACGGACGCCAAAGAGCTGCGCTCTAAAATGTTATCAGATGTAGGAAAGCCCTATGGCGCGCCTCAAATGCGAGGCGCGGAAAGGGATTGAGTGTGAGGAGTCACAAGAGGGCTCTGCAGCAATACTCACACTTTGTACCTATTTACACAATTGTACGTAACTATGTCAACAACTGTCGCTGATCTCCGGGGACAGATTGGTAATCACATCATGAAAAATTTATTCTTGTTTTTCAGGTTGCTAGAACTGACATTCTACAATTGATGCTCAACGCTGAAGCGGAGGAAGGAGCACATGTGGACGTGCACTCTTTGGCAATAAAAGACGACACTGAATCGGCACCCAATGGTAGCGTGAACGTGTTGCATCCCATATTTAACGGCTGCTGTTTTTCAATATTCGGAAGAAGTTCTCAGAAAACTCTCTGAGCGCAAGATTGAAAACGTGGACAAGTCTTCCTGATGCCAGTCTAGCTATGTAACAAGCAGCTCAGATATAACCATGTTTGAATGAATTTGCCATTGCAATATAAGAAAAAATGCTCGCTCATAATGAACCACTTTCTTGCGGCGAAGACAGAAATCACTTCTTTAATACATTTATATATTTATTAAACGAAATTAGTTGTGGCTTAGCTCTGCTCAATCCTAGTTGAATTGCGAAAGCAAGGGCAGAAGCATATTTTACCTGCTACATAATTCCCATACGTGCCTGCGTGTCGTAGGGATATCGAGAATGCAAGCGGTTCTGGCAGGCTGATTCTGACATCACCCTCCCGTATGAAAAGAGCAACCCATGTTGGCAGCTCCTGCCCGTGGCATAGGGGTAACGTGAATTCAAACGTCATGGCAGGCTGATTTTTGTTTTTTTATGAGGGACCACGGACACGAATATGGCACACAGCGACGAACAGTTAGCCCTGGCGTAGTATTGTTTTCGGAGTAAACTACAGCCCATGGCATTTTCGAAACGAGCAGCATGATGAAGAAATAAGAAACCCAAATCATCTCTATCACACGGCGAGAAAATGCCTGAATGAATACCGCAAAAATTTACAGGTGATACGAGGTTAGAAGAAATTTGAACGCAATCCGACGACGCTATATAATTTTATGAAACGCTTGAAACGCATTGCGTGACACCGTTCTTCTGCCTAAATTCCCAGGCACGCTTGTTTGTACTGTTCCTTGTCATATTAACCGCCGAAATTCGATAAACGAGAGCAGCGTTGGTGCTTGGGCCAACACACTCTTGACAGCAACTGCCCGCAATCTGAGCTCTTCATCATGCACTGCATCAACACTTTACCCCTCGGAACTGCTAAGTGGCGCCTCTCGTCTCTACCGATGAACAAATAAATAACAAGCATAAAATACTGGTAGCAAATACAATGGTAATGACGACGCCAGTAAGGAGGGCTTTCGCACAAGTGCCGCTGCGGGCGCCAAACAAGAAGACTATTAGCTTTTCCCGTTAAACGAGCTAACTTAGGGACAGCGGTCGACTATGCCCTTTTACGTTTCCTTCACGAAAGCAATTACTCGGCTTTTCTTAAAAAAGTACGTTAAAAAGAGGTAATACGTAATTAGGAGAAAGTTCTAAAACCTATCCGACAGTTTCACAAAATGCACTGTACATTGATGCTTGTTTTTTTTTCTTTTAGAAAATGAACCTTCAAAGGTCAGCATCGGTAAAAAGAAACGTTTTTTGACCAACGAAGAGATTGTTGCCAATGGTCTTGTCTTCTTCGTAGCCGGGTAGGCTCATCATCAAATTACGCTAGTTAGATCTCCTTGTTAGCAATTTGAAATCTAACTTGTAAACAAGGTGTACATGTGCGACGATTTTATTCATCCCGCTGAGTTCAAGTTTTCTGAAACCAATAAAATCTCCACCTGCAGTCATCCAAACTATTACCAATCCAGTTTCTTGTATTGCGCCGTTCCTAATTATTGCAACCAAAAGTGTGGTGGAATTTGTTAAATATTTATATATATTTAGATAAGACAAAACACTATTATGCTGTCTGGCTAAAACCAAAGCCTTCTTTGCTTCTGATGCAAACCTTATATCATTGGATCCTTCCTTCCCTGAAGACCAGTAAATATTATCTTCATCTTGATTAAGCGTTTTTCTGATACACATGGACAAGCGTTAATCTAATAAAAGTTATATAACTAGTTTCGATTAGAGCGGTTGATCAGAGGCACAGAAAAGTAATAAAATCACCGAAAATTGCGGAACAGCTCTCTATGTATAGTAACGCAATCTTATTGCTGCACATTTCAGGTTTGAAACTACGGGAACCTCCATGTCATTCATGGCTTATCTCTTAGCAAAGCATAATGACATTCAAGATCGTCTACGTGAAGAAATACTGGCAGTCCTGAAGCGAGATGTAAGGGCTTGACTTTTGGCTTTTTTTAAATGCGTTTGCAAGCCATTGGTACCATAGTTTTACAGTCAACCATATATTAAATTGCTTTTTTCCAGTCAACCGTATATTAAATTGCTTTTCAGGGTGCCTTCACATACGACAATGTCTTTGGTATAAAATACCTCGACCAAGTCATCTGCGAATCTCTTCGCTACTACTCTCCTGTTGTCGGGTAAGCTCAGTACTCGTAGTTATTTTATTACGAAAGCAATACTACGATAGGTAGAACCGTCCTTCACGCTAGCCCGTGCTGAAAAGCTTTCATGAACAGGTGAATAGAATAAAGGCATCAGTTATCCGGATAGCGCAATCAGGTTCGCATGTGATAAACTTATCCGCTGGGTAAAAGGTAACGCACCAAAGAAGGCATCTGACGATAAGGCAAAAACGAAAAGGTGGTGATACCATACAAGCATCGACTTTAACGCAATCTCAGCAACGTGGCCAAGCGCTGTGGTGTAAAGGTAATCTTTTCCGCTCCAAACAAACTCAAGATAGTATGTGGCTTAGTAGGCAGATTGATGGCTAATCGGAAGGGACAAAACAAAAATAAGAAAAGATCTAAAGCATGCCATGCTTCAGGGTTCATTCCTTGCAAAACGGGGGTGGTATACGAGCTGCCAGTTTCCTGTGCAGCGACTTACACAGGACAGACGGGACGTTGTGTAAATGTACGGCTAAAGAAATACGAAAAATCGCTATCAGGGTCAAAGTCCTCCCATTTGATTGAGCATTGCCAGGGATGTCAAGATTGTAAGACGGACTGTAAGGCGGAGTGTAAGCCGGTGTGCAAGAAAAAATGTACGCCCCTTTATGAGGAAGCAGAAATATTGTCAACTCATAAGGAACGACTTCAGCGCGAACTCACCGAGGCTTTTTACATATCAAGACATGGGAGTACATGCATAAACGCATCGTCGATTACTCTAACACAAAAAGAACTGGCATATCTAGACCACACATGAAACCAATCTCTCCCGTCGCTTCCTTCATCTTTTTTGGTAACTCTGGTTTGCTTTCGTGACTATGAGGCTCTTTTGCTTTTGTTTTTACATCTTATCTTAGTAAGCACCCCAACAAGCTGTACCATGCCCTACACTTTTCCTGTTCTTGATGCTGTCACGTTTGTTTTCTTGTATTTTGTTTCGTGATATGGGTATTTATTCCGTGTTTTTAATAAAAAGTTTAGTTCTACTCTTTGTCCTCGTTTTTGCGCGCTACCTACAAAATGAACCACATTCAACTCGCCCAACTTTCAAACTTAATATAGAAAGGAGTGCTTTTCTTTCCCACGTGCAGGTTCACAACTAGAAAATGCGCCAGAGACTATGAGTACAATGGTATGATCATACCAGCTGGTACCAGCATACTTATTCCCGGTTACCACATGAGCCACGACCCGGCCTTCTGGGAGAGGCCAGACCTATTTGATCCAGAGAGGTATGTCTGCGCTTGTCTTTACCTTTTCGATGTACGCGTATATCTCGTATTCCACGAAGGAGGATGATAACTAAGTTATCATAGCCAATATTGTTTTCAGTATCGACATTTAAAGCGACATCTTGGATTCCCGCTTAACACTGGAAGGGTGGCGTCTGCAGATGAAGACAATAAATGCTGGGGAAGCATGTATTGTCTTCCAGTAAACAGGGCTTTTTTGGCTGTGATGAAATATATAGAAATATTTCTGAGAAGATAAAGAACAATCATGCATGATTATGTAACGCTTGTGAATTGAGATATAGAATAGCGTACGATTCTGCGAAATTACCTAAGCACATCATTGTTCTGACCCATAGAACAATCATAAACAATGAGAAAGAAGCCACAGCGCATGATTGAAGATGGAAAACAAACGCTGCTTAGTATTATATACAAATTGGAACAACCGTAAAGACTGTATGAAATATCGGGTTAAATGAAATACAAACATCTTTGGCACTGAAACCAATAAACACAAAGTGAAAGTACGGTATTAATTTTCACGTAAGTATAACGAAACAGAGAAATAAGAAATTTCTAATGTTGACTGATAAACTTTGCTATTATTGTTATTATTCATATTGTTGCGTCCTGATCAAAGCGCGCATTAGTTTTGGAATTAATATTGTTATCGTATAAACTGATGGTAGTTGCGCTAGGCTTGGTAGACAGTACTTGACAGTCTTTTTCATCTGGCGATTTGACGCAACTTTTGCAAATAGGGCGCTTATTGCAATTTTCTAGGACTCATCATGACCTTATAATTCGAACTGTTTCTGAAACGTTATTTATGACGGGATTAGTGATGGTAAATATTGTCAAAAAGCGAACTATCAGCAAATTTAGATCAGGTACACAAGCAAGATATTGGAACGAGGTTATTTTCTACCATACTGGTGCCACAAAAGCAATAAGAATGAGTGGAATGTATTGCAGAGTTTTCAAAAATGTATTATAAATTATGATACACAACATTGGTCTGTGTTCCAGGCATCAGATGCGTTTCTGCTTTAGGATTGATTAGATTGATGAAGGCAAGTTTTATTATACGCTCAGAGGTCTGGTCTTTTTTTGTGAAGAATGCTTGAGGAAGGGGTAGCCAATAAAGACGCATCTGGGGGAAGTTTCTTTTCTTGTTCAAAACTATTTTGAAAAAATAATAAATACGTGCATGCTGAAACCTAATGGGAAGATTCTTTCATGGTACAGATTGTTATTATAGCCGCAATAGCTGAGACCTAGAGCAGACTAGTGTAATGTTTTTGTCATATGGTTTTTATACTAGCTGTACTTTTTTGAGCTCATTGCAAGAAGGGTTGCACGATTTGAACGAAACATTTTCTCCATCAAAGCAAAGCTTGAAAATATACCACCCAGAACAAAGGAAAATCTATGGCATAATCGATGTAGTAACCAGAGCACAGTAAGTAGAAAATAGTAACAGTTTCAAGGTGTACTCTCTGCCTACTTCTAGTTGCATAAAAGAACGCATAGTGCTTTCCTTGTTTCTCAAGCCTTATATTTAGAGCAATGCCTTTATCGCCGATTGTAATCGGCGAAAATGTAATTTGTGTACCGTTTATGCTCGAAACCGGTATATTTTCAGCACAAACATGATTGAAAATTCAGCCAAATAGCTTCGAGAAAAATTCATGTTTCTAAATGCGCAAACCATGAAACGAACAGTGACTTTTTTCTTATTTAAATCGAGCTTATCTGTTTTGAATAATCCATTACAGGTTCAACACCCAAAATAAGGGACAGATAGATCACATGGTATACCAGCCATTTGGCCAGGGTCCAAGAAATTGTATCGGTATGCGATTCGCACAGCTTGAGATGAAGCTCACTATGGCCAAAACACTGGCCAAATACAAGTTCGTCCTGGATGATCGCCACATCAAGGTATGCACCGCCAAATAGTTATTTATTTAAAAAATAAAAGCGTACAAGGTCTGCTGAACGTTCTGAAAACGGCAGTCAAGCAGTGGTCAGGTCACGACGCGTAAGGTACAGTATCTTATTTTTAGATACATTGAGAGGAGGATCTGTACTCTCGGTGTTGAAAAATTCTCGTTAAGATTGCGTTCTCATCGCGGCTAGTACGCACGTGTACAAGGATCGCTAGGGTGCCGTTTGATAGAACACACATTGCAGTATTCAGCAAGATTCACCCCCCCCCCCCCCCCTCGCCGATAACGATCGCACAGTTGGGCGGTGATCTTCCAGCTTGTCATTTAGGCTTCAACGACGGACGACTCGTCACAAATGAGCGGGAGTTAGTCTGCGAGACCAAAATTGTATGGGATGAACTGTTTTAATTGTTAGTTGTGCAGCAGCTTGACTGACTTGCTGCGTCGTCCTTTCATGAAAAGGCACAAGCGCAGAAACTTATTCGGGCCAATCAGAACTAGCTCGATGCCACGCATTTTCGACACCTTTTATACATGCTACGACACATTGTACGCATATTGGACATGTACAGTTTTTTTCTCAGTATCGTCAGATCTGAAGTTCTCGTCTCAATTGTGACCGAATATGCGCTATTAAGCAGCATTACGCCCATTCGTGGGCTATGGTGCTGCACGCACACCAGGCATTCGATACCTTGAGTTCGAACTTCATTGACCGCAAGTCTATATAATTATTTATTTTTATTTTCTGACAAATCCTCACTATGAAAACCTCGGTGCCGATTTTGACTTCATTTGCACACTTTTTCAATACACCATCTTTGTTTCAATATAGCGTTTTTCAAATTCCTACGTGAAATCATGTGTTCGTGACATCATGATACTGTCTACCAGTCAGGATATCTCCCGAGACGGCGCCGGCGGAATTTTGGCTGAACAAGGTTTCTACAGGGTCTTGAATATTTGGGGGCTTGGATTTAAAAAATTTCTATGCAAAATCTACTGCCCCATTTGAGCTGAAATAACGTTCACAAAGTAGCAAAATATAGTCTACGTTATCTGATAAGTGATTCAACATCGGTACTTGCCTAGATTTTCCGAAATCGAGAAAAAACTGCTCTCGGTGGCGTGCACAATTTTCGCAGAAGAGAGTCGAAAAGCTATTTTGACATGGTGCGTCATCTGTCGGGTAGCGAGGCAAGCGCGCTAACGGCCGGGATGGAGCTTGCCTCACTGCTCGACAGATGACGTACCATGTCAAAGCAGCGTTTCGACTCTCTTCTGCTAAAATTGTGCACGCCGTCGAGAGCAGTTTTTTCTCGATTTCGGAAAATCTAGGCAAGTACCAATGTTGAATCACTTATCAGATAACGTAGACGATATATTGCTACTTTGTGAACGTTATTTCAGCTCGAATGGGGTAGTAGATTTTGCATACAAATTTTTCAAATCCCAGCCCCCAAATATTCAAGACCCTGCTATCGCATGCTATATAGGCAGTAGCTAACTCCAGTGATGACCAGCAGGGAGACCAAGGAGCGCCTTGAAAGAGGTTGCCCGCACGCCAACTGCAATATTGCTGCAATACTGACAGAGTGATAAGGTTTATTCTCTAACATAGTGGTAGAGATTTGCGGTACAGCGCTTGCTGGTACCTTAGTAATAAAAGCTTACCTGGCCTGAGCTGCCTTGTTGCTATATCGGTGAGCTTTGGCTGAACGTTTATGTCCAACCTGATGAGTTGCGCTTACCCCTGCTCCAAAGAAGAAGCGAGACTTGCACGTGCGTTTAATGGAGTAAAGCTTGTAAATTATTTGTAGGCATATCCGCTGACGCTGGTGATGCACTGCAACCTAAATTATCAAAAATATTTTTATTAGTCTTTCCGTTTGACTGTATAACATGATGCAACTTTTCTCGGCAGGTAGATTGAGGAGACCTTTTCGAGAGAATAGGCCAACGTTATTAATAAATAAAGAAACAAACAACTTTTCTTTTGCCGTTTTATGTAAAAAACCCAGTTCGGGTTTCCAACAATGCACTTCTTTATACAACTATGATCATTTCCTCACATACTGATTGAAAAAGGGCACCTGAATCTGTATGGCTTCTTTGCTGGTGCTAGCTAGTAATTCGGCTTCATTTGAACTGCTGAATTTTCTTCCTGAGAGTTGAAACCGAACGAATCCTTAAATGCAATTTGCGTAGCAATGATATGACAGTTTTTTCATGGTAACCATTCCAATAGGAGAGAAAATTATCGGAGAGAAATATTCAGCTCGATAAAGTAGGTCGATCAGTCCGGGAAAAATGTGTATCCGTCCATAAATATCAAGAAAGCAATAAGATCAGCCCTCCGTTTTATTAGTGATATTTTTCTCAAACGCAGTTCTTTCACTTTGTGAGTGATAGTTGGAAGCTTTGCTCCAAAGCCTCATCACCATTGTTGCTTTCTAGCGGTCCACCTTGACATCATATGTTTCGGACATCTTCGCTGAAAGAGCTATCCCAGTCAAAAAAAACTACAGAACCATGTCAAAAATATGACAGAATATTCTGTAGTTCTGTCGTAAACGTCAGATTTTCCTGTAGTCCTGTAGTACTTTTCTGTAGTTCTGTAGTCTTTCTGTATTAGCTTTCTATTGTCTGTAGTTCTGTCGCACTTTTCTGTTGTAACTACAGAAAGCTCTGATGTTACTATAGAAAGTTCTGTTGTCACAACAGGTTTTCTGTCAAACACCGCACAGAAATTCTGTCGTAACAACAGAAATTTTTCTGTAGCGAGAAGCACAGCAAATACTGACACACTGAGTTTAAAAATAGTCGGTTATCCTAAAACAAGAGGCACTCAGTAGTAGTCACAAATGATTGTTGAAAAATATAACACACAATGGGGGTTAGGAAAGATATTATTTATGCTTCCTCTTTCCTGTACAGTAGGCTGAGCACTAATTTCCTAGCTTCGGAACGACGAAGATCGCTCAGTCGGTCGGTCGATTGGTCAACTGCTTTTTCTTACCCTGCATCACTACCTTGGAAGGCAGAACAGAAAACAGGTATATCTGCTTTGCCTGCAAGGCGCATGTCAAGACACTGATTGTCTTTGTTCACTCTGAAACAGAACTAAAATCAGAGTTGCTACGAAGGTTTTATTTGAGGAACTATTGAGGTGTTCGGTGCTGCTTTAGATCTAGTGCTCAGTAACGTAGCGATGAATATTTTTTTCGGTTACGGATGGACGCGCAGGGCTACTTACTGTACGAGATGGTGGCTGTGCTCGAAAATATCATTTTGGGATTTTTTTTATTTTTAATGCTGAACGTGATATTGCATTAGCAAAAGAAGCGGAGTCCATCTTGTATTTGTAGTCCAACGGAAAGCAGGATTGATGCCCTGATTTTCGCTTAGTGTGTTTATTACTCCCAAAATGCGTCCAATGGTTTAACCGAATACTTCTAGAACAACTTGCACATAGAAAGCTTGGTACTGCTGTCTTTACCGTGTGCGTCAGATTATCTGCAAACTAATGCTTCTGAAAATTCTGTCTCCTATGTGTAAGACTTAATTCTGCTAGGGAAAAAGACATTTTTCTTCCTCTCAAACACTATATTTCAAAAAACCTAACGTCGTCAACTCTGAGCTATCCTGAAGACTGACTATTGTCGGTGCCATGCAATGCTGTTCTAGAAAATATCTTGTAATTTGTGCAAGTGTTTCAAAAATACTGATCAGCGTACATATTTCTTCAGAAACTTCAAGCAACTATTGACATGGGAAATTCATGTTTCTTATGTAGTGACCTGCCACGTCTTTAAACCCCACTGATTGTAATAAGTTCGATAACCGCAAACAAAGCGCATATGCTATTTGGCCATATTGAAGTTCTGCATCTTCTTTGCCGGTGACCAATACCTTCAATCTACTTTGCGCAGGAAAAAGACTTGCCGATTGGATCTACTTTCGTCTTCGCATACCCCGAGAATGGAATCTGGCTGAGAGTAGAAGCCATATAGTGATCAAGCCTTGTCCTCGGAGATTGGTCATCTTCAAGCCTTAAGAAGAGCAATCAACGTTACATCACTTGTGGCAAAAGAGAGAGACGGAATTAGAAATAAATGCCATCTTGCTTTTTCACCAGATGAAGATCAGCTGGATTGTAACCGGTTTTTTATATCTCCCTTAGCAACCGTAGGCTTTTGTTGTGACACAGTGTCTCCAAATCATCAAGCGATCTATACCGTTCCCTTGATGCCATTGTCAACGTTTACCCTCGTCTGCAATTCTCAATTACATGGGTTTTAATTATGAGCGAATGCGGTACCGTAATAATCGGGTGGTCGTCTTTTTTTTTTCCGGCATGAGTGCCAAAGCTCCAGGAAAGTGGCATAGCGAGGAAGGACGCAGGAGTGCCAAATCGTTGAACGCTAGTTGGCAACAGTAAAGAAACGAAATTCAAAGGCACGAAAGTCAGCTGCAGAGAATATCTGCCGGCATTCGCACGAATGGAAACTTTCTCCAAATATATACAGGTAAAACTACATTACCCCGACCATTTTTCGTTCCATAGCCCTCTGAGTTGTCCTCAACTTAAGTAGAACCCTCTTGGTTAGCCTCTATGTTTCAGCTCCATAGGTGAATACAGGTAAGATGCAACTGTTGTATACTTTCCTCTTGACCGATACCAGAGCGATACATTAAGGGATAGGAAGCGTGCAGAGTGGGTCGAAGAAATAACTCAAGTTACTGATATTCTAATAGAAATTAGGAAGAAGAAATGGGCATGGGCAAGACATGTAATGCGAAGAGAGGATAACCGATGGTCGCTTAGGGTAACAAACTGGATTCCAAGTGAAGAAATGCGTAGCAGAGGGCGGCAGAAAGGTAGGTGGGCGGATGAGGTAAAGAAGTTCGCGGGGGTCAAGTGGATGCAGCTAGCACAGAACCAGG
Source organism: Amblyomma maculatum (assembly GCA_023969395.1). NCBI lineage: Eukaryota > Metazoa > Arthropoda > Arachnida > Ixodida > Ixodidae > Amblyomma > Amblyomma maculatum. The sequence continues at coordinate 323,183 of JAJIZL010019115.1, read as the reverse complement.
TTAATTGGAGAAATATGGGAGAGGCCTTCGCCCTGCAGTGGGTATAGTCAGGATGATGATGACGATGATGAAAACTACATTCTTTAGACGTCAACTCTTAGCACGTGATAATCTCCACAATGAATTCGCTTTCACTCGGTTACTCTGCGTTTCAAATTCCTGTAAGTTTCATGCTTAAGAAAAACATTGCACGAGAGATCCAATGGCATATGCAAAACAAGCATGCACATCAGCTGATGTGATGGCTCTCTCAGTGATCTTGTCTGCATCGTTTCAGTCAGCCGGCCTTTGACATTATCTTCCAGTTGAGATTTATGCATTTTGTTTCAAACGATCCAAACGGTTTAACATCTTTGCTCTGGTGTTTGTCTTTTGCGCTGTTTTTCCATCCAATATGCTTCAAACGGGGTGATGCATATACAAGTGGGGCACTTACCACAGAGTATATGGTATTTCCTGGTCACATGTCGCTCTTTCCTTATTCGTGAGGCTTACAGTGATTACAAAAAAAAAAAGCTCCGATGCATTAAGTCCTAGTGCTTCCAAAGGCAGCTCTCGGGTTGTCCTTTGCACTGCTCCCCTGATAAATGTGCTTAAGAAATCGCATGCGGATACATTGCAAGGCAAAAATAGGAGCACGTGTGGTTGTGATAAGCTTATGTAGTAGTAGATAAGAATTGTTCCATGCTCTCTTGCACAAGTCAAGCCACTGCCAAGAATGAGGCACACTGCACTGCACATTGTCCCTGCTTGCACAGGTGGAATACGCAGAAACCTGTTCGGTAGTAGTAATGTTCGGTATTCTGTTCTGCAGCATTGTCATAGGATTGGCCACGTGGTTTATTTTGTAAGTACATGATTGTAAGTACACCACTACACATTTAAGGGATGTGCACTCGAGTCTGCGGCTTTCTGTTTTACAATGTCAAATGCTGTGATATCTGAAGCGCTTTTCACAAAATTCTGCAAAATATGAGAAGAACGAATACGCATATTCGAGGCAAGTAATCTGCACCGGAAATGCTGTCCGTAATGAAACAACGTTGCGTATGCACGGTTTTTCATTACTTTAGCATTCCTACAATCAATGGCGTGTAGTGTGGTGCTTATCGATGTGTTATAAGCGCAGTATGAAATCGCGTGGCTTAGCATAAAGAAATAAGTAGCACAGAAGCGCATGGACCAATCACACGATTAGTGTTTCGCAGGGGTGACGAGAGTTATAGCTTCTAACTATCTCGACAGATTCGCATAAAAATTCCACTATGAAGGTCACTGGCAGAAGTAACCGCTGCCATAGCTTTTGCGGAGCTAGCCTGTGCCGGGCCACCTCCTCTTTTTCGGCACACGGCTGACGGTGGCCGAGCGAGTCACTAAAGAACCCTTAAATACTATGTTTCCAATATGAGCCTATCTAAAATCTAAATAAGATAAATGCTGCCAAAACCATTAAAAAGCTACAGAAACTAGATTGTGTAACAAGCAGCTCTGAAACAAATTGAGGGTAGAGGATGATGAAGGAGACGTGACACCTCAACTCATCTCCACAGGAAGAAGTACCCACCTATCCTCCAACTGGTTGCACTCATAATGCAGGTAATCGGTTCGGATGCAATACAGTATTAATTTGAAACAAATTTCAGCTCAGGTAGTTTGGTTTCTAGCCAACGAAAAGCATTGCTTTTTGAGAATTGTGAAAAAGTAATCTACAGGTAATTGCTTCTCTCTGACGGACTTCCGCCCATAAGCGCAATCAACTGAATGCACTGCGACTTTTAGCACCGATCATTTGTTTGTACATAGTCTAAAGCTTCCGAGCAAAGTTTGAATAAAATCGTTTTTTAAAACATATTTGAGCAGTTTCAAAAAGTAAATAAAAATGCAAAAGTATAGAAAAAATTATGCGCTTAATAAACAACACAAGCTAAAATAGACGCTTATGAAAAAAACAACAACCGAGAAGTCGCCTTGAGGAACAGTAGCACCCTAAAACTTCGTTCCTAATGCTCGATGTTACCCTCTGATCTGTAGTTAGTAGGTTTTGGACATTATGAAGACGTGTACGCTTTAAAGAAACATTTTGCATTTTTGAAGTTTTTATGCTGGTCAAAGAGTATTTCCCAGCTTCTTATCTTGGTTTTGTGGACAAGACAGATTTTTTTTTTTTTTTCAGCGAACGCAGGAAACGATTTTCCATCTTTAAGGATCGAGGGATTCCAGGACCCCCAGCAAGTTATTTTTCTGGGAACCTTTCCGAAATTCTTGCCAAGGTATATGAAAGAAGCATGTACAAATACGATGGTGTGTGTATGAGCAGAAATAATTTCTGTTCCTTAGACGGCGTTTTATGTATACTCATCATCAACATTGTTGGCTTTATTATATCCACTGCATGACACATTCATCACCCATACCTTTGAGATAAATTAGCCCCGCCCTGTGCAAGCTGTATCGACATGACCTCGGAAAGCTTCTTAATCTCATCCGCCCACTGAACCTTCTGCCGCCCGTTCACGTTTTCCCTTAGAACCCAATTTGTTATGCTTAGCGATCATCAGTTATTTTGCATTCGCATTACATATGGTGCCCATGCCCATTAATTCTACGTAATTGTGACTGGAATGTCATTACCTCGTGTTTTTTCCCTGTGCCACGTCCTCCTATCCGGCATCGTAACATCGTAACTGCCATTTACCATGTACTACATTACTCTTTGCGTTGGCTTCAAATTAAGCAAAATTACTTTTTTTAGCCTCCATTTGTTTCCCCTTAGGCGACTACCGGCATGATAAGCAGTTATATGCTTCCGCTTTCTAATTGTTATGCTCTGCGAGCATCGGTTTTTTTTTTTTTTTTGGATTCGTTTTCATGTCCTGCCCATACCTATTTCTCCTCGTAAAGTTTGGCCGTATTATTGTTAAGTCGCGTTTGTTTCCTTGAACCATGTCCTCCTTTCTTCCGTCCCAACATTTCAGCTAGCATTGTTCATTTCATTGCTCTCTGCGTTATCCTCACGTTAACTAGAACTACCTTCGTTTCGGCACCATAGGTGAGTACAGGCACTAAACATCTGTAATATACCTCCGTTTTGAAGAATACTGCTAAGCTACCGATCATAATCTGATTATGTTTCCCGTATGCGTTCCGGGCTAATCTCATGCTTCT
>JAJIZL010019115.1:260208-302951 GCA_023969395.1 Amblyomma maculatum | reverse complement strand
ATAAATAAATAAATAAATAAATAAATAAATAAATAAATAAATAAATATGGTAACACCGATCTGGTAGTTCAGAACAATAGGGACGTGTTTAGAGTAATGCAAAATTTTTGAACAGTAGGCAAGTACCTAATGTCTTAGAAAACGACCCTCAGTTCCCACCTGATGGAGCAGCAACAACTTACTGCAGCACCGTCTCGTTGCGTTCAAACTGAACATTCCAGCACTGTACATTTTTTTCCCTTTCCTTTCAATCGCCTGTCGGTGTTTCCTTGCCTTCTCCACTTGTGGAGTTTACAGTTTACGAGAGGAACTTAAGACCCCCAAAAAGAAGCTTGCCTGCTCTATACGCCTGTATTCGGGTGAATTCGACACATTTCCTTCAATACACTTTCGTCGCAAGGCTTTTATGTTCGTCATCCTTCGCTTTCTTGGGAAACCATAATAAAGAACGCGGCCTCAAAACATGATCTCGAGTCTTTATATTGAAAAAGAACATTAAACGTTCCCCGGAAAGTAATTCATGCAGACCACTCGGCACTTTTCGGTCGCAAATATTGAAGGGGAAGCATACATGCAGAGGCAAGCTTCAAGTCAGACTCCCTCGCTCGGGAATATCAAAAGCTACATGCGCACGTATGTGCGCTCAGCTCAAGAACAATAGCAGGCACTAAAGCAATGCTCCATGTTGGTGCAGGAAGGGTGACAATTCCATTCAGTAAACCTGGATGGGCTCCTCGGCTAATAGCCGCAGGAGCACCTTGATCGAGGTCCAGGAGACGAATACGCGACAGAAGCTATTGACAAAGCATACGTAAATGGTCGGCATCAATAACTTTTCAAATGGTAAAAAAAAAATAAATGAGACATTTCATACAAGCACGTGGCAAAACCAAGTAGAGTGTCAAAGAGCCGCAACAGTGACAACAAAAACGACAACCTTAGGCATATTTTCTATTCAAACATAAATTTCGCTACTATTCAAACCAACTGCGGTGTATGGATTTGTTATGTAATGGTGGAATATTGTGAGGCAAAGCTCGACGCTTTGAGAACATACCGTGGCTGAGTATTTTTGATGTATTCATACGTCTTGGGGGTATATTCGTGATTTGGCGTTCCAGAAATGCCCATGAGGCTGGTTGTTATTTCCCCAGATGGGAGAAGCAGAAAGTTTTATCATAGTGAAAATGCTTTATCAAGAGAGGCGAAACGAATGTGCAGCAATATAGTCGATAATTAAACTAGAGAGCAAGGTCCGGACGCCAGTCACAGAAAGACACGTCACACCCGGCATGTTGCGATATCCGATAGAGCGACGGTCATATCGGAAAGTGATGAATGGGTGCGCGGAGACAGCGGCTTTCACTGAGCTGCAGCTGTCTTTTGCGTGTTCTTGTATGCCGCTCCTTCCGCCGAGAAGCCACCACCGTCGTAGTCAACGTTCAGAAAAAAATAGGGAGCGGTGACTGTGTGACTTAGGGCGAGGATTCCGTATTCCCCAAATTCAAGAGAGCTAACGAGCTAGGGCAGGGTCCATGGAGCCAGATTTTCGGAGAGGCTCCTCTAAAACAGATGTTTCAGGAATTACAACTAAATCAATAAAATAAAGATGTCCTATTAGAGGCTTGAGATCAGGCCGTGTGCAAGGAAAGCCGACACACTGGGCATAGCCCACAAAATATTAAGGCAAACGCCTTTAAAGGCTCAGAATGTGGACATGATTAATGTAGACATGATTTGTGCGTCCGCGAAAGGTGTCACACCGTCGCTGACGAGTAATGAATTCATTGAAGAGTAAAAGAATGGTCCTATGAACTAGAGGAGGAAAAATTTGTCTGTGGGCAAAATGTCTCTGATTCGGAGTAAATAGTTCATTCAATGGAGATAAAAAAGTCTAATAGGAGTCAAAATAGTCAAGGACGTGGATATAATGTGCAAATTCCAAAACAGCCAAGCACGTCGGAATTTTCCAAAATACTTCTACATTGTGCAAACACCGTAGGAATAGAGGGAAAAGAACACGTAAAAAGGAAGAAAAAACAAGATAAAAAGAAGTAAATAAGTGAACAGGCGGCAAATCAGTGTAGAGAGGTGCAGGAAAGGCATTCGCCTTACCGAACTTAAGAAAGATCTAATTGCCCTGCAAAGGATTATTTTTCTTATTTCCTATTCAATACGAAAATACAGCGCAGTGACAATCTCAATTAAAATCCATTACCACTGAAAGCGCCACCGAATGAGAGGCTGCGCTGTTGCAAATAAATTGAAAATAGCCAGTGCTCAAAAAAATGGCATTGATTTGGATTGTTGGGATATCATAGAATTTGGATATCATAGAAGTTAAAAATTCAAGTGTTGTAAAGTCGCAAAACCTAAATAAATTATCGGAATGAAAAGGTGGCGCTAAAGGCGCTGAGTCATCCACTCTTGAAACGAAGCTTAAACGCCCTCCTGTTTTATATATTTCAACGAACCAATACGCTACAGGGGAGATGCTTGCACATAGATCATGTAGTAGCAATGTGAGGTAGAATTCAGTAGGAGTTGCCTCCACAGGCATAAATTATCAGTGGGCGAAAGTATCGTAATGAGTGGCTGCACCTGTGGTAACTAGCAATTGCATCAGGAGGTTTTAAATGTTACGGATAATTTCAAAGAATGGTAAGGGACGGCAGCGACATAAGAGAAGGATACGTAGGTAGTCACAGAGCAAACAAATAAAAAAGTTATAAAAGAGCAACATCGCCCGAAGGTAAATAGGAAAATTGAATACGAATAAAGAGAAAACTGCACCTTCTTTTTACTGATCACCAGTTTTTCACACATAAAATACGTTGCAAAAAAAAAAAACAAAAGCAACTTAGTATGGCTTGGCGCGAGTAACCTATATGTTCAGGCAAAGCTAATTACATCTCTACAAGGAGCTGGGCATAAGGTTTGATAATTTTTGATGGACTAGGAATTACACCAATGTCCCTGCGTATCGATTCAAATTACAGGAGGGTTGGAAGGAGGGCTTCATGCGGGAAAGAGTTCTCTGCATTTAAATGGGGATTCAGTAGCGGGCACACGTGACCCGTTTTCACTTCAGGTGGCCGCTCCTCTATGGGCAGAGAGGTTAACGAAGGCATCAAAATGCCACCGGGGATTTGGCCTCGATGTCGGTTTCCTCCATTATTGTCTGACCTGTAAAAGCGTGAGAGAGGAGACGACGCAAAGGCCAGGCTGAGAAATGCATTTTTAGAAAAGAGACTGCATTCCCGAAATTAAAGGCGGGTTTTGTGAAGATTTTATGCTGAGTTCGTTAATTAATCTCTTCGACATTTAACCCCGCGATTGTTCAAGCAAAGTGAGCGGCTTGAGGTGATTAGCAGCACCGCGAGATACAGGCGCAACAGTGGCGCACTCGTTGGTGCTGAAAAGCGTAGGTTGGATGGACCTCTCAAATAACGTATAAAAGCGCCGTTCGAGGCCTCTTTACAGACATTGACCTTACCACACGTCGGACGCAATTTAGAGGCATTACAAAACGCAGTGAAACATCACTATATACAAAGGTGAAAAATCAGCACGACAGAACCATGTTATGAAGGTTACCATTTCTGTGCTCTCTTGCCAAGGCCTGCTACGCAGGCTACAGAGTCGTGCAGTCAGGCCACCAGTAATTAACTGAACCAACTGTGCAATGCGTTTGCTCAAATAGGTTTCCGTGACAAAGACAGTGTACTGAGTAAATTAGCTGTATGGAAATAAATGCTACCGCCTCACGTTTCCTTCCCCCCCCCCCTCCCCCCATCCCCCGCGCACTTCGGATGGAATGCAATAGCGACTCACGCTCACTTATGGCAAGTAGGCTTTCTTGGTGCAGAAAATACTCCAGCTGTTCCGTAATTACATCAACAAAGGAAGCTCGCAAGCGCCAACTTACGTAGTATAAGAAATTTTAAAATAATCTTTCGGTGGTGGTGCGGCTCCGGACTCGGTTTTTTTTTCGAGAATGCGTCTTCAATTTACATCAATGACTGTTTTGCTTTACCTGCTTTTTTATTTGTATCGTTCAATCAATAATCGTGACCGCGAGCTTCCCCCGACTCCACTCAACGCTCGTGCAAGTGAAGATATAGAGTCAAGTCTGAAACGTTCCTCGTACGTCAACGAGACTAGTCTAGTAAATATCTCTATATTTTTTAGGCAGATGTGACAGAAGTTCAGGTAAATAACTCATGCAGCTGATTTTTAGGTGCAAGGTCGAGAAATAAAACGCAAATTTAAGATTTAGTCAACGTACATTTGTTTTTTCAGAGGTTGGCTTAAGTGCCTAAATTTTTGTGCGCAAAACGACTGGCCGTTCAATTTGATTTTCTCATGAATTATCTTTACAGATTTGCACCAGAAAATAGAAGTCATATTGACCCTACAGTGTACCAGCCATTTGGCCAAGGCCCACGAAGCTGCATCGGGATGAGATTCGCCCAGATGGAAATTAAACTCACAATGGCGAAGACGCTCGCCAAATACAGGTTTACCCTGGATGACCGTCATATCAAAGTAAGCATTGTTTAGGGAGCAATACTCTCACATCAACAAGTCACACTGCACAACTTTGTCTTTTCGAACAAAAGGAAAAAAAAAACAGAATGAGCTTAGTGACGTATGATCAGTCGATTAAACTACTGACTGATAGTTTGAGCGATGCAACTATGGAGGCTAGGCGTTCAGAAAGCTAATGTAAGAAAAGGAGATTGGCCGACGCTTTGTATTCCTCTTAAGCTGACAATTTTATCTCCCTGCATTTCGCTTCCACGATGTTGTCATTTCTCGTTCATCGTACCGAATGTTCAGTAATTATTAGATTATTACCTGGCAGCAAGCTAAGGATCATAGTTTATGCAAAATGTGAATGCAGACAAGCACCAGAAAGGAACGTAAGCTATTTCGATCCCCCGCAAGTTCAAGTGATGTCAATCTGCAAAGGATCAGTTTTGGCGATCGCTGACGTATTTGTTTGTGGCGTTTTCAGGAAAAAGAGCTCAAGATTGGATCTTCTTTTCTCTTTGCTTACCCCGAAGATGGTATTTGGCTGAAGATTGAAGATATTTCACCAGCTTCTTAGGTCCGGCATTGTCTGTATGTGAAGATAAGCCGCACATTGCGTGCAGCGAAAAAGGCAGACCACATAAAACTAAAACAATTATTTTGTACTCACATTTTCATGTTTTAAAAATGTTGAGGAGACTGAAAAGGAACACACGCGGTCTCGTGCCATTGTGCCGAAAAAAAAAAAAAGCAAAAGGAAGACACAACCAGTGTTGCGAAAATAACCAATAAAAACTGTCTTTTCGCAAACAATAAAGTGGTATCTATCTACAATGCGGCCGTTGCTTTTCCTGTATTAAGAATACGTTTAAAAAGCCTCCGTTTTGACCGATGTGGTCTCCATGACGCTTTTAATGAAGACACTTCACTGATTGCTCACCATGGTTTGTGGTTCTGTGAAAAGTACGAAGATGCCTCTGATGCCGGCATCTTCAGCGCCTGCTCCTGATGTTCCTCAATCAAACCAGTAGTGTGTTTATTTTCTGGTGCTACTTAAAATTTCTTTCTCATCGATTTTCGCTGAGTGGCAAGTTTTTGTACGTTTCTGTAATGTTGAAAGGGCGTCACGTTTATAATAACACTCCTCATATTGCAAAGCAGAAACGCTGCGTTCTGCAAATCCACATACGCTAGTATCTACTTATGATGACTGTGAATCGACGTTTACGGCGGGAGAAACTCGATTGTGCTTATCTGGAGAAGATGAGCAGTCAGTAGGAACCTTTCATACACTGCCTGCAGCGGGTCAGCAGGACTTAGCTTTCTTTTCAATGATTAGGCTGGCTTTGCTTTCGTTTGGGGGGTTAGGCTATGAGAGACGCCGTATTGGATTGCTCCGAATATTTAGACCACCTGGGGCACTTTAATGTGCATGACATCGCACAGCACACGGGCGCCTTGCTTTTCGCTTCCATCGAAAAGCGGCCGCCATGGCCGCTTCTCAATGACTAATTGTATTTTAATGAATTGGACTGCCCAGTAGCTTTTACTCGCGTTTTCCAAAATCCAGTAGTTTTTTGCGACTTGCGCGTGTAGCTTTGGAAAATTCCTCGCTTACTCAAATCCCTGTGGCTTTCAGCTAATATTATTTAGAGAAGAATTCCTCTTCTGATAATTCTAAACAGAAACTTTGTAACGCAGTTTTCCGAAATTATTTCTCTGATTGCTCCCATCTTTCGCCAGCAGACTCGACAACACTCTAAGAAACCGAATTATCTATGCGAGACCGACTTCCCAGTCACCTAGCCGTGCGTCTGAGCAAGAGTCTCATTGTGAACCGCTGTAGACGCTAAGTCTTGTAGATAAGGTGCTTCGTGCAGACTTTAAAGACTGTCCGTCAAACTTTTCTTCGGGGGATTCTAACCTTGACATGAAATCGGACACTTTCGAGTTAAGCACTTTCTTGTTTTCTTCAATCTCATCAACATATCTGAGAAGTTAATTATGTAGCTCGTCGAGATCTTAGATTTTAATAGAAGTTAAAATCTGCTTGTCGCGTGCAGCAGTCTTCCTCAGGAAGTCCAGGGTTTAGCTCGACACTGAATGGGTTCAGCGTCCCCCCATGGAGTACACAGCAAGCCCGGTCTTAGCCAAAGGTGGGCCAAGAACGGACACACATATAGTATGGACGTTCGCTCAGATAAGCTCTCGCGCAATCCGCAAAGTACGTGCCGGCGGCGATGGCTATCTGCAGTGGATAAAAAATAGGAGTGAATATTGCTGCTGACATTCCATGCTCAGTTTGCATATATGAGAAGTGTTTTCGTACCTTCCTTGATCATTACACTTTTTCAAGAATATGGAGCAGCCCAGGTGCCTCTGTCACCTCCGATAAATTTCTACTAAACAATCACTGCTCACGCCACCGTTCCCGCCTGCATTCAGTTTGCGTTGAGCACAATTTGATGAGCGAAATTACTATACCAAAACTTGGATAAACAAGAGATATTCATGACATAGTAGACATCATTATCCTATGTAACCTGCGTATCATAGGTGTGGTTCATCATAATAAGGAGAACATGTGAAAAAAATCATCTTTCACAGCTTCGCCTGGACACATTTTCTCACATCGGGCAATTTTTATTCAGCAATGCTTAATAAGACTTTTTCCCATTTTTCATTTCACGTCCTTCTGGTTTAACTCCTTCATTTACCATAACGACATAAATTGGCTCCGCCAGTGAATGTTTTACCACTTTCTCCGAATAAACAAAATCCTTGTTCCCTCATACATCTTGAGCATTTATATGTATCCTACATGAATGCCACAAGACATATTGTAAACTGCACTTTACAAAAAATATTTCGGATACAACGCTCTATTGAGAAACCAGTCTCAAGCAATGCTCCTAAACTTACAGTTTAAGTTAGTTTTTGGTATGGGCTGTGCAAACGCAGAATGTGCAGCGCATGGCAGAGCGTATGCAGGTAGAAGGGTTTTGTGCAGAATATCGCTAGCCCTGCTTGACAGCAATTCAAGGACTACTGCATGATCAGCGCGCCTGGACAATATGTACTACTTTTCTGGGATCACGCGGTACATTTCCTAGCAGGAGATACAAAGTAGGACTAGCAAGCAATATGTATTTCACAAACGCTTGGCATTCATTACAATCTGCTTATCAAGCGCCATCCGTGTGATTGTGCTGTTCTCGCTATCTAGAGCTTCGCTCTGTCAGCTGCGTAACCCTTCACCTATCAAAATTGTAAGAAAGGAGCTGAAATAAAATCGTCTACTAATTACACTTCCAACACGTCATTGAATTATCACTATGCGCTGCGAATTCCGTGAATGAATATTAAAGCGGTAGTGCATATGTATGTCAGTAATTCCAGCGTTCTGAAGCGGAAGTATATCCTGGATATGAATTTCGATATCCTCATTATAGATTTGGCTAAAAAAATTTCAAACCTGTACGCGGTTAGCTGCGTATGCGCTACATTTTAGTGCTGCCCCTACATTTGCGAAATATATAGTGTAGACTACATTACTATAGGCTTGGTGAACTGCGTTTTTATTTTCAATTAAGCATCATAGAGCACTGGCTCGCAATTCTGAGCATTTTGACAACTCTGAATTACCTTTTTTTCAGTTTGTATTTTCAAGTATTTCATTGAAACAATTGCTTAGTTTTACATTATATATTTTATTATTAGCCTCAAAAAGCATTAGCTTCTCATTCTAAGACTTTTGACACCTTTTTCTGCTCTTAATTTCTTTCAATTATGTAATTGATCAATAACACACTCTAATTTTTCTTAATTGCATCATCAAGCGCTGACGTTTCATTCTACGTTTCGACACCTTTGAGCATTCGTTTTTCCTTTTTTTTTAATTTTCTTTCTGGAATTAATCACTTCACTTATATTGATTTTCATCTCGTCAACGCCTATCACACGCCAATCAATCGTCAATGGTAAGAACCACACATTACAATGATGCAAATTTTATGTACTCAGTGCCGGATTATTTCCGATACATGGTGTGGAAAACTACAACTACTGCTACTACTACGACGCCGACGGCTTTTCGACCGAATGAGCTGTATAAGCTGTCGTTTAAAAATGATTATGACAAACAGCGTGACCGCGGAGAAGCCTAACGTAAGCTGCCTGCATCAAAGCAGCAGATCGAACTTGTGCCTATGTGTGACAACCCATTTTGCTATTGCTTTCTTAGTGCTGAGAGAAAAAAAATTAGGCTTTCAGATTGAATTTCAGTGACAAAAATTGGTATACGGTGATGAACCCCTCACAAACCCCTTAGTAGTTTGAGGCAGACCTTGAAAAATCGAAACCGAGCTCTTTGGACTAGAGAAAGTTTGCAAGACCAAATTTTGGTTGCTGCTCTGAACCCGCAGTGATGACAGGGCTTTAAAAAGTGGCTAACGGAGATGAAAATAGTAGGTTTTCAGGGTCACCCAAAGCTGCCGAAATTGCGTATGACTGAGGGAGCTCTCTGGGCAGCCTACATATAATAGAGAATGTAGGCCGAACGACTGCAGCCTCACATTCTCATCCTACATGTCTCGAAATTGTAACAATTGACGTGATTTGTGGGCAGCCCGTTGCACACCAAGTATTGAGTGGCCACTAGATGGCCGTGTCGAAAGCGGACTTTAAAGGCACGCATAGTGCATCATAGATATTTATATCCTGCATGGAAGCACCCATCTGCCAAATACAAAGTGTTAAAGTCACACTAAATAAATTGTCGACCGAGCAAAAAGATTCTCATCGACTTTTAAAGGTTTATTCCAGAGCAAGGGTGTGATGAGTGGGGAAGCCCAAAGATAAGTCACTGTTAGCATAGAAATGATAGGTACGAGGGAGGTATTGCAGCTGATAAGCGGAACTCTTATTTCTGTGCAGGAAATTATGCCTTACTGCGCAATTGATTGCCTTCTGATATGTGAAAAATACATATGATGCTGCAGTGATTTCTTTGTTGCTCCTGCTGTCCCTGCGACTGAGCTGCGGACTTCTGAGAGCACAACGCAAGTCATTTTCAGCCCAAGTGAACGGACTGACTTTTTTATAGGTGTAGACCAAACTGCTGACAGGGAGACGTGCAAATATGAATACTTTCGTTATGACGTATTTGTTGCTCGCGCTGGCTTTCCTAGCAGCTCCATCACACGCAGCCATATCATGCAAGAACGATAAAAATGCCAATGTGGACTGGTAAGCAGAAATATTTTGATATTTTTCTTTTCCGAGAGGATTATTTTGTCTAAATTTATTCTTTCTTTAAAACGAACCATCGCCAAAGACATTTCCAGATACGCGGTTTTAAACATTGTGCTCCATTCCCTGCTTCTGTGTTGTGCACAAGGGCTAAAGATTTCAGTATATATCTTTCTTGCGGAATGTATTCCTTCTCTTTACAAACTTTGTTACTTAATTATAAACCTTCTGCCTTGCTAAAAACTTTCTACTACTTTCTACTCGCGTGATGCTGCTTTACGCCAAGACGAGTAAGAGACGTAAGCAAGATTTGGTGGTACTGGTGTCGGCCGGTTGGCTCGACTTGGGGTGAAAAATAGACATCATCAGTAGCGAAACAGGGAAACGAAAGTTTTGAAAGCAGTTTATGATTTTAAAATTCAATGCTGGTACTGGGCCTAGGTGAAGAGTCACCGTGAACATCCAGCAAAACTTTGTGAGTGCATGCGACGTCATTGTAGAGGTGGAGTATATTCATAGCAATACGAAATATCAGTGAATAGATGTCGGGAATGTCACCCGTATAACATGAAGCAAGCAAATATTGCCATTTTGTTTTTGGTCGACAAAATCCATTCAGGCGGCAGGTCGTTAAGACAGCGACCATTTTGAAGAAGAGTGGGAGAAAGCATCGTATGTCATTTGAAACGACATCCATTTTTAAATCGACCTGAGAAATATGTGTCATGAAACAGGATAATAATATAAAAGTTCACCATCCAATCGCAATTTTTTTAAATCTCGCGAGCTTCTTGTGTAGCGGACTTGGTTAGGCGCACACTACATTCCCTAGCGAATGTTCAAGTTCTTATGGTACATATGTTTACATTTAGGTAATCCCCACACAGCACGATAAATGAACCCGCGAACCGTTGCAGAAGACCTTCTCCATGTTCATGCACACACAGTGGCCATGAACGCAAGAACCGGAGGCACAGTGCATGGCTATCGTCTTCACCGCCGTCTGCTACCGTGCCTGGGTCTTTCTGTTTCTTTGCAATGCTGTTTGAAAACTGATGATTTAATATAACGCTGTGTACACCGTTTAGCTTGAAAGAAAGTATTAACAAGGAAATTTCGCGAATGCGACAGCATTCCGAATGCACGAGGAGCATGCGTACCCTAGAGTTGCACCTAGCGAGGTTAAGCACCTGGCGGACATGTTGGGGATTGCAACACGCATTTACCGGGCCGCTTCAGAATATATTTCCTGCTCAATCACATAGAATACGTCTTTGTACTCTCCTTCAAGCGCTTGGAAAATTTTACAACCTTGCCACCTCCACTGGCGATTTCTGAAACAAGAGAAAATCATGCCTAAATATGATTCCATGGGTCGTGATCCCTAGTCGTAATAACGTATCGGCTGTTGCAAAGCTTCTCTCGGTTAAACTTCTCATTTACTACGTGATGAAATTTGGGCGGAAAGAGGCAAACGACCGTATATGCTTATCGCTATCTTGATTTTATCTACTTGCGTACTTTAATCTTAATTAGAAAGCCGAAGTATCTAACCAAGCAGCGACCTATAACAAGGTGTTTTCTCATACCTCATACCAGTGGCGCCACCAGGTGCCTATTTGATGAACATTTAATATTGTGAAGAGATATTTCCTTCGAAACTGGGATGACTAGGACATAAGCGAGCGGCTCAATTGAAGATGCTTTCTTCCCTGCTTTAACAGCATTGAGCACGGAAAACATGCCTTGCAGAGATGGCATCCATGTTTGTTTCGTACCTGCTGGAATAAAATGATCGAAGGTGGGGCGAGAATTTGCGAATTAATTTCTAAAGTTGGCAGTAAGGCAATGCAAATGAAACGTATTAGTATAAAAATTTAAATGAACCTAAAAGATAAACATAGTTTGCTCTAAATTTAAAAGATTATTAAATTTTGCCTAATATTTTTTATTTTTGTTTTCCTTTTTCTAATAATTTGTGTCTTTCTCAAATATCTACCGTTCACAGAATGTTGACTATATTTTTCTGCCGAATTCCTGAACAATGTTTTAGCCTAATGAAATTACGATTATGCTCTCAGAATGAAAATTACTTTTGTTTTGAATTGTTACCTTCACGATGGGATAAAATTACCGCGTACGAATGTTTTTAATCACAAAAATACAAATGTGCTTAAGATATTAATGCTAGTTCCAGTTATTTAAATATCCTGACTTAAAATATATTCTTTGCTCAGGCCGTTCAGGCCTTATAGGTATTGAAAAAACGTAAACAAACCTGAAAAATGGTGGTATTTATAGAAAAATTTAATAAAACCTTTGAAAACTGTTTTCATATTCAAAACCTCTTTGTTGCAGTCTTTCATAGTGCCGATATTCCTGTGCCCTCTTCCTCTGTTTCATTGATTCTTTTTTTCCTGTTTTGCTTTTTATCTTATAATGAAATCACTTTCTTAGATGTTATTGGCTCCACAGGCGTTGTACCCAAGTTCTTCAGCTCCGTTACAGCTGCTACATCCCCGCTATTAAAACACATAATTTTAGTACTGACAGCCGTCTCAACTGTTTTAAAAGATGTAAAAGTGTTCTTACCCTAAATTTATTACTTTAGTGCAGCTTTTGAAGCTTAATCCCAGCATGAAGGTATCTTAAAAGCACTGCATGACATGAAAGGTATCACTGCCCTAAAAGTCCCCTAGTGGCCGAACGTTGCGCTATGATCAAAGCCAAATTTAACCCGCAGTCAAACCCTGAGTTTTATATTAATAAAAAGTCTTCAGAGCAAGGAATTTTCGCAAGTGTCTAAAACGAATAGATCACGTCGCTGTTTACCAAATTTTGCGGTCCGTGTGACGAAGAAAATGTATAAAAATATATTTCTTTTTTTTTTTTTTTTGCAATCGCAAACTCTGAAGTAAACTACGTTTCTGATAGTAGATAAATTTGCCGCCGGTTCGCCGCAAAACTCACAAAGCGATTTTTTTTTTTTAGCAAACGTCCCACACCACTACTCATCGCAGCTATGCACTAAATGGCATCACAAGTTTCCGCTAGGAGAAATTTGCTTGTTGAAAGCAGACCCTGGCACAAATTTCTAAATAATTTCGGTCCAATTTTGTAAGTACATAATACGAAGATGGTACTGAAAAAGCTAGACGGTCCCATGTTATATGTGTATCGAATTCGAGCGCTAATGAGGGGACTGTTTAATTTGGAGCAGTGGTTTACAGCTCGTGTTTAGCACTGCAACATTCGGTACTTTCCGCGGTGTTTAACGAATACTCTGCCTTAAAAAGGGCGTTTATTACTTTTACAAATTGTTCAGTGTTATCATTAGTTACTTTTCTCTAAAAAACATCATACGCGCACCATAAAATCTGAAAGCTGTCATGAAAACTTACTTTTCCATACACCCCTACGGAGGCTTGGCGCTTAGCGTTATTTCCTCAGTCAATGTGCTGCGGTTTCCGCGAGAACCTCTTTTGCGTGTAACTGCGGCCTGAGTCTAAATAATTTTTACATAATTTTCCTCTGATTCATGTACCCCACTGCTGGTTGTGAAGCAAATATCAAGTTCTAGTTGTTATTCAAACTAAGCTGTCCTCCTGAAAAGTAAAGTGTCTGTTTTCGAGTTTCAAGAAGTTGAGTGGTGGTATGTAGCTTTATTAAACTGCAGAGCAAGAATGGTCAAGTTCAGCTCAGTGCTCTTATGTGGGAGTTGTGAAATACGTAGCTGCAGGATGACTCCCTTGGCCAAGCCTAGCGACCGCCTATGCAAAAGAATGGGAGTCAGGGGCCGGGCAAGTAAAAAAACAAATTGCTAACGCCAAAACAGTAATACACCAAAAGTCGCAAATAGAAGTAGAAAATAATGAACGGGCAAAAAGGCTAAAGAAGCGTATTAAGCTGGAAGTGCAGCAGAATAAGACGAAGCCGTAAGAAGTAGACCACCGAAACTTATCTACCCAAAAAATAGAGCTGTGTTAATGAACGCGCACAGCGGCAGTTGGAAAGGGGAGGGCATTTAACTCATTGTTCACATCCAGGTTTGAACAGCGTATGACGTTTCTATGAGCCAATAAAGAGAAACTGTAAATTTTCTTTTTTTGGTGTTTGTTCTCCATACTTACAGTGCGTTTAAATTTACCAAGAGCAATTCCTATAGGGATGTTTTTGTTTTCAAATGCATACCCTATTTTATAACACTCTTTCGCTCGTTTGAAAGAAAAAGCAACTTTTAATGAAAGCATGCATTTCTGAAAGAATGACGAGACAATGCTATCGCTCCGTTCTGCTGCTGTGTGTTGAGGATTTTCGATTACGTACATGGACTATGGAACTCGCTTAATCTATACCTGCTTAACGTTTGCCTCTGATATTTTGCAAATCCTCTCGGGCATACACTCGCAAACTATCATTATTATGTTCAAGACCACCCGACATTAACACGAAGCCCGACTTAATATTTTACGAACCTGCCTGTGAGGACTTGGAACATTCTTAACTCGGAATGCAGGACCCTGATAGGTTCGAATTTTCTCACCCTCCCAGCCCAATTTACAAGCACCAGCCAAATCGTTAATGTCACGTGATAGTTGGATGTCTTACAGCCCTACGACTAGTCTGGCCCAACCATGTCAGCTGGCACCTTCCAGAGCCACCCCCACCATTTTATTGCCTCGGACAACAGCAACACTGGATCTTCGGGACAAAGTGGCTTTTGGTTCTCCCATTAATAGACATGAATGTAAACCCCCTTTTGTTCCTGAGCCGTACAAGCGTGTCTGATATGTCTGGTTCGCAAAGCAAAAAGATGCCTTCGAATCCCACATGCATGATAAATAAAAATCATTGCGTCATGTTTCTTCAGACATAAGTTGAGATATGCTTAACAAAACTTGAAGTTGGGCTAGATGGTGCATTGTAACTTGACAAGAGCGTGTCCTGTGTCTTCTTCTCGTGTGTGTGTCTTCCCGTGCGCTTTACCTTCAGTCAAGTTGAAATATGCGGCGACAGTGCATGCGATGTTGTAATAACCTTAATTACACGCTCAATGTCACGCGTTACAAGATAATGACGGGGTGTTTCAAATTCCAGTGTGCAGGGGCGTTCCTATGGAGTCATGACAGTGTGGAGCATTCAACAGATTCGTATGACGACTTCCGGATGCCGAAGGGTCGAGGCCGCGTTTTCCGCTGAACGAGAGTTCTAGAGCTACCACTTTATACCTTTCTATAGAGGCGCGCTTTATTACGTCATATAATTATTGCCTAAAGAACGCAGGAGGGCTGCTTGGCACCAACATATTTCTTCTGCGTATTTTTTTTTACAGGTTTTTCATGTACAAACTACCTCGAGGACCTCGAGGTAAGGACAAAGTTAATTTTCCGAGCGGCGAGGAATACGTGTACGTCGACTCGAAGACGCCCACATCTACGCCCTACTGGAGCATTTCGAAACACAGCATCTTCGAGGAAGGAAACGCACTCGCCAACACCATTGCTCCGATTACGACTATGAAGAAGTCCTCCGTACGTCTACTCAAAAGCAGCACTTATGGTTCTCCGCACATATTCTGTGCCTGCCACGCTAGAAACACATATGCGTGAGGTACTACAGACCTGTTGCAAAGCCTACAACAGGCTCCCGCTGTCCCTGAGGGGCGTAATTCCGTCTCCGCAACGGTAGGGTCCTGCAACTTCTTTTTCCTCACTGGTTGCCTCTGAGCGGGTTAAACGGCAATTGTTACCGAGAATTGTCTGTGAACGCAACTTAAAGGTAATATACACTCACTGAAGGCAGGAAAGGATTAGGTGAAGCTAATTGAACAGTGTTATCGTTGTCATGCCGTCAGCTCGTGGCTTAGATAACGGCTGGCTTTGCGGCTATTAAGAAATAAAAACATTCCATAATGATAACTAAAGGGGAACAGCCCCCCCCCCCCCCCGGAAAGATCTTGGTAGCTTATCTTCACTCTGCGATTTAAAAAAAATAAACAAAAAGTTCCACTCAAAGGTTACGAAGAAATGTTTTATTCGCTCAGTGCGAACGTAAGTGGTGTCAATTCATTGCGCCACTGAAGTAACGAGTAGGTGAGACGTTATATGCGCTCTTATTCATTTTTACA
Organism: Amblyomma maculatum; assembly: GCA_023969395.1. Classification (NCBI taxonomy): domain Eukaryota; kingdom Metazoa; phylum Arthropoda; class Arachnida; order Ixodida; family Ixodidae; genus Amblyomma; species Amblyomma maculatum. Next base: position 287,038 of record JAJIZL010019115.1, on the reverse strand, counting down.
ATATTTCCGCTATCTGTGGCCAGGTGACCCTGTTCAGAAGACCCTACCGTTGAGAGAACGGAATCTCGCCCCTGAGGGAGAGCTTCAAGCTCATTATCGAATGTACCTGATTCAAGGACAATAATTTATTGCAGTGCTAGCCTCTTGGGCCCACTTATACAGTTCCCGTAGTCCCCGCACACACGACCCATTTTGAAAGAACAGTTTTTCTCATATGAGACGGGGCTAAAGCAAGGCGCCAACACTGCGAGGACTCGGAATTCACTGTGGAGGGAATTGGAAAGCTCGGGTTATGACGATATTTATCGCGGTTCAGTCAACTCTAAATACCGAAGTTTTACTGCACCCAGTCTGTTAACTCTTTTCACAGCTAAGATAAATGGAATCGTTTTGTATGATAACGTTCATATCGGGCGGAGGTTAATTGAGTTACTGGATTGCCAAAAGCTTGGATCCCTGGGTAGTTTTAGTTGAAACCTAAAGATGCACGTATTTTGTATTTCCATGCCTCAATTGATATTCCCAGAGAAGTATAATAACATCAAGTGTTCGCAATGCGTTTTGGAAACATAATTTCTTTCCATGTTTAATGCGTTATTAATGTTTTACTTATATATACTACAATCACCATATGCTGATTTTATCAATCAGGATGATTTTTTATTCCCATTTTCATATTGTAGACGAAAATTCAGAGAACGCCGCCCACTAAACTGTGAAAATATCAGCAATAGGTGTGCAGAGTAGAGGTTCAAACTTTCGAGCGCAGTAACAAGAAATTTCGCTTTTTTTTTTTTTTTAACAACACCGTTCTGCACGCAGCGCTTTGCGGTCAAAGGTAATTTCAATTGCTGATTTTCCTTCTCAGTTCTTTATCGCATCTCTACGCATACAGTGCACCCAGGAATAGTTTATTTCGATATCATTTCTATTAAAGCAGCACTAACTCGCTCTGTGGGCAAAGTAAGAAAACACCCTCTTTCCTTCATCAAATGTGGCGTGAAAATAATGCAGTCAGCACAAAGGACCCCGTACCTTTCAATTCCTTAGTTGCACAGACCTACTGGCAGTAGATAAAAAATATTTATCGTGCTTTAAATTCTTTAGAACGAATTTCTCTATATAGAGCTTAGGGCTTGAAATAGCTTTGCCTCAATACTTATTTGAAGCTCGTAGAAAAATAAATAAAAAAGATGCTCAGTTGCAATACAGGTACGACAGGAGCATACCGTAACATTTCAGTCCTCAGAAACTTGTACTCGAGAGCATTTAAGTATTTCAAAACTGCTTGATGCGGCAAAGTTCGATTTTATTGCCGCAGTCCCTAATGACTTTAGACGACGATCATTATCTAGCGAAGAGAACGCAGCCACGCCTGAGGAGAGGAACTGACACCATTGTATGCGTTTTCGTAGACACATTCTGTAATTATTCTGGTGCCTCTCATGAGATATATTTGTTTGAAATAAGCTTATGTATCTTCTTGAAATAAGCTCATCGTTCTTACCGAACTACTAGAAGGATAGTGAAGATCGGTTTCTATGACATGATTACTTGTTTTTAAGGAATTTTATGTAGCTGAAAATGACTGTGAAACGAGTAAGAGCGTTATATCCATTTGGATAGCTTCATACCAGTCCTATGTAATTCTTTTTTTGCAGAACATCACTTACGCCGTTTACAACGACGATCCCCCATACCATCACAAAGACCGAAAGACAAGCAATGGACACACCAAAGGTACTGGCATGGGCGTTGCAGCGCCTTTGATTACCGAAAGATAATTCAGCAGTATATGCCCCTTCTATCGTGAAGTTAATATGTTTCATGCAAGAATTCCCATGTACTCATGTGCTGTCTTTTGAATACGATTGTGGCAATATTATATTTCTAGTCCAAAACAGCATAGTTCTTGCCACGTGTTAGGTTCCAGGTTTTTACAATGGTCACTGCCTTTCCAACAATCTATTTGAATTCAGAACATACAGTGTAGTTTATTACGCCTTTATAATATACCTCATCTTCATCGGCATATTTCCTTCATGCTTGTATATAAGTTGATTACACCTTTACAAGATGCTATCGTTGTGGCAAATAGAGGCTGATTGCACGATAACCTTGCAAACACAGTGAACGGTGAAATAGCTTTGAAATGAGATGTGCTGTGCGATGTCAGTGCACGTTAAAGAACCCCAGTTGGTCCAGATTTCCAGAGTCCTCTACTAAGGTGTCGCTCATAGCCTGAGTTGCTTTGGGACGTTAAACCCCACAAAACAAACGAAACCTATAAAAATGCAACAGTACTGCACAAAATACCAGCATATGTAGAGAGAGGAAGGTATACAGCCTAGTACTTGAAGATTCGCATAGAATATACGTCACTGAAGTATAAGAAAAAAAAAACATGGTTTATATTCATTGCCAGTAATCTCCTGACTTTTGTGGTAAGGCCGGGTCAATTAAGCCCCTTTTCTCTGCCAACGAACGCCAGCTAACGTGGAAATCTACACATTTTGTTTATATCTTGTAGGTCTGTTTATATTCGACCAGGAGTCCGGGGTGTGGATAATTCACAGCGTTCCCAAGTTTCCCTTCATGCTACACAAGGGCATTTACGTTTATCCTTCAAATGGACGCGACAACGGACAGAACGTCCTATGCGTCACTTTCCCCACGAGTCAGCTGGAAACCATCGGTAAGCTTCTGGGATACTGTGATCGAAAACAAAAAAAGAGGGCCGCGAGTTTCATACGTCTTGATTCTTGCAGCCACTCACCTGAGGCTTCAGTACCCCAACGTCTACGACAGTTACGCACCGGCGTCTCTTCGCAAAACGCATCCGGCCTTGAATCTGCTTATGGCTCGACAGTTCATCAAGAGCGCCCCGTGGGTGCTTACGGCTTTCCTCAAGGATGTTTCTCACAACGCCTACATCAGCTTTGCCAAGCACGGCCGATACAACAAAGGTATGTTCCTCTAACTGCCCTCAATGCCACTAACCACATATCCCTGCCACCGACTGCAAAAAGGTTCGCGTATGATCTCTGTTGAAGGGTCATAGTTATAAAAGACTGCTTGCCGCTGACAAAGGAAACTTTTGTACTGCGCTTAAACTTAGAACTCTCGTAACCACATTACTTTCTGAAGCACTGCTCACAATTAGGCTTGTTGGTAAGCAAAAGTGGCTTTCTCTCAGCCAAACCAGAGACATTATACTGTACATGATTATGCCATTAGGAAGGCGTGCACTGAAGCGTCTAGATGGACGCCTACTGACTGAAATCAAGATTCTAGGTCACTGACCATGGCGATCGTCAGCGGTGAAGGCCTCCCACGCACTGCTCCGCTTCATGAAACCCACTGGACTGATCGATAGACTGTGATTTTGCTGTTATGTGACGTGATATGACTGTGGCGTGATGTGATGTGACGTGAGATGATTTTGATGTGACTATACTTTTCTCCCTATCTCCGTCTCTTACGCAGCACTTTTATATCCACTCACCCCCTTCCCCCAGTGCAGGGTAGCAAACCGGTTTCTTTTACCGGTTAACCTTCCTGCCTTTCCTCCTCCTCGTCTTCTTCCTCCTCCTCCTTCAAGTAAAAGTTTTCAAGCGTGAGCTGTATCTTTAATTTCTTACAAGGAATCTCATTGCAGAACTAGTTAAGCACTGAGAATATAAAGGATGTGTAACTTTTTTACTTCGCTGGACGTGAATGAGCAGGCATGGGGGAAATCGGACAGGGACGTTTATACCGTCTGTTCCCATCGAGACCGCGCTGCTGAGTTAGACGTCTGCCGTTTCTTCCTTGCTGGCTTGTATGAAACTGTGGCTTGAAACAATAAATGACTAAAGCCAGGAATGAAGCAACGGAAACGGGAATCGTACAAACTTTTCCGTATTTTTTCGCTTACGCAGAATGAAACGTCTCGTGTTTATCAATATCTGGAATGAACAGCTGAAGCTTTTTCTAGTTCCCTCTGCCGTCGTCAGAATACGGAGTCACTTATCAGGTCATGGGTTCATAATAACTTAAAAGCCTAGAAGAAAAATGGCGTACCGCTGGGAGCATGACTCGAAGGCAAGGTAAAGTGTTCAGGTCAGCTTCCTGGGCCGCTGCAATAGGCAAGTAATGCATCGCCGTATCTTGTTTTCGTACATGGTATTTATTACATGTGGTTAGGTATAAGAAGGCCTGTAGGTATTTGTAAAGAGTTTGCATAAAATTTGTCACTACCACCTGCAAATGTGCTTATTAAACAGCCACTACTTCTGGCAGCAATGCGTTACCACCTTCGTCAACTGACAGTGGGGCACCCGTCAGTGTAGAAGAACCCGAAGATATTTCTGCGCGTAAGCTAAGATTGAAAGCACTGCTTTATAAGGTTGGCCAGCTGTGCCGCGCCGCGGGCTCTTGCGACGTTTTGACGGGCTCCATGTCGTTGCTGCGGGAAAGGGTGTTTGGATCTATTGGAGGGGGGGGGGGGGGCGAGGGGGTAAATGCGTTTTCCCCACTTATTCGCGGCTGACTGTCTAAATCACTGGCCGCCACCACTTGGTCGCGCACGCCGACCACGGCGGACCATGCTCTTTGCTTAAGGAACAGCGCGTGCTGACAACAAACAGGCATTTATGGCTCCGATACCAACGCAGCCAGCAATAAAACACGCTAATAAAATGTAGGTCGTCCGACTCACAAGCAAGGTTATGGGCGAGTGTTTGCCCGCGCTAGGGCAGCGGATAAACTCTGAGACTGGACAGGACAAGCAGGTGCGAAACCTTCTAGGATGAGCCTGCTCGCGTAGAGCTCGAAATGACACAGACAAAAACGGAAAAATTTTGGGAGACTACTGTTGAGCTCACACCCGGAGACTCAGCTAGGTGTAATCCGACTGATCGAACACGCCGCCCGGGTCCAAGGGCTCCAGGCAGTCGTGCAGGCGGGCAGGTTGACGCCTACCCTGCATCTGTTGGAAATTAAAGTTTTTACCACCGAAGCTCATATGCCGCGACGATGGCGCCTTCTTTCGACAGGTGCTAACTACCGACGCTGGCGCCATCTCGCGATAGCTAGATTTTCCTCCACGGGGGAAAGCCAACTATAAAAGGAACGATGGGAGATAGTTCCACGCAAGGAAAGGGACAGGAGGCAAAGCCTGCGGCCTGCGCCCCCGGAATATTTAGGGAGCGTCCTACCATTTGACGCCTCCTGGTAGCAAATGCCAAAGAGCTCACGCTAATTCTAACACTTTGACTTGTGAATTAGTATAGAGGTGTTGGTGCGTTTTAGCAAGATGTCTAGAATCATTTTGTAGTGGAGGGATATCTTTCTTCTGTAATCATAAAATTTTATGTTAAAAATACTGGCGCCTTTCATGAGACGCTTTACACCCAGAAAATGAAACTTATAAATAGAGCAGATGAAAAACATTTTTTCGTCTTAGTATAAAACACATAAGCCATCTTTGCTTTTAATTCGTAGGGATGCGTGCTAACGAAGAAAGAATGTCTGTAATTTGAAATCACTTGTGAGGAGCTTCATATACGTTATATGAGCAACGCGCTGTTACTGTTTATTTTTAACCCAAAGCACAACACTAAATATTATTTGAAATATTGACGTCCCGTTAAATATAGGACCGTGATAAGCCACTTTTTGAGTGCATAGCTCGTCACCATTGTGCAGAATGTCACGTAAGCACCACCCTAAATTTGGGACACATAGAGGAATATATGGTCTGATCGACGCGAACATGTTATCAATGAATACAAATAAAGCATTGGAGAATATCGCGATTATTCTTATTCCTACCGTTGATTAATGCAAAAAAAAAGGATTGTAATTGCTTCATGGCTGATCAGAAAAGTTCATTGTAAAGCAGACAAAAAAACAGACGGGGATTACGGGGTTAGCTCAAAACGTATATATGCGCCAGAGATTCAGTTTTCACTTCGCTTTCTTGCTGCACGCACTAGTTAGTACAATTTTGTTATCGACCACCATTATGAGGAAAAAACACACAAAACACATAAAAGAGCCCCGCTTTAACCAAGCACTAGGAATACGCCCGCATGCACTAGGATCAGCGTGTCTGAAACTGGATTGAAGGGTCTCGGTGGGTACGACGTATATCTAAACAAAATTGCCAAATGTGTGAATTGCGGCCCCTCAGCCCTTATATACGGTCTTATGACGTCACACAAACCACTCGTGACGTCACAACATTGCACGAGACAGCAGAACAAGTACATTGTTGAATAATCACTGAAATTACAAAAGTGCTACACTAAAGAACACAAAGAGGGGGGGGACAGCGCTCATCACTATCTTGCTCGGTTGTGTCCACTGATGCTGTTTAATCAGCTGGTGGCATTATATTTAATTTGAATATTAAATGGCAGTGTGGCAGCTGTATTAGGAAGGCACTTAAGACACCCATATACTTCCAGAGGGATCCGAACCCTCGTCTTTCGTATGCGATTACGGAGTCCTACCAACCGAGCAATGGTAGTAATATTTTAATGCTCCATTTTCGGCGATACCTATGTGGTGCGTAAACTAAGGTTGAGTGGGTTCACCCACGCCGGCATCATCAATGGTACCGAATATGAAACATGATTCATACGGTGATTGACACATGGAAGAAGGGCAGTGGCATCTGTACGAGAACCGACCTCATGCCACCTAAAGCCTAAATACTGCCGGAAAGTAGACCATCAGGCAGACGCCGCTATATCCATGTTGGTGAAGCACATTAGTCGATATACCGAGATTGGAGATGCAGGCCCCACTGGTGGCATGCAGTTGCTTTCAAGCTGCCGAAATAAGGGTATCGTTAAGTGAAAAGCTAGCTTTGCGTAGCCCTTCGGCACAGAGTCGAGAAAATCCTGGTTGTTCGAGAGGGCAATCACGTGGCTAGGAATTGAAATTGAACAAAAGGCCACACAAATTACGCACTTATTGTGACAACGTGGCGCAAACGTAATTATGACAAATAAAATTGTAACGTCAATAACTGAGTTCAAGACAAATAGCAGTGAGATTGTAATCCGAACAGGGCCCTTGGATCAGGAATGAGACACGCTGCCTTTGGATCACTAAGGTATACATCAGATCGACTTGATTAAAAGAAGTATTTTAACGTGTGATGTTAATTAAAGAGAAACTAATGTATATAATCAATGAGAGTCATATGATATACATATGTAAGCGTTGCTTTTCTACAAACAGAACATGATTATGTTTTTGCCTGGTTAACAAAAAAAAAAAAGAAATGTATATTAATGCTTCTTCCTGAATCAATCTAATTCGAAGGTCGCGGAAGGCCAGATTTTTATTTCGTAGAAGTTTTCCAATTAGAATTTGTGCGAATGTACTCAAATTTTGCTGCTTTGTACGAACGCACGTCCCGCCGAATAATCCCATCATTTAAATAGTGATCGGGTATTTTACCTGCCAACTGCCACCTTCCAAAGGCATGCTCCTCTTTTGAGATCGAAAGCTCTATCCGATGCAAATGTCGATCTTTCCTTCTCTCTGTCTGCAGCAGCGCAGCCAGGACACGGGGGCGTTTGTAAGGCATATGGTCGTACGAAGGTAGGGTGTCGCGTAAATGCTTTGATGTCGAAACATTGTGGAGAAAAAGATTAACGTATTACCTTAAACAAAGTTTAGAAGACGGGCTAGGGCTATTCGCTCTCACAGCGTCGAATGCTCAAACCCAGCGAACCAGCTATCACGCTTAGCGGAGGCCATAGATCATCTAAATGAGTCAAATTGTCATGAAGACCTTAGGCCTTCACTTGACCTTTTATTAGGCAGTGATTAAGCTCCCTAACGTTTTCTGAGGCATACAGGAGTTAAACAGTCCACGCCACCGAGTAAGCTAACACTACTGAACATTTTTTCTAACATTGCGTATAAAATCATCAAAACAGTTTCTGTGTGTGCAACGCAATGTTAAAAAGTGCCTCTAGATGATTGACTAGCTCTATTTCCTCCCGTTCATATGGTACGGGGTATGTTAATTATATCTACAATTTGTTTTCTACTTCCTATTCAAACATCTGTAATGAATAAACTAATTACAGTGCTAAAACCAAGCTGATTAAGAACTGAAATGAAAGGGCACTGAAAAAAAAACGTTTTTTCGAAGAATCGTTCGGTTGAATATACTTTTGATGTTCTTTTATGTATGCCTACGTCAAAACGAACAGCTAATGTTCTCAATTTGTTCAGTGAATGTCAGTGATTGACAGACAAGGCGGTTTCTTTTAGATTCGGTTAAAAGAAAAGCGGGTAAGTTCTAAAGCCTCCCGGCTGAAAGAGAGCTTGAAGACTTGGCTATAGTGAGGAGCCTGAGTTTTTTTTTTTTTTTTACTGGTGAGTGGCATACTTTAATCTGCGCAATTCACACGAATACAAGTGAACTTAACACTTTAGTTAACTGCCGTTATCGCTTGGTTGTATATTTTACGAATATAGCTGTGACGATATGCGCTTCCAAACTGCAGACGTCTACTCCGGCGTGGTGGCCAGCAGCTTGGAGTCCAACCTCTTCGCGTCCACATGGCGCAACGGCAACGGTGGCAAGGTGCCCGCACATTGCAATGAAACCTACACAGTAAACAACGTGCTTGCGGTGCGCTTCAAGATGGGCAAGCAGCAGATCGACATCAGTAACACGGAGGACCACAGCAAATGGGCTGTGTCAGAGAAGACTTCCCAGCGCTACGTCTGCGTAGGCACCTTGAATCGCATGGTACGGTAAAAAAGGATATCCGTAGAATGCTGCGTGAAAGTAACCTACCTCAACATGTGTATAAAGCAGAGTTTTGACATTTGATCAAACAGTCTGCCATATGAAGTGTGAAGTTGCAACTGCATGCGTGAGGGGTGGGTAGAACCGGGGGAACTATAAAGAAAAGATGTGTTTAGCGAGAGTGGTCTTCGCCACAAAGTGTGCCTGTACGTATCAACAGAGGTCACAAAATTCGTTTGGGGAATCAGACGAAGGCGACCACCTGTAAAAGAAAAAAAGACAATTTCCAGGCTTTGTAGCGTTCAGCCCTACCATTTCATTTCTTTCGTCACGTATCGCCTAGGATACAAACCACAGAAGTGTCACTGTTGGCTTTTGCTTAAAGGCCATGTAAAAGCCTCTCAGCAAGGCTCTTCCCTCAACTTATTTTCTGGCTCAAAACCAAAATTTAGGTCAGGAGGTTATGAAAGCATCCTGTGGGATGGCTCACAGCAAAATGCGTCCCTGCAGTAACTGCGGGCTCAGATGCCCATACACCTGCCAAAAAAGAACAATTGCACGCAACATTTCGAATTTTGTGCCCCTTTTATATATTTTGCATTGTTGTATCTTGAAAGCACTAAGCCGCTCTAAACCGTAAATAGCTTTTTTATTTTGCTGATTTTTCCTTATCAGTCCTAGGGTTTATTTAATATAAATTTCGCATACCTTTCGGGTCTGTAACAATGAAACACCGAGAGCTGAAAAATTAAATTCTTACTATAGTGCTTTACAAAATACAGGGTTAGGTTTGGTGCGGATTTCAAAAGGCTAAGAAAACAAGAAGCAGTATTTCATGGAGAAGTATAAATAATATGCCTTTCAAGATTAAATCAAAACGTGCTGAAATTTCAGTTCAACGAAACAATTTTCAGAAAAAAAATAGCGTATAAATGTGGAGAAAAATGCCGTAACGTTCATCGCCATTACTCTAAACGAAAAGCGATCCGGCCCCAGTGAACTTCACTGAGGAAGATTATAATACACTGAGGAAGTGTATCCTCGCGAGAAGTATAAAAACGTTTATGCCTACATAGAAGAAGATGGGATTCTTGCAAACAAAATCTTTTCGATACCGCTTAGAGTGCACAACCCTAAAAGACCGCGTGACTAGCCATTTTTGTAAGAATAAAGTGGCATTTGTGGGAGGCCATTCCTTTAGTAAACGATTCCCTACTAAAAACATTGTATCAGGCAATAACCTCACATTATCTCACAAAGTCTCACTCAATTCACATAAGAAATCACATACAAGTCTCATATAATTGCGTAAGATCTCGTAGTTTCTTGTACATTTACATAAATTATGGAAGATATTTTATGATAATTATGTGCATCGTATGAGAGTCTATGTGATTTGATGGATTGTGTGAGGTCATTGCCCCGTAGAACTTTTCGTTTTTCAGTAGGGTTCGGATGAAATATTGAGCTTCAGAGCTTTAGGCTCATTTACCTAAGTGTGAATCTGGTGCCTTGGGACACGTCCCATTAGCCTCACCATCCTCCAAGCCTTTAGGACTCATTGACTATAAAAATGGGTTTGAAACTTTTGCCACGTACCAAGAAATATAATGCCTGTAACATAACGAAGATCGCCTCATCGAATCTTAAACGATTCGATCAGACCAAATCGCCTGTGCAGGTGTTCCCACAGCTACCGTGTATAAAGAATCATTCAGCTTTCGCCACCGTTTTCAGGACCACTTTTGATCAACTTTCTCAAGATTACGCTAACCGCCCTGATTTTCAAAAGCTTACTGAAAACACACAAAGGGCGAAAGGAGGCAAGGTTTCCAACGGCAACACTGTACTAAGCTAGAAGCTTTGAGATCGAACCCACGATTTGGCCTGGTTAGCATTTTATTCAATGCACAGTGACATGAAAAAACATTTAATCCTCCACCAAAACGCTCTCTTTCATTCAATTCTGGCTCCAGCTGCATTTCTGGAGCTAAAATTGCTACTCACCTTTGACAGAATAGGAGGTTAACAAGATCTGTGTAAAACGGTTTTGCAGCGCGGACATTTTTGGCGGAGGTTACAAGATTGCAAGTTAAGCTATAAAATATATACTTGATTGAGCGCACAGAAACAGCGTTCTCTAAAAGACTGCTAAAAATTCTGACAAAATGTAGTTTGGCCGCAAAATATTTTTAAACATATGCTGTCTTATAACGAAACATGCGCATCATTAAGAGATCTCTGTTTATCCAAACTAGGTGCTGCATGACCTAGTTATTTATTGTAACTGGTTGATGCGATAGGGTTTCAAAATGTTCTGATGGGCAAATGTTCATTATCTGATGTATAATCTGCGAACTGTTTCCAGGAATCGCAGTACGCGAGGGGAGGACAGACACTCTGTTTCAAGAACGCCCTGCTCCACAAGCTGCTTCTGAGGAGTGTCAACGAGCACGAGGACTGCGAAGTTTAGCAACGATTAACGACATTTATCATATATTAATATCACAGATCCATACTACGACAAATACATAATTAAATCGCGTTGATGGTTTTAACCACCGTAATTGCTAGTCAAATTAAAACTGCGTGTACTCTGTGAAGGCCCCAAAGCGTATACAAATGCTTTGTAATAAGGTTTACAAGATATTGATTTGCCGGGTTTTCAGAAATAAAACGAACTGGTGCATGGTGTGGGCATGTGTACTTAAAATGTATGCAATTAAAGCTTCCAACGGTTGTTGTTTCCAAAAACAAGGTAATTAATGAATGCGCGACATAATAAATAATGAAATGGCTCCTTGCAGTTTTTGTTCTTGTTTCCAATGTAGAATTCTCAAATACTTGCCAATTTGTTTCACAAAATATGCTTTGTTGTTGGCTTTACCAAGTTTCTAGTGGGAAAGTAATTCTTGGCTCAAGAGCGGCGTGGCGGAATGCGTGACTGCAAGATTTGTACACGAGATAAAGCCGATAACTAACGGTAACCCGGCAATAGATGATCGTTAGTGATAATGAGACGTCAGAATAGTGCTGTGTACAGTCCACTGTTCGAGTCATGAAATGGTAATGAGGTAAATTAAATGGGTAACGCTGACAACGTAGCTAAGACGATTTAAATCATCATTATGAGTAAAGATATGGCGTCAGGAGATCAGGTAATTAGAGATATGATTACTGGTAACACACAGATAGCTAATGATATTAAAACGACGTAAGAGATAAGACCTATAACGCAAGATAACGACAATTGTTCCTGTTAATAATTCAAGCGTTCTTAATGGTGCAGTGAGGTTTCATGTACTGATTGCTGTTCTACTTGCTCGTAACTTTCTAAATGGAGTTTTTCAGTATTCTTTCTTCCTAAAATTTGCATTTTCATCGTTCTTATTTATTCAGCTCTTCCAAAACGACTTACTTTATGATAACGTTTAGCCTTACAAAGGGCTAGATTGTTCCTTGTGCTGTCTCTTTTAAGTATTTTGTCAACTTTCCTCTACGCAAAGATGTGCAAAGCAGTTTTATGCCTTTGTTATGTTTTTTTTTTTGTCTCAGCTCAGCTGTTTTGCTCTCGCTTATAAAATCAGGGACGGAGCTGGCAATGCTTTTGCATTTCCGCACGAAATGAGTCTTGTGTCTCCTGTCATTTTCATTTTGGCCACTAGCGACTACAGTGCAAAACCTGGAACCTAAAGCGGAACAAGTGCGATAAATGCACTGCACAATTTGCAAGCAACATGCCAGGACTACGTCGCAGCAGGCAAGGCGTCCTCTTCTGGGATAGAATAGATTGACCATAGATATCTACACAACTTTTGATTGAATAATTTTTCAATACTATGACATACTAAATAGATAAGCATGAGGTCAAATAGTGTTGTTTAATCTATGGCAGAGAACAAGAAGAAAATCCTGTATTTAAATATTCAAAAAAGTTGGTAAATTCCGCAAAAATACAGTTGAAAAAAATAAGTGTTCCCGACGAAGGAAAGAAGTTCAACATAGACGTCAAAAGCCGTTGTAAATTCGTAATCTATTTAAATGGGCAGCTGCTGTTATTTTTTGTATACATTGCTACTCGGAGCCATCAAGTAGCCCCTGGAAATGAAATCTTGTGAAGAACGGCCTTGTGGTACTCACTTCGTCTTCAGGTGAGATCTGGTGACACCAGGTGGCAATATGAACAAGTTTTCCATGCTCTGCTCCTAGATCAAAGAAATTAAATATAATCTCGTGGCTTCTCTTGTTTCAGTCCTGATATCTAGGCAACCTATAGCGCTCTTAAAATCAATCAGGCTTCCTTAACTCGAATCAAATGGTGGGTAGGCTGTAGTGACCATAGCAAGCACTCTAAGGTTATCGACTGACTACTCCTTAATGTAAAAAAGAATCATGCCAAAGGAAGCGAAATCTCGCCAAAAATTAGACGCTATGAAACTTCTCCTAAATTCACAAGCGGAGCCATGTTTTAGAACTACTTCCGCACACTTTCTATGTCACCAAGTTCATTCATATATCTGTCTCGTCGTTCTGCCTGAACTTGTGAAGCCGTTGGCAGAAGCCACCAAACCGAGCAGAACTTCAGAAGCAGGAGCCGAATCGAAGGGGATCATCCTATTTACCTATATCCTTGATGCCTGTATGTCTTTCCGTCGGCAAGTAGTTTGCAAGATATGTCAGAATCGGCAGCATGTTTGAGATGGAAATTCTGGGTACTCCGGCACAGTAGTCGGGCATCTTTACCACTACACCTCCGCGGCGGGGATGGAGGTTCAATTTTTGATGAAGAAAGGTTTTTAATTTTCTGATGACGTCATCAAGGTGAGGCTGCTTTGGTCATTGTGTACTTCTTCGGTACTGAACAAATACTGCCTTGGCTGTGGACTCCTTTGAAGAAAGTTTGGCACACCATTTTTCTTCACACACGAGCTCAGGGGGGGAAAATGATTGTTGCCAGTATGAGCTGCACCTACTCAAGCCGAGGTATAGGGCGTGCAATGCTTGGCCGGCTAGATCAGGATAGTTATTTAGTCCTTGCATGAATAGTAGTTTTTCTGCGTACTGTAAAGACGTATTTTTGGTTTTTATTTCTCCTTGAAAACATTCAATGCACATTTGTCAATGTAGCATTTCTGCCTTCCTTGTCTTTGACAAATATTCTTGTTTAGAACGGTGCTTAGGAGAAGACATATGCATACGTGTGTAGTCAAAAGGAATAATAGTTTTTCTTCAGTTCGCAACGTAATTCGTAAAAAATAAAACGTGGTGCCTAGACGTAAGGCCAAACCCAGCAAACCCAACCTCTCTTTCCGAAGTAGCCACACCATTCCACAAGATTTTGCCCACAGTCACATCCATGCACATAGCAACAATATAGGAACAAAATAATTCCTTACTCAAAAATAAGGTTGATTGAATTTTGTCCGCCAATATGTTTCTAGCATTCATAAGTCGAATCATTTCTTTTGTCCAGAACTAATTTTTTACAGCAGCCATCATTGTAGATTCACAGCCCAAATTATTGTGGTCCTGAAAAGGGGGATCAACCAGGCAACTAGTCAACTTTCAGACCCGTTTTCGAGCTTAAAATCTTGTTTTGTTTTAAACCTGCATGTTAGCGATGTTTCTGTCGGGGAGCATGCACAATAGAAAGAAACGGTCATCATTCAAAGGACGCGGTGAAATGCATTTTAAGCGACAGAAAAAAACGCAACTCAGACGGGCACTGGACAGAAAGCAGAGTAACGTTTCTTCCCCCCCCCCTCCCCTCCTCCTCCTCGTCCCTCCTACATGGCGGAGAATGTTGCAGTCTCCCATAAAACAAGGCAGAATGATGGCACTTCCCGAGGCCTCCCGAGGAGGTTTCTGGGAAGGCCCATTCCATCTTGGCGGCCTTGGTTCTGGATGTTCTAGAAGCAATCATGTTGCTTCCCTCACTTCAATGAGGACACGGCTACAATATATCTTCTGAAGGACGATAGACAAGGAGGGGGCCTAGCGGAGAGGAGGTAAGCAGGGGGGTGAGCACTCAGTGCAGATTGCCACCCCCTCTATGCTGGCGCCCTGTGCGGCCCCAAAGGCCGGCACTGAGCCTTACCGTCAATCCCTTTTTCTCACAAAGAAATGAAGCTATGGTTAATTATGGCGCTGCTTTAGCAGATGAGCTAATCTACACCAGAAGATTATGAGATAATGAGCCGCGACGCACCGGCGGTTTCTGCTACACAGCTGTGAAGAGAACCTTGCTTGTATCGCAGTTATCAATCCTACCACCATCTCGGTATGGTTCAGCGATTCTGAACATATTTGAGATAACAATGATTATTAGCCCGCTTATCTGAAGATAGAGCAAGAGAACGACGTACGGCTAGCAGGAGATGCGGCCGGCGCGGCATGAGGAGGCATGCAGTGCTGCCTTCAGAGGATGCTAGAGCGCGCGGTGGTGAAAGCCGTGCTGAGCAACTGTTTACGTCACGCACTCACGCAGAATGTTTGTTTTTTATTTGACACGAGGAAAATAGTTTTCGATCACTGAACGAAGTTTGTTTCACAACACAGCATGGTGCACTGATTGGAAGGCGTCGAAGAGCGTCGGCACGCTACTCCACCTCCGCAATAGCTGCGTGCCTGCTGGTCGACCTCTTGGAATCTTTGAACACGTGGAATCTTTAATTAGCACAGAACGACCGAACTGGAAAAAACAAACGTCACGAGCACCAGATGGGTTTGATCTGTCGAACACAACGCGGCATAGAGCACAGCAAGCCCTCAAATCGCCCTAACGGCCCTGCCCGCCGGCAGGCATTCCGAGATTGACGTCACATCCACCTGCTCTCCAGTTTTGCCGTCACGCACCCGCCGCTCCCTGCAGCGAAGAAGCCATGACCGCGCCGAATTTTTATCTAGTTATATCGGCTTTTCTTAACCAAAAAAAGTTATACCAAATTGACACACATGATTAATAAAGCCCCTTCTTCCCAACCACTGAACTTCATGTAATTTGAAAACCGTTTCAGCTTTCCTTCAAGACAAAAATTATTAAGTTTTTGTTTATTTCCCTACCCCCGAAAAAATATCGGCTCCCATCGGTGGCTCCGCTTTCGGATCCTCTTTCGCGAACATATTTACCTCTTATGCTACTCTGAGTATCACTATATCTTAATTTGCACCACTATGCTTAAAATATATCTGTTACCCAAGTCGTAAACTCTCACACAATGGGAAGCACCAACCGACGTAGAAATACAGCTGGGATTTAACCAATCCTGGAGGACGTGTAGCGTGTCTCTAAAGGCAGGAACAGAGTCAACAACCACTGATAGCAACGAAAGCATAATGATTTTCACTAAGACGAGAACCTTCCTAGGCTAACGGTGACGTTTCTGTCCGATCGCTGGATATGTCCGCCGTATGAAATTATAAAGAAAAAACCTGTCTCGACCAAGAATCGAACCACTATTCTTCCAATACCCTATTGAAAAATCCTATATCAGTTGCATACCGGATTCGGAATATTGGTTTATTGAAGAGGCTGAACCGACATGAAAATGGGGGGGGGGGGGGGGGGGGCTCTGATTCTAGATTCTCCTGTATGGTCGGTGGCTCGTGTTTCTGGAGAGAAACGCGGCACAGAGCTAGAAAAAAACATGCAGAGGTGTAAAATGCACCACTACATTTGAAGAATGAAAAAAAAAGCAATGAAAAACCGAAAAAGTGAGCATGCATGAAGGAATTCGAACTTTGGTCCTTATTAAAAAAAGCGGGCACTCTAACGAATTGACATGTTACCTTTTTTTCTTGATTGCATGGTAAAACGTCGGAAGAACAGTGATAAACAGCTCATGTTTGAAATCGCTGGGCTGGGCTGCATAATTCCAGCAAGCTAAAACCTCAGCAATTGCCCTCCATAACAAATGTCAAAATTCAGGAAGGCACCCACAAGCATTGAAGTGCGGTAGCTAAAAATGCTTTTCTTCCAGGGCAGCATACAGTCCCCGCAACAAAGCGTATGGCTCTCAGAATAAAGGCTTCGTTGATCGTGGTGGTTCAGCATTACGATCCATTATTCCGCTTTCCCATAAAATAAATAGCCCCATAAACTAAAACACATCATAATGCACATTACAGTTGTTCTGAACGGGCAAAAAAACGAACACTATACGGCGTTATTTCGAAGTCCTTCTTTACCGTCCGCTGCAATGCGTCCCAGAAAAACACAGCACTACGGCACTGAATAAAGCAGTGGTCAATGGTCCCTGGCTTGTTACGCATGGGGAAATCCACCGGCCATGGCATCCAGAAGTGTTATCTTAGTCAAATAAGGCAGATGGTTTTGTGTAAATATTGTCTATCTTTTTGCACTACTCCACGACGACTTCTGTTATGGTGGTTATATTCCTCCTTATCTAGCAGACTTAGTTCTTTTGCACCTTATGTTTTTCTCGACTCTACAGTTTGTGGTCGTGATTGACCGATCGCGCTTTAAACGTGCTCAAATTTCTCTGGCTATTATGAGAGTAACGAATGTCCCGCATATTTGTAATGCACCGCTTCTCTTGCAGGCAAATAAATCTCAGCATATTCCATGTACAGACGGCTTATTTTGTCATCGTTTCCGAACATGTGGCATTTTTGCCACATACATAGATATCCAACACAATAATGATCGCCATAACGCCTGCTTCAGCTTCACGTGCTGCCAGCGGATCTTCGACGTCAAAGAATACACTTCCGACTAAGCGTTTTGCATACATTCACACTCGAGGAAGCGTCGCCCGATATCAGGCTATCTGTGCACTTTTCGATGGTCAGCGATGCTTGTCCTGTTTGCTCGAGCGCACTTTCTTCATCGCCAGCTAAACGCAACATTCTTTCTGGCATTTTCGCATTGAAGGCTGTTCTATACCTGCAGATATGAAGATATATCGAAAGATTGGGCGAGCTGTAACGACTTTTTTCACGCGGAAGCGCGATGCGATGCGTGAATGCACTTGCTAATGTACACTTCGTTGGCTTCATATTTTCGAGGCGTTTGTGAAAGACCGCTTACCCCACATCTATAGAAAAGTTCTAACATTAATTTCGTATGGTTTAATGTTTATTTAGCGCCTTGCATGCTCCGGCATAGTCATTCTGGTTGAGCTTCATCGATTAGTCCGGCTTGAGTTGAGAAGTAGAAATACTCTGTCCATAGATGACAGGCTCTTTCTGTTTGAATTAAACCGGACATGGTCTACTGTATATAAGCTCCATAGCGTCTCCGCCTGTCCAGTTCCGGATCCATAACGAAACTGGATGTCAGATTTCCGATCCATACCGAAAATGGTCTTTGCACTATTCGCTCCATATTCGACCGGCTTGTCCAGATTGAGATCAGTATCGGACATCGTCTTCCCTATTCGGCCTGCTTATGGCACATGGACTGTCCGATGTCCTCATCAGCCGGACTATACCCACTGCAGGGCGAAGGTCTCTACCATAATACCCTGATTAACCCGGTCCTGTGCTAGCTGCACTCAACTGACCTCCGCGAACTTCTTAACCTTATCCGCCCACTTAACTTTCGTCACCTTAGTATGCCCCTTATTTCCCTTGGAATCAAATTTGTTACCCTAAGTAACCGTGGTTACCCTCTTTTCGCACTGCATGCCCTGCCCACGCGCATTTCTTCATCCTGATTGCCGCTAGAATGTCATCAATTCGAGTTATTTCTCTGACCTACTCTGCAAGCTTTCTATCTCCTAACATTATAACTACCCTTTTCCGCTCCGTAGCCCTCTGCGTTGCCCTCGACTTAAGTAGAACCCTTTTCGTCAGCCTCCCTGTTTCAGCTCAATATGTGATTACAGATAAGCGGCTAGTCATAATCAGTGAGTGCTTGCCAAATGAGCACCATTTCTTATTCTCATAGTTAACTCCCTCCCATGGTTTGGTTTTTACTCTCCTGTCCTAAGTAGACATTCGGCCTACCACTTCCAGTGCTCCGCTTCCTATTTTAAACTGGTGTTATTTTTCGATGCTGTTGAACATAATCTTAATCTTTTTATATTAATTTTTAGGCCTACTTTTCTGCTTTTTTTCATCAACCATCCTTTGCAATTCATGTGTTAGTTACTGACCAAGGCAATGTCATCAGCAAATCGCAGACTACTGAAGTACTTCTATCAACTCTTATCATTAACTGCTCCTATTCCAAGTCTGAATAATTCCTCTAAGCAAGCATGAATAGTACTGAGGAGATTGTGTCTCCTTGCCTAACATGTTTCTTTATGAAAATTTGGTTTCTTTATGCAGAACTATGGTTGCTATAGTGACTAAAGAAAACTTATGGGGAACTCTTAAACTCCGCCTTTAAGGGTACGTATGACGCTAAGCATAGCATACCAGCCCACTTATAACCCCCCGCTTTAAACAACCCCTATGAGCTTGCCTGTGTGGCCTAGGGCTAACGTGAATGCACGGATCCTGGAAAACTGATTTTAATATCACCCCTCCTTGTGAAAGGAGTAGCCCGTGTTTACAGCACCTGGCAAAAGTTATGTCAGTTACACCAGTTTCGTCGAATTACTTGTCGGCCATGTAAGCTGCCATCTACCGCCTGCCTGCACCATGGTCTTGATTTTGCTCTCACAGAGCCAACGCTGGCACCGGTGCATTTAACGCTACAGCGGGTAAATACGCAGGGAAAAGAAAAGCAAATGGCAGACATGTTTCAATCCTGCAAGTTGCGTTCTATGTATGTTGGTCCTATTTTGCTACAGCGAGATTGAACAAATATGCACCCCATAACACAGGGACTATCCAGCGATGTAGATTAGTATTAGAAATTGGAAAATCGAGGGGTAAATTAAATGAGATTTTACAGCACGGCGAGCATACTGTGTAAGGAGAGGTTATTGGTTATAGATATGAGCAAAAATTGTCACCCAACACGAGTTGATGTTTAGAGTTGTCAAGATATTACAATGCTGTGAAAATAAAGGCTTTCTGCATCAGTAATGACTGATCTTTTTAAATTCACATAACCATCTGGAGTTACAAATAGAACACATTTAAAGTGCGCATTTTAAATGTCCTTACTTACTTTTGATGTTTTGTACTTATGAAGCGGCTTCGCGAGCATTTCGCGTCCGTCCAATACGGACGCCGCTTGTGTGTGTTATTGAGCGATATGATTCAAGCGCCTACAGCAGATTAAAACCTCTTCTATATAAAAATGCGGTATGAGAAAGCCAACTGAAAAAGGTCGAACTGCGCGAACAAGGCGTTCGATATTTGTAATTATTTGCATCCAAGAGTGTCTCAAAGATAGGCTCACCTTTGATTATAATGACCTATCACTATTCCTTAATGATAAAAATACAATGTATGTTACCACGCAATTGTAACGCAAATATTAAATGCCTATTGCGCTGTTTAAATTATGTAATAAAATGTGCAACTGTGCCGGCAAATTCCTCTGCCAACATGAGGGCTTGTTATTTTAGTTAAATATTGCTGTGTGAGACCGTTCACAGGCATAACCCGGACATATTGCGGACGGGATTTCCCATCTAACGGCACTAACAGGAGCATCGTAGCTCTCGAACGTTTAATAAAGTGATGGGGGACACTTAAACTTCGCCCTGAGGTGTAAGCGGCGACAGCGTTAAATGCTCCCGACTGCAGATTTTCTTGTGGTTCGTAGCCCGCATAGAAGTAATCTCCGCTAGCTTAATTACCAATTTCTTCATTTGTACCTGTAAAATTTGAAAGGTGTCATCACCACATAGTCAAAACCTGTCACGTTATCTAGCTATGAATTGTAAGAAACCACTGGACATCGGCATAAAGCCCTGCTTTCACCAAACTGTTGCGAGCTGGCCTGCGGGTCTAGGACGGCGTGCTATTCGTGGCTCAGCCGCCAGGGGTTACAAACAAAATATGGGCCACCTCAAAATTTATTCCCTTGGACTCCTAAATTTCTTCTCGCCAGATTTTGACCAAAATTGGTGTCGACCTTAATTCAAACACGGCCAAACGGGGTTCACCAAATTGGGATGAGCCGCCCCAAAAATCTGGCCCCCTGTTAAATCCGAAACTTGAATTCGTCAAAGTTTGACGAAAATTTCTCTAACTTGGAGATCAAATGTGGGTGGGTCACCATTAAAATTCTACTCTTTAACACCACATTATGACTTCATCCAAATTTCATCATTTTTAGCGGCAACAAAGCAAAGTTACTGAGCAAAGAAACGCAGAACTAATAATGGAACTAAGCATGCAAATCGCAATGTTTTCGGAATTCTGCGTGTAAGCAGACTTAAATGCATCCCTGTAATTTTGTAACTGGTAATGGAGAAATGGCTTAATTTCAAATTGAATATATACTAGTACAATAACCTGATTTACAACCACCCGCAGCTGAACAGGCATAATTGCTGTAGTTCATTAATCATTTTTATATTTCATAGGTTCGTTCTGTTGAGTTTTTTCTGTCCATTTTAAATTATCTTGCTTTCCCCCTAACCTGGCACGTTTTGCGGGTACGTGGAACACTCCACATTTGTAAAAGCAATGAGATACGCGTAAAATCACCAATAATGCTGCTATGGCAATCCTTTGCAACAACAGAACTGAGATGAATATTCGACAGATTTCCCTGCTGTTCTGAGTAATGTTGTCTGCGTTATTACAAGCTTGAAGAAAATAGGGGGCAGGGAAGGCTTTGTTTTTGAAACTTCACCGGGACAGGGCCAATAGAAATATTTAAGAAATACATTACTTGGGCGATTCGTGAGGACAATGGACTGCCTGTAGCTGACTTTTAAAGATCCGTTACCCTATTAGACAAAATCAATGTGGCCCCATGGACAATAAATTGTGTACCTTGTATTGCGCTGGAAGCCTAGGCAAAGATAAATGCCTGCATGCTTCTGAAAACAACAAGGCTTCCAAAATGACATTGGCAAATTGACACCTGGTGTAGAGAGAAAAGAAATGAACGTTAGTACTTCTAATAAGAAACCAAAGTTCTTGCGCAGAAATTACAGGCTAGAGTGTATACTTTCTACCCTAAAACTCTATATGGACCTTATGATAAACTTTCTATGTTACTTCATAGGCACGCAGGAATTTAACTTTGGTTATGACTTTAAACAGAACTAAGACACAAATTAATTTCATACAGTCATGACGAGTTCCATGGAAAGCAGGAGTGTTAAATGTATGAAGCGTCCAAAGCGAGTCAGAATATTTGTAACTAAAATATTTGTTCAGCCTTTTCGTACCATCGTTTGAGAGAAGAAAACTTGAGCGCCGAGAAAACTTATGACAAGATAAAATTAAACTAGTCAAAGAACACACTTATTTGCAGTTTCCTAGACTGCCTGCTTGGGCGTTTCAGAGCAGTAATTGGCAAAAACATTTGTACGTGTGAAATTCTCCCGATGTTATGGCTATTTTGAAAACACTTATGTAGGAACTCGTGCTGCAATGATATGCAAAAACGCACATTCTTTCAGTTATTTCAATCTGTATAGAAATCAATTCGTGAATGAAAATTGTGAGAAAATTTGTCGAGTATTAAGCGAAGCGCTCTGTTGATTGTGTGAAAACTGTTAAACAGTCTTCTCATTCATCGCACTTTTAAAAGGGGAAAAATTAGCTGTAGTTTAGCTCTGGTTAACCCTGGATGGAGGTGGAAGTTTCTTTCGTTTGGCAACGACTGTGGCCGAATTATGGGTGACACTTAATTTCCACCTTTGAGGGTATGACTGGATAGCGCAGGCTACTCTACCAGCCCACATATAAAGCCTTGCTTTAGCCAAGCCGTATCAACGTGCCTGCGCGGCCTAGGAGTAACGAGAATGCAAGGGTCCTGGCAGGCTGAGTTTGATATCACCCTCCCATATGAAAGCAGAGGCCGAAGTGTCAGCGCTGGCCAAACGTAACGTCAGGCAACATTAAGCCAAGTAAGTCCGCGGCCATGTCAGCTGCCAGCTACCGCCTGCCACTTACCCTGCCAACACCGACCGACACTGACGCTGAAGGCCCGAGCTGGCAGGTGTAGTGAAGTTCGGGCTTCAGAACTTAAGCAGAAAAATAGATATCAAATATATTGTCATGCTACGCAACATGCTGGCATTAAGCAAGTGGAAGAATAAGTGAGTTGGTCGCCTTGACGACGACAATGCTAACAATGTGTGAAAAGGAACTGCCGTCAAGCCTAAACTAGTATGCGACTGGGCTATGAGATTTCTATCCGCAACACTACTTTCATTGCTATAACACTATTGACGTAATATAGAAGGTATTTAAAAAGCCATTCAATGCGAGATCATTGGTCAATGGAGGGCAATCACTGCTGTCGGCTGCGGCAGTGCTTGAAGTTAGCCTGTCTTACTTTTGTATTAGAGCTTGTGTGCTTCTTTTTGCACGCCTTATCAGAGCTTGTTGAAACCTCTTTTCTATTACCACTTCTTACGCTCAATGTCTCAATATAGTTAGTTACAGTACTTCAGGTCAGGTGTGCATGTGACTAGTGACCTAAACGCCTAACTTTTGACCCCCGACGATACGGTTTATATTTAGGGCATGTCCTACTTAGTAGATATTGTCTACATCTCTTTGTTACAAAACGGTTGGTATCTTTTGCCCTTTACAGTACCTATTGTTATGTGAACAGTCGAAAGGTCGGCAAAGCATATTACACAGTTTTGATCACCTCTCTGCAAGCTGTTAAAAACACGACTAAATTCATTACATGTGGCCATCCTAATGACTCTGATGAGGCTTTAGTTTCTAAACACATACTGGTAGGCGAGTTAGTATATTATTATTGTAAAAACACGCCACAAATTACACGGAAGACAGGGGACACGGGACACTCCGTTAACTTGCCTTATTGGCGTCGAACGGTATACTTTGTTCCTCTTTTTGTGCGGGCTTAAGACTAGAACCCGAATACCGATTCAGTTTCTGTATTCTTGAACAAATATTTCTGGCCTAATATGTATCGCGTTTGCCAACTAGTTCACCACTAAATGTACTTTCGGTGCGCTCATTTCAGAAGCCCGAATCATGACGCGGAAAACAAGACGGAGAAAAAACCATTATAGAGTGATTGTTTGGGCGGTGAAGTGCAACGCTTTTGCTACGTGAAGTTTCTGAAGGTAAAATATATTTTATTCCTGTAGGTGTTATAGTAACTGCCATGAAGAGAAAAGTGAACAGAGGTAAGTACGAAACATAACCGGGCAACATCCGGTTATGTATAAGCGCTTGCATATGAGTAGGTAAAAGAAGCAGCAGTAGGCGGAATAAAAGAAGGCAAAATGTGTAGTATGAAGAACCAGTTCAGACCGCCGTATACAGACCTAACATGTTTTTCTAGGGTAATGATAATATCCCAATGGTTCAGTATTTCCGGTTCTTTTTTTCTTGATCCTAGAGTCGTGAGGTTGATCGTGGCAGTGGAGACTTTTTTCGCAGGATGAAAAATAAATGACCTCATTTTGCTCCATTCGCACACTGATGAAACCCATGGGGAGGAAAATCGTGCAGACGCTTCAGTAGGCCGCTCTTCAGAACTTGTGTTGCTAGGCGACGTTAGGCACCTAATTCACTATTTTTATATTTATTGCATGAGAACAGTGCACACTGATAGTTATATTACCCAAGATAAACGCATTGTCTCGCAACTATCTAAGATGTGCTGTGCTGACTTATCTAACATGCTTTAAGCCAAGATTTCGCGCACTAGACCACCTTAGAGGAACTGACTTCAACTGAAGGGCTCTTCTTACCTACGATGCTCTAAAGAAAAAATAACGCCAAAAAGCTTTTACTCTCTTGCAGCCTGAAACTTTTTCGTGCTTTTTGATGCTCGCAGATGTGAGCAGTTAAAAACAGTGGTGCACGAACACCTTCCAAGATTTGCGTGAAACTGGCATATATATTTTCCCGCACGGTCAGACTGCGGAAACTCCGCGGGTGCCTAGGGTTGTAGTGAGTCTCTCAGAAGTGAACATCATCAGTGACAGTTAAACTTTATATATTTGAGGCACGCTGGTTAAAGTGTTTTTGCAGATCAAACTTCAAGGATTCCTTGGATTTCCAACCCTGTGTGCCCGACACGGACTCGCTTTTTTCAGTTTTCCAGCACCGTGAAAAACGGTTTTGAGATCCGAGTGGCGGATGGCAACAGCAGTATTTCATGACGAACACGTGTGATGAATCCGGCGTCTAGTAATGGTAGCGGCTGCTAACTGGTGTGTTGAAATATGTCCGACTGTAGCAAAAGAGCAGTGACATATGTTTATTTCATGACGAATAGCTTCAGCAAGGTTTTTAATCTCTTCCAGAGGTCACAAAGGCCAACTAGTGGTGTGAACAACTGAAATGCTCTTTTATTATAGCACACATATAGGACGCGGATATTTTTTCTTCCCATTGGCCGCGTTGCACATAATACGTCTTTTGTTTGCATCGAAATTTTTAATATATAACGTGTCGCAAACGACAAGAGGCCAGAGATAGAAAACTTTTGCAACAATTCCCACTGTGTCACCATGCAAAATGACCCTGTGCAAAGTGGCTTGAAGATGGGCGGCTCAATCACTGACTTCGTCGCTGGTATTGCTTCACAAGCCAGGCGAGTTCTCGTTTTTTTTACTGCATCAATAGCTTATGAGGTTTCTGGAATAAACCAAATATTTAGAATAGGTATTATTGTTTAAATGAGATGAAACATTAAATTATGACATTTCCAGCATATACGGTCAGAAAATGCACTCCTGAAGATGCTAGAAAATTAACCAATGGTATGAATGGAATTTGCTCCGACAAATCAAGGCAGAGTACAATATACAAACTACATACATGATTATAATTCTAGGAGAAGTGAAATTTGGATGTACCTGTTTGCATGCCGGAAAGCCGTGCGCGTTCTTATTCGTCTTCAGGGATGTAACCGAAAAGCATGCATCTGATTTCTTAAAGGTGCAGTCCCCAACGCTTAAGGTTCAATAGCGTCGACTCGCGGCCAGCCGCAAATTCTACGAAAACGAAGGCAGCAAAACTGAACGCTCTAATTCTCAATGTTTCTGTGCCTCAACGTATTACCGCTGCGTTTTTTATTATGAAAAATGCTAGTTTGTATTCACTTCTTCTTCTTTCGCTCTTTTTTTTTTAATTCACACTGCCGTACGTTTCCGTGAATGTGATGCAAAATAAGGGCGAGGCTTAAGCTTGGCTTTTCAAGAGAGCACACACAAGCGTCCCCGGGCTATCCATATGCTTCCGTTGATTAAAAAGTTTGAGACTTCATTTTTTGGCATTGATAATGAATGTTGACGAATCGAAGCAGACTTCTGTGCCCCAAAACGGCGTTTGGCACTTGCCGTAGGGTGGCCATCCGGCACCCCGGTTCACTTAACATGCGTCTTTAACTTTAGATCACACCATTAATTGGGTCTCTGAAGATCGAACGCTTGCATGCAGAAGCTTTCATCCGAGAGGTCTGTGTTCCGAATGAGTATGGAGGGCGGCAGGAGGTCGAACACAATCTTGTGCCCAGGTTCACAAGTGCCAACTCTAATAAGGTGGCTTCCTGGGTTAGCCTACGACTGCCTGCTGGTTACGCCGATGACGTCGGTGAAGTCCCTCGAGTAAGGAACGGGTGTCTATGCGCTGGGCTTAGATATCTTGTCAATTCTTGCTCTGTTTTTAGTATCCGATGACGGACGTTAAGGTAAACGCAGAGAGTAGCCCTTGTCTAGCAAAGGTAACCTTGTTAACTATACAAAAGATTCGATGAAACAAATTAAAATGCTTCATCGTGAGAGCACTCGTTTTTTCGAGAAGCTGAAAATACCTGATGCATAATGTGGTCATTCATGTGGAACATGAAGCGTACGGAAACAGTTGGGGAGGCCTGTGGGTAAGCAGATGATTTCACGTGGTAGCCCAACGCGTTGGATGCAATCACTTGTTTACACATAGGACTTATTTGAATTTTAAACGTTTAAACATAGATTGCGGGAATAAGTGTGTGTGTGTGTGTGTGTGTGTGTGTGTGTGTGTGTG
>JAJIZL010019115.1:200607-259808 GCA_023969395.1 Amblyomma maculatum | reverse complement strand
TGTGTGTGTGCGCGTGTGTGTGCGCGTGTGTGTGCGCGTGTGTGTGCGCGTGCGTGCGCGTGCGTGTATGTGTGTGTGTGTGTGCGCGCGCGTGCGTGCTTGCTTGCGTGCGTGCGTGCGTGTTAGGCCTGAAAGGGGGCCATTTGGGTTGTTTCTTGGAAGTACAGCAATATATTTAGGCAAGAGAAAACTGCCTTAATACTCCTACTGCTTGAACGTGAGTGTAGTAATTTTGCAGCCTTCAATCCTCTGCGGCTCTCTACCCTTCTAAGCATGGCAACTGCATAATAGATCCATCTGCGACTTACGTGTTACATAAAAATGGCAGATAAAGAGCCTACCTAGTTTCACAAATACACTTCAAGGGGGTGCCGATTGCCTGCAACACGTGCAAATCGGCATTGTGAACGTTATCGGCAGATTCGCAGAATTATTAGCGTATCCTTCCTCGTTTCGAGTGTATTGAGGATGTAGGAGCCACGAAAAGAGATAATGCATTAAAGCTTTCTCACATGAATAAGCTTTGTAGCGGAGTATGTGTATGCTGGCGACAGAGAAGTAGATATCAACGACCGGAGGTATTCCAAAGGAAGACGAGATATCGTACCACCTGTGATAACATTGTGCTGTGAAGATACACATACGTCAGTTCAGGTCTGTGTATCGAAAAACAGCCATAAAAATCCAAAGGCAGTCCTACTGGGTTATGTTTCTTCTATTTTCCTTCAGATTAATTTTAATTATCCTGTAAAGTTGTAAGCCATCGCGTAGTAATATTTTGCTTTGATGTCACATGGACTATCTCCTCAGTAATGAAATGCTTTCAGTCTGGACTATGCATAGGGCATGCTTATTTGCCCTGCAATTAACGGTCGCCTTAGAAATAAACACGTGCATATTTCGGGTCACGTCAATGTGGGGAATCACATCGCGACATCTAAAGGGGAAGCGTAATGAAAGCTGAACACTCAGTCAGATGTGTCAATGTGTGCTGTGATGTCAAGCACTACTTATAAAAGGGCAAAAATGAATGTAAAAATGAAAAACAATTTTCACTTTTCTTATCAAGCATGACAATTTTAAGATTCGCAATCTTAGATTGCAGTTTAAGGTAAACCGAGCATAAAATGTAGTATTTTATCCACACTAGTGCCACAATACAGCAAGCAAATACATACAGTGTATGCGAACGTGTGTGGCCGTTCACTATTCACAATACACTTCATAGAAACTGTGGATATGTACTGGTCTTTGAAAGCGACAAAGCACGAATGATATACGTTGCTGAATATCGTTCGCCCACTATATTGCACTAGACATATGTGGCAAATAATTGTTTTCTATACATTAAAGAACGCACCATATCACATGTTATGGCGAGATATTTCTCAATAGGCTTGAAGTAAACATGTCCGAATTATATTGCTAATATTCCTATAAGCTTTATTCAGTAGGCTTGACTCATTCAAAATATTCCAAACTTGTATTCCTGGCTTGAAAACAAATTTCACTCCGCTCCACAATTTTACTTCGCTTATGTGAATAGCCTCATAATAAACCTCAGCACTTGACTGTGATGAAATAAAAATTATTTGGTTCAAGCGCTGAAGTCAGGCATATTACCGAAATTATTAACGTATACAAGCAATCAGCTCATATTTAACCTGGCACTACAAAGTACATTAGGAATTTCTTCGAAAGATGTTAATCATACCCAGTTGTGATAGCCTACTGAACAATTGACGAACATAAGATAACTGAGGCATATACAGGTTGTGCTGCAACCCTTGTGAGGAAAAGGTTTTCGCATTTCCGGTAAACAAAGAGCACTTGCAAATTTTACGACCAGCGTTATTCAGTTCAGACGTCTGGACAATCTTCCGAATAAAGCGTTCTACATTGAAGTGCGGATTAATACATTGTCTTCCATATACACAACTGGAATTCCTGGGGTCAACACATGAAAAAACATTTTGCAAAAACAAAATGTTAGAAATACAAACATATAAGTGGTTCAGAATGCCTGATTGTGGCAGTCAAAAATAATGATACATTATTAAGAACGCTAAATTTGAGAAGAATTGCGTCTTTTCGAAGTTTTTGGCAAAAAAATGATTGTCATGCTTATTCACAATTTCTGTGTGCTTTCTTATACCAATGTGCCCACTCAGTTCTGTGGCAGGTGTTTATGCCTCTCATGAAAACTGTTCTGGGAAGTGTGCAGGCAGACATATGCGCAGCATTTATTACAATCAACAGTCATTTGGACCTGGATTTTCCCCATTGTTCGTAGCACAGCTTGCGATGTTTTTTTTTTTATTTTTTGCAGCATGTAGAGCGGGTGTTGAGCATAAAGCTTTGGGCGAACGCAAGCATGCTTGCCATTATTAACACTAGTGAGCGAAAATATTCGCCTAGGCATATTTATTTCTCCTTGCAGAGACAGTCTTCATCACTGGACATAAGAGAATTGTAAGGCATGAAATGCATGCCACTCGCAAATTTCTCTAATCCTGTTCTAAGTGTAATGACTACGCTTTCACTCAGGTGCACACCAGGTTCCTGTCTCGGCGAAAACTCAAAAAGCTCCTGTGCTAGGAACCGTATATTTTTGTCCCAGATTCTGTAAAGTCTATCAAACAGAGCTAAAAACGGGAGCATTTAGCGATCAAGAGCCCTCCTTGAGAATGAGGGGAATCTTAAATTTGTTCACATTTGACCATCGAATAGTGGCTCATGTCTTCGTGAATCTGTGTCACTGTCTGAGCTGAAGTCGGAGCTTTCAATGTCGTATTCGGAATCTTAGCTAATGATATAATAAAAAAATATCTGGAGCCGGAGGAGATAAGTAGTGCACAGGTGCGGGTTTCTACGCACGACTTGACGGGAATATAGTGAACACACTCGGGTTGGCGCCTGTTGAGAGTCCATCACACTTGGCCAAACCCCAAAGATATGACCTAAAACTACACTTCTATGTCGCGTCACTGTTTACAGTGCGCAGAAATTTGAGATTGGAAATGTCTGCAAATTGTGATGGATTTTCTCACTATGGTCTCTGGCGCTGTAAGATAAGGATAATCTCCGATCAAAATACAACGATAATGATGCGTAACTAGGGAAAAGCTCAGGTGGGGCAGATAGATTATGTGATAGCGTTGCGTGGTATCATAGCGCCAGATCTGATATGGCCCTAAGAATTGCTGTTTTAAAACAATAGGTGCAAAAACCTGCGATAATACTTCGACATCTAGAAATTTCATTGCAAATTCTGTGATGAGGAAGGGCCCCACGTAGTAGCGTTTTCTCTAGAATATGTTATATTGCCAGATTAACAAAGCAGACATGTTATGTTGACGATGAAGTTTTTGATTGAAGCGATAACAGATGGAGAAAACGGCTTAAAAGAAATATCTAACAGAGTCAAAGTTCGTGCTTGGGACAAGAAGTGAAATACAAAAATATATGGCCACCTAGCGTTGTCGGGTGGCGCATGGCTCTCGGGAAAAGACGATGACGTCGGACTCGTGCTAGCGTTCTGCGGCCGCGCTTGCTGACAGTGCTTGCCTTAATCCAGGTATTGGACAATTCCTCTCTGAGGACTGTGCGACTATTTTAGAATTATGAGCATTTAGATTATTCGAGGTAGCGCAGTTAGCACTGCCGTTGTATTCTGCGAATTTTTTGTAAATATTTTCCTTTAGGTGCTTTTTCCTAGAAACAGGACGCAAAGCGTGTCGCACTGCTCTATTGACACTGAAAATTAACGAATACAATTGAAGTAGGCATGTCTTCAGTTCGTGCTACTATCTCAAAGTAACCTCTCACTCAAATATAAGAAAGATTCTAAATGGAAACCAAAGTGGTTGACACCGCCCTGGACTTGCTCAAAGAATATTTTTGTCAAAATGACGATACCAAATGAGGGGTATATTTTTGGCGGCCACTCTATCTTACACGGTTTTTGTCCTATATATCAAATATGGGGTGCGGCAACGGCTTTTTGCCGAACGAGAATCATACGATATCGAGTAAAACTTGAACTTGACCGGATGCACTTGTATGGGTGGCTATACATATTATTGGCCGAGATAAAGGACAATAAGGGTAGCTCAAGTAAAAGAGAATAATACCTTTCGTAGGTCAAGGAAATTATTAACCAGCACATTACTGCAAAGAAAAATAGATACAGTAATTTCTAGCTAGGATTCTGGAATTCAGTGGACCTCGTCGAAAAATAAATTTCGTTGAACAAAGGAACAGCTCACAGTAGAACAGAAAAAGATAAAACTGTTACATTTTAAAAGCAAACATGAAATAATATAGGATCAATGTTAACCACCACATTACTCTCAAGAGAAACCGTTCTAGAGTAGGTTTCAGCTATGATTTTGGAGCACAACGTCTGTCAAAGATTGTCAAGTTAGTCGAATAAAAGAGCAGTTGAGGCTATGATTGGTAAAAACTGTGATATGTTCAAGGATATTGTACAGCAATCTATAAGGATATCGTTTACAGTTCCAGGAAAGTGATGAGAAGCATACCTGCGCTGAAAAGATTGTTCAGAAAAGCCGCATGGGCTGCGTTTAGAACAATGCTGAGATTAAAAAAAAAATAGCATTGTTGTTCTAACAAAGTAGCGATTGCGCCAATTTCCCGATGATACTGCACGCTGAAACAATATGAGATACGACTGTCCGAGAGGTCGTGAGGGCGAAACACGCCTCTGTTTTAGACAGGTGTAATTGGCATGTGCTGGGGGTGTGCTGCTGCTGATATGCCGCTCTCAGATATCTTCATCGAACATCCGACCCGGTTGCCCTATTGTTTCCCGCCAACTTCTTTCCCATATAAATGGAGGTGTGGCTAACCGATTTGTTGCCGGAGCTGTCATTCGACGGTTGTAGTCTGAGAAGGAACTAAGAACTTTTGTCTGCTGCAACTAAGTGGTGGAAGTAATTATGACCACTTTCAGCCTGTCGTGCACGCTGTTTGCCATAGCATCCCTGGTAGCCCTCTCCGAAGCAGCCATCTCGTGCAAGAACGAGAAAAATGCTGATGTCGACTGGTATGTGCTTTTTTGAATCCTCTACACTCAGCCGGCTTCATTTTGCTTTTCAATGGGGTTAAGGAAAGATTTTTAGACAGAGGGTCGACAGACAGAAACCCGTTATTCACCACGAACAATATTTATGACTAATGATTTTGCCCATAAACGTACACTGTCAACTACTAAAAAATGAGAAAATGCTTAATCAGAGGAATCGAGCAAAACTTCCTAGACCTTTGTCATTAACAGCACCCGCTAATCACCGACTAAGTTATATGTTTTTGTAACTAAAGCCTTTGTAATGTGCGATGGGCATCGGGCGATGAGTTCCTTACTACGATAAAAGATCTGCGCAATGTGTACTTCGGTTTCCGCAACTTCATTTCAAGGCCAGAAGAGATTTAGCGTTAGGAAGGTACGAAAAGGAGCCACACCCCACGCTGAATGCAGTCAAATGTAGGTACCATTGTATTTTAGCGCCGATTATATTGCGAATAGAACACAGTAAATGGCCTTAAAGTGAACCGTTTTTATTGGTCTTGAAGTGCCAGGTGCGTTGCTAAACGATAAATAATTTATGAAATATTCAACGCACGTGCACATTGATTATTAAGAAGAAGCGCTCTTGCGAGATTACTTTTAGCGCCATTTAACGAATGACTCTGATAAAACGCAAAAATTTAAGTCTGTGTTTCTGAGACAGGAGATCAAACTCGTGCAATAGAATTGCCATACGACAGCGGAGGTTAAATTTTCTGTGCATCTCTACTTTTGTGAAATTCACAAGTACAGCACGTGCTCAGGGAACGAACTAATCAAGCAAAAATTCAGAATAAAAACCTTTAGTGCGTCTTTTATAACGTGGAAAAAAAGGTAAATCAACTCACGTTTTCCTGCAGGATGCCGCTGTCGTATCAAAAAGCTGAAAAATGTTTAAGCGCAACGCTGCGAAGCACTCCGATTGCCTTTGTGCACATCGTTCTTATAAACTGAAAAGAATTTCGTGAGAAAAACATGATTTTTCCGCCCTGAGGAAATGAGGGCTGCGCCGTGATATGAATTCTTCTTCTCCTTAGAATCTTAAGAAAAAAATGGTAGGTAATTATGTATGTTGCATGGCAAAACTTCGAGATTGCTGCCGGCTCTTTTTGCCAAACCTTGGGCACCGCCACTAGGCTTAGCATGTGTGATTCTCAAGTGCGAATTACTTTGTATTGACCGTGTTGCCTAGTTGGCACACCATGCCAGCCACGAGCATCATGCCTAAATGCACCTCTTTAGAGTGGCACCAAGCGCCTATATACCTCGACCTCCCATGTCGATCGAAAGATTTCCGATGCATCATTTATTAAGGCAGTAATCCACAGAAATAATAGGTTGCCTTTATTAGGTAGCTAGTTTATTGCAAATAACAAAACGTGCCTAGTGATTGAGCGAATAGAAACCTTTGGAGTAGCCAAAAATATCCAGGAGAAATGTGAAATTTTCGTTGCTGGACAGGGCAGTAATGTCGTCATTCATCTCATGGTAGCTACGAACGGCAGTTTTTGTGCTGTAACCAGTAAGCAACCTTCATTCTAGAGAAGAGGCTGCTAGCATCAAATAAATTGCGTCCGCATGCGGTCAAAAATCTTAACGAATCACACAAGCGTAAGGAGCGTAGGTAATAATGATGCGCCAAACAAATTATTTTCAGTTTATTCAAACATTATCCTCCGTTTTTCCAAAGTAAGTGCGTATTGCTGTAGATATTTGCTAGCACCAACATTCGCCTATGATTAAGAAATTTTGAAGCAGCCGATATCTTGAATACTTGGACGGCAAATTAAACTCACACGTTTTTCTACAGGTTTTTTATGTACAAACTTCCAAAAGCCGCAAAAAGTAAGGAAAAGCTGAACCTTCCGCGAGGTGAAGAATACGTATACATCGACTCATTGACACCGCAGTCAACGCCTTACTGGAGACTCTCTACACACAACATCTTTAAGGAAGGAAACGCACTCGCCAACAGCATCGCTCTCCTCACAGCAAAGCAGAAGCCGAAAGTGAGTCTAAACACTCAATTTCAGTAAGTAGTGTGTATAGTCACTATCCTTAAGAATCCTTAAGAATCGAGACAAAACACGTGTTTCGTCTCCCCTTAGCGCTGTTTTACTCGATTCTTAAGCATGTACCAAACAGCCCGTATTTGCCTTCTTCACAATCCTTATTGAAAACATTATCGAAGGGATAGCACGCTGCTAGAACGAAACAAATATTATGCAGGATTTCTGATCAACTATTGCTGCTATATGAACAATTTTTAAAAGGCCGGATGAGTTTATTTGATGCAAGAGCCCCATTAAAGTAAACAACCGCTGAACGGTACCAGAGGGTATTCTTGTGCACAAGAGCATCGAATTCCTCATTTGTCTAAACAGTCTGAAAAAAACGCGTGCACGAATACGCTGCTGCCCGTACTAAGACATGATTTTCACTAAATAGTATTTTATGCCGAATTGAATGTATTTCACTTTATATGTTTGCCCAAAGAGGGGCCACATATATGAAAGCCGACATAAAAAGGAGCTAGGACACTCTTACAGATACCTTCTGTTTGCTTTCGTATTATGGTTACAAAGCTTGTTCTAGCTATCCTCGAAGGTTGTTCCAATGCACGCTCAGGAAAGACAGCTCCTTATAAACAGTAGCATAAACCATTTTTCTAGCACAAATATCAAGCAAACTATGTTTATACGCCTGTATGTGCTCACATGAGGTCAAACGTCTCAATAACATTTGACCAGTACAAAAGCCTAGATTCAATGCTCTCTGGTAGCAATAAGCGAGAATCGAAGGGCTTGCTATGTTTCTTTACTCGACAACTCGATGCAGATTATAGTTTGCAGGCTGCTGGTTTAAGGCAGAAAAGAACTTAGGGAGGCCAGCCTTTCACCTGGCTAATGTTTTAGTTGTTACTGCCACTATTTATAACTTCTAAATACCTGCGGCAAACTTCCTACAGAAAGGTTTTAGGCTTTTTTGTTTTACATTTGGTTTGTTATTGAAATACTTTGCAACGGTTTTGACTACTGAGGACGATACTTAAGGATGCGGCCCTTGCTTCATCGTGGACAATGTACTTATACGAATGGCAGGTACACAAAATATATGTTTTTGTAGCATTTTGTTTTGAAAATTTCAAGATAAGTGATTAACACGCTTTGTCCAATAACGGAGCGCACTAATTTTAGGTTCACATCAATACATTTGGCGCATACCAAATATGTGCAGAACAATGTGAAAAACAAAACCTAATTCATCCTGAACTTATTCTAATAGCATGACGAAATGTCGGTAGTTCATAGCTGGGCATTCCAGCGGATCATATATAATGTTTGATGAGAAGAGATCACCTCTTAACTGGAAACTGTTAATTCGGATAAAATGTTTTAAGCAGTTAAAGCCAATCTAAGGAACACAAATGTCCCAGACTTAAGCAAAACTTATATAGCCGGTAGAGGACATACATGGTAAGCAGGACCAGAATATCATATAAATCCACATTTTAGATATACATTAAAGGTGAAAAGAGGTTACTGTTATGCGTTATCAAATTCTAGTGGCATCACAGTATTGTTGTGTAGTTACTTGGGCTATACTGCTTTAGTTGGCAATAGAATAGTGAGTGCGCTGCAGTTGCTAGGTTTGTGTTTCTGGCATTAATATTTTGTTTTTAGAGGTAAATATTCTAGATGAAATGTATGTGCCCGTCTGTGCGTTCGTGTCACTTCTTTTGTAATCCTTTCACGTCGTTCCACCCTAACGCAAGTACCGCCTTTTGTATTTCATCTCAAACTGTCATGGTTAATGATTTATTGGTGTGAAGTACACATGAAAAAACGTCAAGAAGAAATTATATTGTTTTGTATAATTTTATATCGTAATTTTTTTACAGAACGTTACTTACGCTGTTTACAACGACCAGCCACCTCAAAACTTGGAAAATAGGAGAACGAGCAATGGACACACCAAAGGTAGATATGCAAACACATCCAGATTCCTGGTATTTAAATTCGGTAATGGCAGATCAAAATTATGTGTTATAATATGAAACATACTCAGAAAAATAAAATGCTGTAACATGTACTCATTTGCGACATGTTCGCTCTATATTATCATGCAATGCACCCAGGAGTGACCATTACACCGTTCCATAATTACTTTACTCCATTTATTTACTGATACTTTCACAAAGCCTCTTCCGGAGCTTTTAAATGCAGTCACAACAAGGTATAACGATAAAAACATGCCGCGTGTGTTATGGTTACTGATCTGTTTGCATAGTTAAGAGACTTCTGTGTGCACATATTTTAGCACGACACATTTCTTGGGTATCTAGACATTAACAACAATTCGGGATTCTAGTAAATTCTACCTCATGACTTAAGTGTGACTCGGGGTCCTTAAGCAACAAGCGCACCCCCAGTAGTTTCTGGACCGTTTCGAGAACATGTGTAATGACGCAGCCTGTGAATACAAGTTTAGCCTCTAGACAAAGAAAGTGCACAAGGACAAAGCACACTTCAGGTTTTCTTCTTTCTGAGTTCTGACTTTTGATATGCCCTTTTTTTTGTGTGGTAAATAAAGCCAGGGAGGTTACAAAAATAACATTTCCTCACAATACAGGTCTCTTTATATTCGACGAAGAGTCCGGCGTGTGGATAATCCACAGCGTTCCAAAGTTTCCAGAGGTGCTGCACACAGGCACCTACGTTTTCCCTCCAAACGGACGAGAAAATGGGCAGAACATCCTCTGCGTCACTTTTCCCACTAGTCAACTTGAAACCATCGGTAAGAGTTTGCAAGAGCAGCATTTAGTCCAAATGAAAAGTCTTGTATACTGCGTT
This sequence comes from Amblyomma maculatum, assembly GCA_023969395.1. NCBI lineage: Eukaryota > Metazoa > Arthropoda > Arachnida > Ixodida > Ixodidae > Amblyomma > Amblyomma maculatum. The sequence continues at coordinate 249,866 of JAJIZL010019115.1, read as the reverse complement.
GTTTTGGGCGTCGTAAATATTTGAGCATTCTGTTCCTATTGGCCACGGATGCTTATTTTAGTGGAACGCCTGCTTTCCTGAAGTAACTACTGCTTAATACATAAAGTCTCAACTACCCCGAAACGTGTCTCTTAGTAATGCGACGAACACCTCTCGCGTGACCAGTGGCTGAATATTAAGGTCAGTGCAGCCAAGAGCTGCGGGGCGTATCCTCGTTAAACACACTCCACCTGCTATCTTATAACCTAGCTGACATATCGGTCCATATTGGCGACGAGTGGGAAATCAAAAAAAGATAGGGTACCGCTTACTGCCTAATAAAACATGCGATGAATTCAAGGGAAAGTGAAGGGGCGCAACGAAATGACAACGGACAATAAAAGCGAAAGCTTCTGTAAGAAACGTTGATGAAATAAAATATTATTGCTTTTGCATGAAGACAGTCCGCGCTTAGACTTAGAGGAAGTTTAAAGTAAGTATAGTCATAGTCTGGCGTCTAAATGATATAAAGTTCAGAAAATGGAGATATTAGAGCCATCAGAGTGGCATATTTTAGCTTTTAACATTGGCGAGCGATATAATTGCGCCAGGTAGCGTTCTAATTGGAATGTGCAGCATTAGTATAAATGTAAATGAAATAGTGACAGTTCCTTTCTAGATTGCATGCTTGCTGGAAATTCGGGTCGCAAAGAGAGAACTTTTGTAGTTTAATCGATAGCAGTACAAAGTTTTTTCTTCATGCTGCGTCTTGAGATGTGCTCAAGTGCACTGGGCAGAACATAATTATATGTTGCAGGTGTAATATAATTGCTTCTGCTCGCTATAAAAAAAAAACGTCTCATGTGATTAATTTTAGGGGAATGTGGACGCTAAACCGGCTTGTATATAAGCGTAGCAGTTTGCTTTGCTGACAAGGCCGTGTCAAAATAAAATTATTCGCGAAGTTGCTTTTCCTAAGGTTTAGCTGGTGCGTTTATGTGCCTGGCCTCCTCGCCCTGACTTCTAGCCTCAGTGCACGAGTTTTTATTTCAAATCAGTGACGAAATTCTGCTGTGTTCAGTTATTAGAAATTGCGGCATACAAAAACAGAGCTCGAGTTCAGAAAAAGTGAAAATTGTGTCAAATATCAAATGCAAATTCTGACAACGGCGATTTACCTGACATATACGTTTCCGCTGGGATTTGTTCACTAATACTTTCTCATTTTTTGTCAATGTAAAGTAATGCGAATGCATGCAGGGCGTGTGAATGTAACAGGTTATTTTAAAATAGAAGGACAACCTGGTGCTCTGAAATAGCACCATATATTATTAAATAAACAATATTTTACTGACCAGCGGCGTGGTTTGGTGCGTTTGCTCAAGGAAGAAAGTTCACGATTGAAAGTAAGCCCACGTGTTTAGGCCAAGTTTTATTATTGAAGCTGATGATCACCCAGTGGACCTATGTGTGAAAGGTTGAGCGTTAAACTACGACTAACTAAAAAAAAAAAATGAAGCAGACGTAGAGAACAATTATTTTGTTGCGCTCTAAACTTATCACCTTCATTTCGCGGTTCCAGCCACTCACTTGAGACTTCAGTACCCCAACATCTACGACAGTTATGCACCGGCGTCTCTTCTCAAAACCCACCCGGCGCTGAATCTGTTGCTGGCTCGAAAGTTCATCAAGAGAGCGCCGTGGGTGCTGACGGCTTTTCTCAAGGACGTCGCTCACAATGCTTACGTCAGCTTCGCCAAACATGGCCGCTACAACAAAGGTGGGACGGAACTTCTTACCATCACATCTTCTTGTTCTGTGTTTCACTGCACCAATTAGCAAGAAAAGAGTGTAGATTTTCTTCAGTGAATAGCAGCAAAAAAAAAAAAAGATTATCTTTTTCATAGAAGACAATCCCCGAGCATTGATAGCTGGTCTTCTTTGATCACTGTTCAGCAGAAACTGCAGAACGACGTTTTTGTAAGATATTAATCGGTAACTGTGCCTTATACTATAGTGCCGTAGGCAGTTGAAAGTACAGCCAATGCAGGAGCAAAAGCTCGTTTTAGCATTATTGTTAAGGTATGCATGCAAGCAGAGTGCAAATTAAGACCAAAGGCTGCAGTAGCATGTCTAATGTAAACAAGAATGGGATCTAGGTTACTACACCAGTTAAGGGAATCAAATGCAGAGCCTGGCCTAAAAGTAATAGACTAGTCGTGGCGTTGTGCACTTATGAGTGCGATTGGGAGTCTGTTTATGGGAAAGGGGGGGGGGGGCTTTTTATTCACAATGCGAAGAGCTCAATTGGTTTGAATAGTCACAATCAGCACATCGCATCATTGTCTTGATCATGACGAGTATGTCATATCGGTAGGCGCATTCTCTAGTTTACTGGAAAACTTTACCGTGCATATCCCTGTTTTGAGGATCGCTCCAGTTTCCTCGACGATGCCACCAAATAGGGGTATGCGCCTAAGCCCTTCCAGTCGCTCCGAATGTTCGAAGCCAACTGAACTTGTCCTATTGTGCTGCTGAAGTTTCCCCATCATCTCACGAAACCAGTTTCCCAATCGCGATCATACAGGCACAATGCCACGAAAGGTCGAAATGTTTCAGGATAGACCCTTTGTGCAAAATCGGTCCTTCCGATCTGGTGACGCCTTGAAGAACACGCAGTTTACGATAACAACGTTTATTGTATATTTTTTGGCCCTGCAGACGTCTACTCTAGCTTGGTGGCGAATAACCTGGAGTCCAATCTATTCGCATCCACATGGCGAAATGGTGCTGGCGGCAAGGCGCCCCCTGCCTGCAACAACACATACATCGTCACCAACGTGGAGGCGGTGCGCTTCAAGATGAGCCAGCAGCAGCTGGACATCAGGAACGGCGAGGATCACAGCAAGTGGGCTGTGTCAGAGGAGACCGACAAGCGCTACGTGTGCGTCGGCACCCTTAACCGCATGGTACGGAAAACAACTAGATACGAGTAGCGGGAGATGAGGGTCTCATTATGTAGAAGACGAAACGAAAGAAGTGAAAAATACTAGGGAACGTATAAGGCGCACGGAAAGTATCCTCATCTTATATTATTGTGTGAAAGGAAGACTGCACATTAAAGGCCGGTTTTCATCAGCAATAATTAAACTGCGGAAGAAAATAGAGAGGTGATGAAGATATTGGAAGCGAAAAGCAGTAAATGGTCATGAACACAACTATTCTGTTCCTAATGGGAGTCAAAAAAAGCCGCTTCATTTGATTTCGTAAGTCTACACTGTATTTATTATTTTCTGTTCAATACGCTAAGTCGGTTGTCTTCCCGTCTTGTGTAAAAAAAAAACGAAAGAAAGGTGCGCAATGCGGCATTCTGTGCGAATAATGTCTGGCTTCCACTTTATGCGGCACTATAAAAGGAACTATGCGTGTACCTTCGTAACAGCCGGGAATACCGACTAATGAAACCCGTACATTTGGACTCATATTCTCTAAATCAGCCGTCGTGTGGAAGCAGGCGGCATAAATGGCGAGAAAAAGAAGGATTTGTGCATGCATGCATATACCAAACCAAGTTATCTTGCCGAACAATGGTATTTCACATACAGTATTATTTTTATCCAAGCGCTCGCTCATTGCAGGCGCATGTTTTTCAACGCAGCTGCTCAGTTCCTGTATATGACTGCATGTTTATCATCCGCACACATAGCTTTATATTTTCTTTTGTGTACTCATTTTCCAGCACTCCCAGTACCAGAGAGGAGGGCAGACGCTTTGCTTCAGGAACGCCCTGCTCCACAAGCTGCTTCTGAAGAGCGTGACAGATTTCGACAGCTGCTCCATCTCGAGATGATAATCAGTATTTATTATTTCAACAATTTGTAGAGGCATCCATTCATGCGCATTGTCCATTGCCATCCCATTACTCATGAAGCCAAGAGCGAGAAAAACTTACCTCAATAAATTCGATTTATGAGGCCTTCAGATGCTTGTTGTCTAATTTTACGTTTAATTCGGCTGGCGAGTTTGCGCCCCGGAAACAACCAGGGGCAACTGCACGCCAAAAATGCTGCACATACAATGTTCGAAACCCGGTTATCGCTGCCCTTCTAAAGACTGGTTTATAAAGGTTGACCTAGGTTATGCGAAATGTGATGAGTCGTTGTCATGGTGATATTGAGAAATAAAAACAAAGAAATGAAAAGCAAAAATAGAAAATATGATAAGAATGTGTAAGAATAAAAAAAAAAGAAAATATCTAAGTGTCCAGTATATAGCTTCCGAATTGCGGAGATTTGCGAAAGCTCGGGAAATTTTTGGGCCTGCCCGCATTAATTTGGAAGCGACCATTGAGATGGACAGAGTCGAATTAGACTGAACAACAATTTTCGTTTAACTTTGATGAAGTGAAAGTTTGTGGCTCAGGGGGACAAAAATTTTCGGTATGACACAATGATTGAATGTCGCCGTTGCTTTCGTGATAGCCAAATTAGGTTCAACAGTAATTGAATTGAAATGAATTTTTTGTAACAAAAGGTTCCTGCAAGGAGGCGAGGTAAAAAGCTGTAAAGCATCTTGAAGAGTCCTGACCTTCCTGCACGAAGAGCAGTACAGCCGCGTTCGTCGGAGGTGGTACACATACCCACGCATTCTAGAGGAAATAAAAAAAAAGATAAGAAAAAATGCGTGGGAAACGAAAACACTCAGTTCACAATGATAACAAAGAGCACACCATTGGTTTAATGAGATTCTGTATATGTCAATAATTTGCTGCAAGTTTAAAACACTACAATGGGCATATATAAATCTGTTTTTCGGTAGTTCGGCCTTTGATGACATTTCATTGTTATAAATACTACATTGTTCATGGTAGAGGTATTTATCTATCCTACAAAATTAGCCAAAGCATTATTACATTTAATTTATTTTCCTTTGATAGGCCGCAAAGGGTATGACTATCGAATGATTTGACAGGAACAATGTGGGGCTGTTAAAAAGTGAGCAGCGTGGCATCAATACGAAACTTGACATGGCTGGGGCAGGACGCGTTTCTTCAATACTGAAAGCTTGTCAATGTTTTCTGCTGGTGTTGTAGACCATACAAGGAATAAGTAGCTTATTGAAGAATAAAAGAATGAATTGTATGAAAGTAACTTAACTGGGGCGGGGGGGGGAGGCGGTTTGATACCAGTAGTCCTGAGACAATTATTAACAAAGTACACCCTCAAAATATTTTAATCCGAATGCGCGAGTGCCGACCGCCGAGTCGATAAGCCCCATATGACGGACCACCGCAATGAACTCAGCAAGAATGTGCGCATGCGCTCAATGAACAGTCTAATGCAGCTTCTTTCTTCCAGGCTGTTATAAAAACCAAAGCCAAACCCAACTGTATTTTCTCTGTTTAAAACTTTCATTCGCGTTTTCTGCATGCCACGGAGAAAGGATTAGTAACCAAAACTTTGTGCTCTCTTTTTTCCTGTAGGAGAGGAAAGTTGTAATGGATGAGTAATCTGATCAGATGTAGCTTTCGCCTGCTTTCTTACCAGGACAAGCAAATAAATCCTTATCCATTCATTTTATTTTTTTTTGCCCTCGAGAAAAACAATAAATATATTTCTGGTAAGATGTTAGCATGGTGTTTGTGCTAAGTGTCTATACAGCACTCTTTGCAGTACAGAGTTCCCTTTTTTTGAGGCAGGAAAGTGCTACGTGAGCAATAAGAAAAGACAGAAAAAAAAATCCTGATAAGCACGCTGTTTATTCGGTAGTTGTATATCGCATTCGATTCAGCTGAAGAGCTCTTCAGCTTTCATTTATAAATAATGACAGCTTCAAAAATCAAAAGGAAGGTGATAATAGTCCTCAATAGCAGCAGGCGTGGAGTCCAGTTCACGGAACAGCATTGCACAGGAGAGCTGTACCAAGGCACCAGGCCGCTCATAGCACACACAAAAGTATTCTCGCAGTTTGCAGCACTGCTCAGTTCTACGGCGTTTATCAGCTTGGCAGTAGACGCTTTCACGTTCACATAAAAAACAAGGGGTTAAATTGATGAGGGTGAAAAATTTGACGAGGGTGAAATAAAACAGCTTTAGTTTAATGAATGTTGTATTTCAAACAATTACTTTGATCCCGGTTTAAAATTTTGTAAAATACCTATTGATGGAATTAGCTGGACCTTCACGTGAGTTCTTTATAAAGCAAGCTAGTGTTATCTCTGTAGTGTTATCTCTGTAGGAGGCTGTGATGAAAACTACCCATCGACAGGAATAAAAGCCACAAGGAGAAATCCGTGATGTCGCCCCCACGGCACATAAGCAATTTTAGGTGTCCCCCGTAACATAAATATCAATGAAAGAAACTTCTATCGAAGATCAATTTCTTAGTCGCTCTGTGCCATCGAATTCATAATATCCGTTCGTGGGTTCTACGAAACAATTAGAGGAAAATATGCGGGCTTTTTCTTTCATAAGGACTTCCGATTTATATTACTACTCTACGTAATTACATATGAGAACAGCGTCTTTAGTTTCGTAAGAGGGATGAAAGGCCCAACCTTACAAAATGCTTCGGAGCTAAATATAAGCACCGACTCTGTATGCACATCATCCTAAGAATGTGGGTCAAAATTGTCCTTTTAAGCTGCGATGAATTCTAGCACGTCTACGAGATGTACCACTCTGACAGCTTTGGTGGGCTTCAATGTAACCCTAGAAACAAAACAACCACTAGGAACTATCAGGTATCGATTTGCAATACAGGACTCACAAGATTAGAACAAACGCAAGGCATAACCTCCTGCGAAGGGCGAAGTAGGCCTAAAAGGATAACGCACGTGGTTGCCAGGCAAGATAAATTCATGAATCTGCACGCGGAGCATGGCTGATGAACAAGTGTAATCACAGTGTTATCACAGTGTAATCACAGATGTTTTTGTGCACAAAACACTAAGTAGGCGAATAGGCAAGGAACGTTGTGCTGTGCAGAATGTCCTGAGTTCCTTAGATTAGAAAGCGCGAAACCAGCCGGCTAAAAAAGCCAAGGTACAGTTTCTAGAACGCACGTTGCCGTGCCGTTTATTTGTTTCAAGGTACAAAAAGTGCACCGACCCAGCGTACCATACTGTTATCAGTACGGCACTTACAATGTTGAGATCATGACTTATTTTCTATCTATCTACACACTATGGAAACTGCTTGCCACGCCTGTTTCAGGCTCGTGAAGTAGCACAGCGATCTCGAGGCAAGTACATACTTCTCTCGAGCGCGAGAAAATGCGAACTCCCTTCGAGATCGGCCGTGCAAATGCTTTTCCTGGTATTATCGCTATGTTCAGTCGACTACAGTGCCCAAAGATGCGAGATGGAATCCTGGCCGCGGCGGCAGCTTTTCGATAGAGGCGAAAAGCAAGGCGCTCGTGCGGTGTGCGTTGTCAGTGCACGTTAGAGAACCCCAGCTGGTCGAAATTTTTTGAGACCTTCATTACGGCGTCTGTCATAGCCTCGGTCGCTTAGGACCCCACAAACCAAACAAAACCTTTCTGATCATATTCTAATGGAAAGAGGGCAGACGTTGTGCATATTCATGCAAATATACTTTCCCTTTTCTGGTATGCATTAAAACGATTAGCAGTAAAATTGCAAATATTGTGAGCACTGTGTGGCGCTTCATCTTCCACACGGCTGAACGTGCTGCTTCATCTTCATCCTGCTCCCTCTTGTAAATACCCATCGTCATCGCGGAGTGTGTTTGGCTGCAGTGCGCGACCAAGGCTTCAGGTCTGCAATAAAGCCTGATCCCCCAAGTCCGACCTTCGCGTTGCCTTACACGTGGTGGAGGGGCGCCTTGATTTCCCCGCTGCTCCGTCACCTGCATCCACCTGGAGCTTCGTTCTGGCCGCCGTTTGACCCCGACCACCATCGTCATGACTCAAGAGGGCCACTCCGCTATTCCGGCTTCTACCAACTCGACTCCAGCTCCCCTTGCCACTTGGAGTGTCAGTAGCCGTCAGCGCGACCCGCAGATATTCACCGGTCTCCGCGGCGACGACGCTGATGACTGGCTTGACAGCTACGACCGGGTCAGTACTTTCAACCGGTGGGACGATTATGTTAAACTAAATAATGTGTCCTTTTATTTGACGGATGTGGCCAAAACCTGGTTCCTAAATCATGAATCGACAATTCCGGACTGGGCTACATTTAAACAAAAGTTACGCCAGATTTTCTGCGCTCCTACTGTTCGCACGGAGTCCGCCAAGAAGAAGCTAGAAGCCCGACTTCAGCGGTCCAATGAGACCTATACCTCTTATATAGAAGATGTCCTTGCACTTTGTCGGCGCATAAATGACACCATGCCTGAGGCCGAGCGGGTTCGGCACGTCCTTTAAGGTATTGGGCCATTTGCCTATAACGCCCTGGCCGTGCAGACCCCTACCACAATCGACGCCATCATATCGACTTGTCAACGCCTTGACGAACTACAGTCAATACGCCTGCAGCCTGATCCCACTTCATTTGGTTTCACTGCCGACGCTGACCTCCGTGCGCTTATTCGCGGATTAATTCGTGAAGAGCTCTCGGCTCAAGGTAATTTGTGCCGCCCTGCATCTGAGCCACATCCTTCAAGTGCCGGCGTGCGTAGCATTATCAAAGAAGAGCTGGCCTCAATGACCTATTCCCCCCCAACATCGGTCGCTCCTACCATCTGTCAGGTGCCAACGTACGCCCAGGTCACGTCCTTGCCTCCTGCAGTAGGAGCACCTACGCCACCGGCGCCTACCACTGTTCATGTCGCTGCATTGGCACCGCCTGCTGCGGCGCCGACATACTACCCCAACTGGCGCCCAGCCCGCCCTGTTTGTTATTACTGATGGTACCGAGGCCATATTTCCCGCTTCTGTCGTCGCAGGCTCCAGAAAGTACGCCGCGGCTACGACTCATTTGAAGCAGACTACCCTCTTCGCTTTTCCGGCTCTAACCACCGTTCATTCCCTGATTATCCCCGACGTTCATCACCCCCGCCAGAAAGACCCGCTCCGCCTGCTGGTTACAGTCCTTCAAGACGCCGTTCTTCTTCGCCTTTTCGCCGCTCAACCTCGCCTCTCCGTCAAGCTTCAATAACGACCCCCCGCCAATCGGAAAACTGACCACTGCAGTTTTAGGCGGGAAAACTGCACTCTTCGGCCATCCCAAAAATCCTCCGGAACGTCCCTGGAATATTATTTTAGTGTGGGTTGAAGGTTTATCTTTTGAGGCTTTGGTTGACACGGGCGCCGCTGTTTCTGTGATACACACTGACTTGTGCTCCCGCTTGCGAAAAGTGAAAACGATATATGATGGACCTGAACACCGTGGAGCTAATAGTGCAATAATTCGGCCTTTTGCTAAGTGTACTGTGCGAGTTTTTGTTGATGGTGTCCGCCACCATATACAATTTGCCGTGATGTCACCGTGCGCTCACCCAATTATTTTAGGTTGGGATTTTCTGTCTGCCGCATCAGCCAGCATTTCGTGTCGCAACAGGGTCATTTACATGAACGAGAGCGATCCGTCTTCTGAACTTCCCGAGCCCCGTCATCGCCTGCTTGCCGCTACTAAATCAGTGTTGCCCCCTGGATGCGAACAACCTGTCCCGCTTACTTCTACTGACATTGATAACGGAGATGTGCTAATCGTGCCTTCTGATCGCCATCTGACCCGTGGAATCGCGCTACCACCAAGTCTTGTTCGGTTTGAGCATGGCACAGCGCTTGTCGCTGCTTTGAACACTTCCCCAGAGCCCATTGTGCTGACTAAAGGGACATGTTTTCCTTGTGCCCTGGACATTCACCCGGTGTCCCTCACCACCCTTACCGCCCCGTCTTCCTTACCAGCAGCTCCTTCCAATGCTTCTCTCTGCGTTCTCTTTTTGCACCATCAATCCTGACCTTCCTGCGACTCACCGCCAAGCTTTGCAGGAATTACTTCGAAAACACCAAGCCTCCTTTGATGTCACTTCTCCCACCTTGGGCCGAACGTCTTCTGCACAGCACCGCATTATTACAGAAGGTACTTCTATTGTTAGCCGCCGCCCTTACCGTGTTTCCTTATCAGAACGTAAAATCATAGAAGATAATGTGAATGATATGCTCCGGCGAGACATTATTCGGCCCTCAGCTAGCCCCTGGTCATCTCCGGTCGTCTTGGTCAAAAAAAAAAGGATGGGTCCGTGCGTTTTTGCGTTGATTACCGCGCACTTAACAAAGTCACTCGAAAAGATGTTTACCCTATGCCACGAATTGACGACTCCCTCGACTGTCTTCAGGGCGCCGAATATTTCTCCACTTTGGATTTGCGTTCCGGTTACTGGCAGATACCGATGCACGAAGCCAACAAAGAAAAAACCGCATTCGCTACTCCCGATGGGCTTTACGAATTCAATGTCATGCCTTTTGGTCTTTGTAATGCCCCCGCTACGTTTGAGCGCATGATTGACACTGTTCTTAGAGGACTTATGTGAAAAACATGCTTGTGCTACCTGTACGACATAGTTATTTCCTCTGCGACGTTTTCTGATCATTTATGCCGCCTTGATCAAGTATTAACGTGACTGGCATCCGCCGGTCTCCAGCTGAACACAAAAAAAGTGTAATTTCGCCAAGAAAGAAATCAACATCCTGGGCCACCTCGTCAGCCGCGATGGCATTCGACCCGACCCTGACAAGCTTGCTGCAGTTTTGAAATTTGCACGCCCTCAGCGGACTAAGGAACTACGCAGTTTCCTTGGCCTGTCTTCGTACTTTCGCCGTTTCATTCGCAATTTCGCTACCATTGCTGCACCGCTCCACCGCCTCCTTACCGACCGTACTACTTTCAATTGGTCCGAAGAATGCGAAAAAGCTTTCCAAACTCTAAAGAATGCCCTCACTTCGGTCCTTGTTCTCGCTCACTTCGACGACACTGCTGCCACCATTATCCACACTGATGCCAGCAGCCTCGGTATCGGCGCCGTACTTCTGCAACGTGAGACCACTTCTCAGGAAAAGGTAATTGTGTTTGCCAGTCGAACACCAGCGGAACGCAACTACACCATCACTGAGCAAGAGTGCCTCGCCGTCGTTTGGGCAGTTCAGAAATTCCGCCCCTACCTCTACGGCCGCCATTTCACGATCGTTACCGATCACCACGCTCTGTGCTGCTTATCAACCCTCAAAAATTTGACTGGACGCCTGGGTCGTTGGATTCTGCGTTTGCAGGAATACCACTTCGATGTCATATTCAAATCGGGTCGCAAACATCGAGATGCTGATGCTCTTTGCCGCTGCCCGCTCCCAGAATCACCACCTAGTGCTTCTTCGCGCCTTCCTGCGTGCACCCTCGACATCCCAATGTCGTCCAGAGCTCCAAACACCACTCTTGTGCTACTCCTGCCGCTGCTCCAGATCGCTACGCCATTATTTCACACCAGCGAGCAGATCCCTACTGTCTTTCCCTAATCAACTTTCTCACCAGTGCTTCTCACCCTCCTACCGCTAGGATGCGCAGGCAACTCCAAAAGTTCAAACTTGACAACGGCGTGCTCTCCCGTTATATTTATTGCTCTGAAGGCACCCGTTGGGTCCCCGTTATTCCGAGAGCGCTTCGCACCCGTATCCTGGCAGCTTTCCACGATGATGCCACAGCCGGTCACTTAGGATTTCATAAAACTTACCACCGCGTGAAAACCCGTTTCTTCTGGCCATGCCTCGCCTCAAGTGTGGCAAAATACGTCGCTCTTGTCTGCCATGTCAGCGCCGCAAACGGCCCACTTCTCCTCCTGCTGGCCTACTACAGCCGCTACCTTGCCCTGATATTCCTTTTGCCGTTGTTGGCATAGACTTATACGGGCCACTCCCATTGTCCGCACGAGGTAATCGCTGGATCGTCACCGCCATCGACCACCTAACACGCTATGCTGAGGCCGCTGCCCTGCCTAATGGCTCAGCACATGAGGTCGCGACCTTCTTTTTGGAATCGCTCGTACTGCGCCATGGGGCCCCTCAAGTGCTTCTCAGCGATCATGGTCGGACATTTCTGTCGACGATTGTAGCCGAAGTTATTGAGGCCTCAACCACACATCACAAATTGACCTCCAGCTATCACCCGCAGACCAATGGGTTGACTGAGCGGTTCCACCGCACGCTTTCTGACATGTTGTCTATGTACGTCGACGAAGACCACCGAAACTGGGACGTAATACTTCCTTTCGTTACGTTCGCTTACAATACGGCTGTTCAGCGGACCACAAGTTACACCCCGTTTTTCCTCGTTTACGGCCGTTCTCCCGCTACCCTTCTTGGCACCTCTTTCCTTTCTACACATGCCAGTTTCTCATCCTCTCTTCCTGACCAGTTCTTTTCCCGAGCGGCCAAGTCTCGCCGGCTTGCTCGCGTCAACACGGAAGCTAGCCAGGAAGACCGCAAGTGCCGCTATGATGCAACCCATCGCCAAGTTTCGTTCCGTCCCGGCGACGAGGTGTTACTTTAAACCCCATTACGCACTCCTGGCCTTTGTGACAAGTTACAGCACCGTTACATTGGTCCTTACACAGTTCTTGCAAAAACCTCCCCGGTCAACTATCGCGTCTCACCTGTTTACCCTCCTCCGGACTGTCGTTACAGTGGCACTAAAGTTGTCCACGTTTCACGTATGAAACCTTTTATTCGGCGCAATCCTGCGGACTAATTGCGGCCAGGCTGGCCGCTTCAACTGCGCGGGCGAAATAGTGTGAGCACTGTGTGGCGCTTTATCTTCCACACGGCTGAACGTGCTTTTTCATCTTCATCCTGCTCCCTCTTGTAAATACCCATCGTCATCGCGGAGTGTGTTTGGCTGCAGTGCGCGACCAAGGCTTCAGGTCTGCAATAAAGCCTGATCCCCCAAGTCCGACCTTCGCGTTGCCTTACAATATATTAGAGATAATTGTATTTATTTTGAGCTCAACAAGTTTTGATGTGGAGTGAAGCCTGGGGCGAATACAAAAACTTGGCAATTTGGCCAATGTACCTAATATACAGGGTCAACTTAAGTGGCAATGAAATATGCAGAATACGCTAGAGATCCCGTAATATAAGATGCCGCCTTAGACAACCGTGCTACTTGCGTTGGATACCTCAGCTCAAGAGCACGATCAAAGAAAGGCACGGACTAAAAAGGTGTAGCCGCGTTGCTGTGCAAAGCAAAGCAACATGTTTTTTTCTTTATGACATTGATACAATGTTTACTAACGTCATTGACGCCAATCGAACTCTCTTCGACATTTGGGAACTAGCACACTACGGCACTTTGGCAGACAACTCTGCCTATATATGATACAAACTTTTACGATCAGATAAAAGGTACACCAAATGTTGTTTCTACATCAGTTTTCACAATAAACGTCACTCTGAAAGCACTGGATTAAACTGCACAGAGAATCGATGCCGTTCTCTTGTCTCGGGTCTTTGGTAGGTATGTAAAATGTGTAAAATGGCAGTAAGTGGAACTCAAGAGACTTCTGATGCGCGTACAAGAAGAGGGTGAGAAGTTTGGGCTTAAACTGAACATTAAAAAGACAAAGATCATGGCGTCTTGCCCTATCAGGTTCTGGAGCATCAAGGGACAAGAAGTGGAAGCTGTGACAGATTTTCTCTTCTTGGGCTTGAAGATTACCTCGGAAGGAGACTGCAGCCATGAAATTAGGAGACGCCTGCTTCTGGCAAAGAGAACAATGGTTAGCCTTGACCGCCTAAGTAAAGAGCAGAGACATTAGTCTGCCAACCAAGATCCGTATAACTCGTGCTGTGGTCTTTCCAGTTGTGATGTATGGATGCGAGAGTTGGACTGTGAAAAAGGCTGACCGCCGAAGAATTGACGCGTTTGAATTGTGGTGCTGGCGAAGACTCTTGAGAGTTCCTTGGAGAGCCAGAAGATCAAATCAGTCGATATTGTCGACCATAAACCCTGACTGCTCATTGGAGGGTCAAATTCTAAAGTTAAAGCTCAGCTACTTTGGTCATCTGATGCGAAGAGGGGAGTCGCTGGAGAAAGATTTGATGTTGGGAAAGGTTGAGGGTTGCCGGAGAAGGGGTAGGCAGCGAACGCGATGGTTAGATGGCATCCTCGAGGCACTGCAGATGAAGTTATGTGCTCTCTGTGAAGTTATGTGAAGTCTCTGCTCTTTACTAGGCGGTCAAGGCTAGCCATGGCTCTCTTTCCAAGAAGGAGGCGTCTCCTAATTTCATGGCTGCAGTCTGCTTCCAGGGTAATCTTGGAGCCCAAGAAGAGAAAATCTGTCGCAGCTTCCACTTCTTGTCCCTTGATGTGCAGGACTTGACGGGGCAAGACGCCATGATCTTTGCATTTTTAATGTTCAGTTTAAACCTAAACTTCTCACTCTCTTCTTGTAGGCGCATCAGAAGTCTATTGAGTTCCACTTCACTCTCTGCCATTAAAGTGGTATCATCCGCATATCTAACCTTTTTGATACGTTTCCCAGCAATCTTCACTCCAGCTGAAGACTCGTCCAGACCGGCCTTCCTCATGATGCACTTTGCTAATAGGTTAAATAGGCAGGGCGACAGTATGCAGCCTTGTCTCACTCCTTTCTCAATCGTAAACCAATTAGTAAGACCATGCCCAGTTCTGACTCTCGCCTCTTGCCCTTCATACAGGCTCCTGAGGAGACAGATGAGGTGATTTGGAACTTCCATCTCTAGGAGAGCTTGCCACAATCTGGTGCGATCTGCGCAGTCAAACGCTTTCGCATAATCAATAAAGCAGAAGTAGATGGGTTTATGGACCTCTCTTGCTTTTTCCATGATCCAGCGAAGGTTGGCAATCTAGTCTCTAGTTCCTCTGCCCTTGCGAAACCCAGCTTGCACGTCCGGAATCTCCCGATTCACATACTGCTGCAGCCCACCTTAAAGCATTTTCAACATCACCTTGCTAGCATGAGAAATAAGCGCGATCGTGGGGTAGTTGGAACAATCTTTGGCACTGTCTTTCTTTGGAATGGGGATGTAAACGGACCTCCTCCAATCCTGTGGCCGCTGCAGGGTTGTCAAAATTTGCTGACATAATGTTACAGAACGTTAACAGCATCGTCATGGTTGAGGTTTTGAAGCAACTCAGCTGGAATTCCATCAATTCCGCTAGCTTTGTTCTTAGCAAGGCTGGCTAAGGCCCATTCAACTTCACTCTTCAGGATGCCCGGCTGGAGATCAGTAATCGCAACCGTCTTATGTTGGGTTTGCACATCCGGGTCCTTCTTGTACAGTTCTTCTGTGTGCCACCTCTTCTTTATCTCTGAGGCTTCCCTGAAGTCCCTTCCTCGTTTGTCTTTTATCACGCCCAGCTTAGCACAGAAGCTTCCTTTGATATCTTTGATTGTATTATACAGAGCTCTTGTGTTCCTCAGTTGGCTGTTGTCCTCAACTGCTTGGCACTGTATGTTCAGGAAGGCATTCTTATCTCTTGCTATTTTCTGAAAATCCGCATTAAGAACCTTGTATCCTTCTCTTTCCCCCATAACTTTTGCCATCCTCCTTTCCTCAGCTATTTGCAAAGCCTCTTCAGATAACCAGTTTGCTTTCTTGCATTTCCTTTGCTTTGGAACTACCTTAGTAGCAACTTCTTGTAATATATCACGAACATCAGTCCACATCTCTTCAGGCTTTCTGTCTTCTAGATCTAATTCTTGAAATCGATTCCTCACTTCCACAGCATATTCTGATGGAATTTGGTCCAGATCATACCTGAAAGGCCTTCTAGTTTTCTGCGTTTTCCTCAATTGAAGCTTAAATTTGGCAACAGGAAGCTGATGATCGGTGCCACAATCGGTTCCAGGCATTGTTTTTACTGCTTGTATAGCGCTTCTCCACCTCTGCCGGCAAAGAATATAATGAATCTGGTTCCTCTACAGACCGTCCGGTGAAGTCCATGTGTACAGGCGCATCTTGTGCTCGTATTCGCTATGTGAGTATTGTGAGTATTCGCTATGGTCAGGTGGTTTTCTTGACAAAACTCTACTAGCCTCTGCCCAGCTTCATTTGTCTCATCAAGAGCGAACTTGCCTTAATTCCGGATATTTATTCACTCCCCAAATTAGCATTCCAGTCTCCAATGAGAAAAAGGACGTCTGAAGATGGAGTGCGGTCTAAAAGTCATTGCAGGTCGGCATAAAATCTCACAACGTCACAACCAGCAGTAGTGGTTGGTACATAGACTTGGATAACTGTTATGATGAAAGGGTGATCTTTGATCCGAAGTGAAATCATTCGGTCGTTTTTAGGGTTGTACCCTAGCACTGCTTTGCGCATTCTTCTGTTTACTATGAGAGCAACCCCATTCCTTCTCCTGGATTCGTGCCCACAATAAAAGACATAATGGTCGCAGCAATTAAATTCTCCCATTCCGGTCCACTTGAGCTCGCTGATACCCAAGATATCAATGTTTAATCTGTCCATTTCTCGCTTGACGACATCCAGTTTACCTTGCGTCATAGATCTTACATTCCATGTTGCTATTTGATATATCTCCTTGCAACATCGGACTTTCCGGTCGCTTCCCGACACATCTACAACTGAGCGTCCTTTTGGCTTTAGCCCAGCCGCTTCATTCGTCCTGGAGCTACTAGGAATCGCCCTTTGTTCATACCCAGTAACATATGGGACGCCTTCCAACCTGAGGTGCTCATCTTCCGGCGCCATGTCATTAATGCTATTGTGACTGGTCATAGGGTTTTCTTGGCAGGAAATACTGGAGTGGGTTGCCGTTACCTTCTCCAATGAATCACATTTTGTCAATACTCTCTTTCGTGACCTGTCTATCTTGGGTGGCCCTACACAGCAGAGCTCACGACTTCATCGAGTTTCGCAAGCCCCTCCGCAACGACAAGGCAGTGATCCATGAAGGGGAAATGTCAACGCACTCTCGCGCTATTCAGAAAACATCTTCATGAAGGTTCACCAGCGCGCTCCATCACCCCAAGAGAGCTGTTGAGACCCCCATGGAACACGATGCTCCTCGTTCCGACGTTATTAGTGTTCCAAATGATTCAAACCAATATATTTTGCCATTCATTGTGAAGTACTGTGAACTAAATCTCGATACCGATGGCCGATAGCCTAAAACTGCTAATGGTTTTTTTTTGTCTTCATTCATTTTGGCTTAATTATTACACTTATGAGGCAGATAATTGAGTTGATAGTCGTTGCGTCGTGCAGTCGAGATCTTTGTTTCCTTGATTTGCGCTTTTTGAGCTTCCTAAAATGATGTACCAACTTGCCCACGTATCTGCTTCAACCCCGAGAAATATCAATTAGTATTGAGGGTGAAGTATCTTATTAAATACTATTGCAGAATATATACAGTGTATATTTTATATATGGAAATTAATTTTTAAGTAGAGGGCCCTCACACCAAACTCTCGAAACGCCAAGTGCTATGGATGCGTCCGGCACATGCTTTAAGTGAAACCAGTATTCAAAGAAGAAAAGTGGCATTCTATATTTCAGGAAAATGTGACTACAAACGTATTCAAAACAACGCGCTCGTTATACACAAAGCGAGTCGAGAGCCACTGGCACCTGCGAAACCATAGGAGCTGCGTTTCTGTTCATTCATGGAAACTATTTAAGCAATAACCGAAACACAATAGGAAAGTAAAGAAAAAACAACGTATGGTTTTATGGGGCCGGAAGCCACAATCTCCGAATTTCCAATCTTGTGCTTTAATGAGTTAGCAATGGAGAGAGGCTGTAGTTCAATGTTCCCCTTTGTTCGGCATTTATGTTGTATGTAACCTATATTTCAGAATGTTTGTCAGCGCCACCCTCGTCCATGGGGGCCGACGAGGAACTTCCTGCTGTATGGTAAGTGCTACGTAGAACCAGATGTAATCGGAATGGTGACAGCTGTGCTCTAACCTTACTCTGCCTGCGGCATCTAGGCTGCCGGAGGTAGAGTGAGGCGCTCGTTATGATAAGAGGCCAACAGCCACTGATAGGAATGAAACCGTAGGAAATTTTTATTCTGCTAATAAATGCAAAATATAGATGTAATTGCAGAGATAATCGATTAGAAAACCGAATTAAAACGAAATAATGCTGGCGGAATCCAAATCCACGACATGCGAATTTGGCATTCGCTACACTGCCGACTGAACCACGGTGGCGGATTTCAATCTTCCATCCATTCTATCTATCTAGGAGGTTTGGGGCTCGATGATGTCCCTTTTATGCTAAAATTAATGTCAAGACTGGCAGAGAAAAAAAGTTAAGACGTTCTATAGTAGATACAGACTAAGGAAGCCATCAGCCACTGGCAGCAAGGAAACCATACGGATTTTTTCTTGGTCAGTCTGCAATGATAATGTAGTCATATACAAGTAAGCAATACGAAACTTGAAGGAAAAAGTGGAGGGGCTCAACATGTTCAAATCTACTAAATCTAGCGCATTTGTGTTCCATGGTAGAGAAATCATTAAGCAATGATGTAACCTATAATGTGCTCGTCAGTAGCTTTTGAAAACACATATTAACGCGGTAGCGTTAAGGAGCTCGTGTCGCAGAAAAGCCGGTGTCGTCGGCGTCGTTGGCCGTGAGCGATAAATCCCGGCATGCACTTCATAAAAAGCCGGTTTCGTCGGCGTCGTTGGCCGTGAGCGATAAATCCCGGCATGCACTTCATAAATAAAAAGCAACTTCCAAGATGGGCTGGGTGGGAATCGAACCAGGGTCTCCGGAGTGTAAGACGGAGACGCTACCACTCAGCCACGAGTTCGATGCTTGAAAACGGTGCAAAAGCGCTTCTAGTGAATGCGGTGTTGCCTTAGTAACGTGCCGTAGAACGTTATACTGCGGTGTATATCGGTAATTATGAGCATGTTACTTACAGAAGTCGCAGTTACACGAGTAGCGAAGTACGTTTCCGCTACATTTCTTCTGCGCTCTACGCACATGCAGAGCCATCTTGCGGCAAACAAAGAAGAACCCCTCCTCGCAATGTGCAGCGCTGCCCCGACTCGTGGCGCGCCACTCGCCCCTGACGTTTCGCCATGCACCCTCACGGGTTGTAGAATCAAGCGTCTTTCCTTCCTTTAGATCACTATCTTCGCTCACCCGCTTCTCCCCTTCGGGCCGCGCGGGTACCGGTGCGAGGATGCCCCAATATCCTTGCGTTTAATAAGTTTTCTCGCTCTCTCCCCTTACAACATCCAGCATGCGTCACTCGAACAGTGGTGTTTAGGCGACGCGGCTCCTCTTTCCGCTCACAGCGCGATTGCGGATGCCTCTGACGTGATCGCTGCGCCGTAGCGCTTCTGCTGGGGAAGCGTCCCAGCAGAGAAACACGGGAGCAAGGAACGTTGTTGTGTGCACAACACAGTGCGATAATGTAGATTGTGAGAAGCACTTGTTTGAACAAATAATTAGAAAAAAGTTGTACAGTGCACTTAGAAGTGTTGTGTATGAAAACTATGTCTTTGTGTGACTCAAGAGCATACCGAGCGAATGAGTGGGCGGTGCGAACGAGGTGCAATAACGCTATCGCGTTCCACTCTTGAAGGCGAAGCTTAAGCGTCCTCCAAATTTTGCACAATGTGTCATATTTGAATGCAAATTAATTGCAATAATTATTGTGTCTAAAAACACAAACTATCAGATCATGCTAGACCACTCCGAAAGCTTGTCAGTGATATACAACAGTACAAATGTGTATTTTCGCTGTGACTGAAACCGAATACGAGGTTTCTATACGGCCGCGGTGGCAACGTTTCGAAGTAGGGGAAGTGAAAAGTCCGCGTGCTGTCCGATATTATTGCTCATTAAAGGTCCGTAGGTTTTCAAAATAACTGTGTAGCCTTTCAGTACAGCATCTCTTTCTAGGGTCAGTACGGCATTCCGCGCTTGAGTCACGGCACGGTTCAGGTCTCCATCGAGAAGCGTGGCACGCGCTTTGCTGTTAACAGATTTACATTTATAAGTTTTCTTATAGGAAACGAAAACCGCATAATCGAGTTTATCTCTACCAAACTTGAGAAGCAAAGCAAAACAGTCGATTTTTGAGGTGGGCTTATGAAGAAGTAGGGGTTGCATTATAAAACCCAATGCTGGTGGTGAGATCCGAATCCACGAGATCCGCATTTCATGTCCTTTACACTACCGACTTCGCTGCGGCGATGAATGATTATTAGGTAACTTTTCCTGACAGTTATATAGCGCGTAACCTATCCTGGATCATATGTACCAACTAAGCTGTTGGTTCTCTTCATATAACGTGCACTGAAAAGTAGCAGGTATTCACATATACTCCCGCAGCTGAAACCAGTTTCACTCAAGCACTACCCCTGCCGAAGTAAACCTTAAATAACGACTTCGTCACACGATTCGCTCGTTAGCACCACCGCCTCACACGTGCGCATTTAGGCACCGCGGTTTGGTCGTCGGTCGACTTACGCCATTTTTGAACTTCGGTCGATATATCATAACAAATCCGACATGGTCTAACAACGCCCAACTCACACAGAAACCAAGTCGCCCAGTTTCATGTCCTCCAGAAGATATATCAGAAGTTGTGACCTTTTTTAATTAACGGGTGCCTCGAGATACTTTATATACTACTGACGCGATTGAAAGTATAGCTAGGAAACTCGTTAACAACGGCAGCAACGGCACTTCTGATATTAGAGAGATTTAGCACACCGTGATCCGCGATGCGCTACCGTGATCCGCCACCGCGCGTTTCATTGCGCATGCCCAGATCCCTATGATGCCGATAGATGGCGCCACATACTTGATGTCGGCACACTGACCTGCCGCATCGGAACCAATCAGCTTTTGCTCCCCGCCCACGAGCGGTAGAGGGTCACGATGGCGGATCGCGGATCACGGTATGCTAAATCTCTCTATTGTCGCGAGAGGTCACAAGGGCATCAACGACGCACTATCGACCTGCTGTGAAATACGAGGGCCGAAAATTGCAGCAGGATATCGTGCTGATTCAAGTTTCTTGCGTACAAAGTAAAAAAAGATAATCAACTGTGACAACCGCTTTACTTGTCTATGCAGAAGTAAAGTCATGGAGATTTAGGAGCAAAGCTGTGCAGTCCGAAGTACCAAGCAATTTTTTAGGAAGCACTGGTAGAAATCAGCGCTTTGTAAAGATAGCGAAGTTATGCCATGACGTCGCAGCCGTGAAGAAGTGCTCTTTGGGACTGATGGCTAAAAAAGTAGATGTTTGTCAATCTGATGGCTTTCTAAGCTTTGATGCCGGACCATCGCTCTCAGGTGTGGCCAGCGTGTCATGGCTTCCAGGACGATAAATGGTAGGCGTTTTGCGTTGCGGCCAGCCTGCGAGTTCTGCGCTACGGGCCCTGCGGATACGCTCTCCTGTACCCGAAGCACTGCTCAGAAACCCGACTTGAATCGCTTGATCCTGGTCTGTGATGTCGACCTTTGGTTTGGACGTATGCGATCGTTGCAATCGGCTTTGTGCGGACAGCCGAAACCTTCTTGAAATAATTGTACGCTTTTCTCTCCAGAATGCAATCTGTCTTTCGACCACTTGGGGGTGCTGGTTGATGAACTCCTGATCGGGGGCCAACTTGAACTCCCATCCTGACGAAGTAGTCTTTGCTATTCCCTCCAGGATCGCGCGGACGTCTTCTGCCGGAAGAGAACTACCCCCGTACTTGATAGCCTGAGAGAACATGGATTCCGTGACGTGCCTTGACTCTGTGTACAGGAGCAGCAGGAGATCGCGAGCCCTTTGCAAGATTTTCGCTCGTACACCAGTTTTAGGGCTGAGTGTGCCACTAGGATAAATTACGTCGCTTCTCACCACCCAGCAGCCTTGCACAAGCACAGCGACATGTTCCAAGATGTCAAGGACCATTGCACTATCAGAGTTAGCAGGCAGCACCGACATAAGCTTTGCGAACTCAACCACATTGGCATTTTTGAGTACGGTCGCGATTTGATTCTCCAGTGACAAGCACCTCAAACCGTGCATTGACCGCTCTTTTGGAGTATCATGTTTTTGAATCGAGTCATTCCTGAACTGAGCTTCCTCTGGGCCGTTTTTCGAATTGTCTTCCCCTAAAAGGTGCTGCAGGTGCTCTTGCGACGCTCTAGGCTGGAAAGCCACCTCCTCGCATGCTTCGGGGCAGATTAGCAGCTCTCTTTCTAAGTTCGACATTTCGGTACCCTGCCCGTGAAACATAGCCTCAACCCAAGGTGATTCTTTAATTTCCGGCTTCACCCGCTGAAAGGGCACCTCAAAGGCGCAATTAGAGTTACCTTCTGAGCTTCCTTTGAGACTTTCCATTAGTAAATTCACCATCTCTGGCTCCTCTCCAGGATCCACATAGCAGCTTGAGGCATAGTGTTCTTCCGGCTCGTCTTCTTTGCCCACAGCCGGCTTTTGGTCCACGTGAGGTAGAACTGATGCCATTCTAAAGATACCATTTAGTGGCGACAGGTGAAGTTCTCCAGGGAAAAGTACTCCAACAGCATAGTTTTCCGGAGATATAGATGAAACCGTAGAAGTCACGATATGCTTTTCCTTGTGGCGAAATCCTTCAAACAGCTCCTTTGATGTCGCAGTGGACTTGTTACGTTCAGAATCTTTCTTAGGCTTATTTCCGTTTGGTGGCTTCTCAGAAACTTCTGCGGAGTCGTTTACTTTGATTTGCGCATGCTCAGCGTTGAAGGTTGGTGCCCCTTCAATTGATTGGGTCATGCTGGAGTCAGTAACTGATTTCAAATCTTCGATTTGGCTGTAAGATTTGCATGTCGCTGGTTTCACATCCGTGTCCAAGCTGTAAGAAGTGTTTGTCGCTGGTTTCACATTCATGTCCAAGCTATAGGAAGAGCCTATTGCTGGTTTCACATCCACATCTGAGCAGCAAGAGGTGGCTATCGATTGTTTTATATCCAGTCCTGGGCTGTAAGATGTCGCTAATGCTGTTTCCACTGCTGCAATTTCTTGTTCGCAGGTGTACTGTGCTGGTTTGACATCTGCATGATGATTTGCGATCATGCTTGGCTGCGCTTTGGTTTCTGCGCTGCGGCCGTCACAGTAATCGTCTTTGTGGTCCACATTACCAGATTGCTCTGTGCAAGAGCTTCCACTGTCAGGAGGTAGATGTGACTTGCATGCAATATCATCGTTGTTGGGATTGCCGGCGAGCAAGGGGTACTCTAGCTCTAGCTTGTGTTCGGTGAGCTTCACCTTGGCCTTGACAACCTGGCCGGCGTAGAAACTGCTGGGAGGCTGCTCCGTGCACTGCAGGAGAACGAGGTTGTCAGCTAGAGCATTGGAGAAGTACACATCAAACTCTGCGATGACCTCATCGTCGCTGCTGGCGTTTTCAGCATCATCAGGCGATGTGGACGTCGCCATTGCCTCGGTCTTCTTCCTCTTCTTTACCCGTCTGCACGATCTTAGCTTTCTGCTTCATCCTTCTTATACTTGCTTCGAGTACGTATCGCAAGGGGGGTGGCTATTCTACATTTTTCGATTCGATGCAGACACTTGCTGACCCATAATGCGCACTTGCGCAAGCCTGAAGCGGTATATTTGAAGTGCTCGCTGGAACTATTCACGCCTTTCTTTATTGTTCATTTTTCGCTTACTGAATTCACTGACGGCCTTAATGCACTATGGCCGGAAGCGCGCGTGTAATTGACGTAATCTTCTCGGTGACCACGGCGGTAGGTCATCTTAATCTGCGCAGCGTACTTTCTTTTGGTTCGTCATTGTTGTTGTGAAATAAATGTAATTCTTCTCGTGAAATGGACCCACTATGGTGACTCTGTGTTCAAATGTCTTTATATAGTTTATTGGCTTTAACGTTCCAAAGCTACTCGGGCTATGATAAGAAGCAGTAGTGGAAGGCTCAGGAAATTTCGACCACCTGAGGAACTTTAACCTGTAGTGAAGTTGCATAGCCCACTCGTGTCTTCCTCTTCGCCTCAACTGAAAAGCTGCTGCTAGGGCCAGGATTTTATCCCGCATTCTCGGGAACAGTAGTCAGCGTCTTGACCACTGAACCACCGTGGCGGGGTGAGTTGCTACTGAACCTCTGTTGTTGAGTTCGCGGCCAGCCGCGATGAGCATGGTTTGACGCGATAGTGTTATAAATGATGTTAGCAGAAAAGCAAGGTGTCTTATGAAGAAAACGTGATTTAGCGCCCGAGTGATGGCGTCACTTGAATAAAATCAATTTAAGCAGCATTTAAAAGTACCTTTTCTAGAAAGACAAAAGATATACAGAATTCGTATTTAATTGTCACAATGTGCGCAGTTGAGGTGCGGTTGAGATGCCCACAGAAAACAAGTTTGACAGTTACCACCGCTTTTCCTTCAGTTTTTCAATCAGCTTTTCTCTTGTCTGCACGAGGCAGCGGAGATGGCTTAGCTACAGAGCCAGTAGCAGGCCCGTGCATTTTCTTTTCCTGCTTCCTACAGCCACAACAACAACGCTGAACGTATGATAACCTGTTTATTTTTGAGGTGAAGTGGAGGTACACACCGCTGCGCCGCCGGGCGGCTGGTCAGACCCTTGCTTGTTCGGCCGCAAAACGGCTCGAGTGTCCCCTGTTTACGTATGTTTCTCTAAGAGAAAGTGTTCTGCCGCAAGAAGGTGAGCATGGTTTGCTGGCATTTTGCGATGTCGGCGGTTTTGGTTCTAGATGTAGGTTCTGCTGGATAATATTGATAATAATAATTGGTTCACAGGAAGGGAAAGGCGCAGTATTTCACACGTTCCTGCGGACACCTGAACCGCGGCGTAAAAGAAGAAAGGAAGGAAGGATGGAGGCGAAAAGCAAGGCGCCCGTGTGCTGTGCGATGTCAGTGCACGTTAAAGAACCCCAGGTGGTCGAAATTTCCGGACTCCTCCACTACGGCGTCTCTCATAGCCTGAGTTGCTTTGGGACGTTAAACCCCACAAACCAAAGAAAGGAAGGTGGGAGTGAAAGTGAAAAGAGAGAGAAAGGGGAGTCGTAGTGGAGGGCTACGGAGTAATTTTGACCACCAGGAAACCTTTAACGTGCGCTGACATCGTGCAGAACACAGACGACTCTTCGTTTTGCCTCCATCGAAACGCAGCCGCCGTGGTCGGGTTCGAACCCGGGTACTCCGGCACAGTAGTCGGGCGTACATGTCGTATATGTGCCTTTTTTGTGTCCCGTCTTCTTCGCGCAAGTATACGTAACCTTAACAATTAAGCAACACTTCACGCCATTGAGCCCGAATCCTTTTCGGCGCAGTGCAAATGTTGTGGCCAGAAGGTAAACCTATACCATATTGTATGAACTTGTCAACAAAATACCAGTATTGACATAACAAATCAGCCAACGTGGGAAGGCTGGGAGGCGGCCCTGTCCAGCTCGGACCTCGAGAAACAACGAGCCCTCGTCGAAAGAGCACGGGCAGCGGCTGTTACCAACGGTATCCCGCACTAGAGACCTGACCAGCCTTCCCTTAATCTAAGCCAATGTCAATAAATGATTTCATCATCATCATCAGCAGATCACGGTGCGTGCATCCCAAGCCGAAACGCAGAGTCACGTTCTCTTCAATCGCTAGCGGCGTCAGCGGTATCAGTCAGTCGCTGCTATCTGTTCGTCGCGCACCGTTCCTCTATGGGCCCACGCGCTGCCTCCCGCAACCTCCCGATAACTTAATTGCTGTTTTCATTTCTCCGACCACAAACCTTCTTTCATGACAGCCAAGAACTGTTAGTGGAGTGTTTCGTGAATGAATGTGTGTGAAAAACTAAAAACAGTTTCGGTAATTATACATATATGTCTTGCTCGAACCCTCTCAATCTCAATCTGCCTCAATCTATCGAAAAGGTGAAACAGCTGATGAGCTGCGCTCAAATTTTGCATTAGGAAGTAACGTTATCGTCGGCCATTTTTCCTTGTATTGTGTGCGTGCTCTTATACACCTTTAAATTTAAAATGTTCGTAACTGATACTGGTAATCAACAGGTTAATTGCGAGGCATGCAAGACATGATTATGAATTTAAACGTTGCTTTCGTTCACAGCACCGTCATTTTCGCAACATATAAAGGTGCATTGACATTTGCGTATCAATCGCAATTGGCATCATTTCGAAATGACAGTTTTGGTCGTTTAGCAGCGCGTCGAAAATATTGCCGCGAAACACGTTTGTTGCTATCGCAGCTGTCGAGTTGCTTAGTTCTTTTACGGGCGCAAGTCAGCCCCAATAAAGTTATTTCAGTACCATCACGCCTGTGTCCTCTTTTGGCGTGTACGGCCTTGTCACCACTACGTGACAATATCACATCAAACTGAAGAAATGACATTTGGCGGGATTGCTTGCTTTCTGCGTCGACCAGCCGCGATTCACCGCTGCCGTCATTCTTGCTAGTGATGCATCACTGGAAACATAGAAACGTGTTCCTAGCGAGGTTTTCCGTGTGTTTGAAAATCCAACTACGCAGCAATTCTTCCCGGGCATTGCTGAATGTTGACAGCGGTAATATATCGGTAAAACCACCACCAAAGACGCAAATACGACCGTACGCGCATAGACGCTGACATGAACAATGGCCGACGGAGCCTGCCTACGCTTTGCTGCTTTAGCTACAGGCGGCGCTGACTGCATTTTACTCAGCCGAGGCCCTGGGTTTTAGAGGTACCAAAGGAAGCGTGAAAGAATCTGATTAGAGGTACACTGTAGTAGAGGTAAGCAAGAGACGTTTGAAATATTGGTGGAATAATGGCAGGGAGGGGACGCATGGCAGATAAATAAATTAAACAGGGGCTTTTAAAAGGAAAGTCGTCAAATATGAGGGGATTATCAAGGTTAAGTTAGTAAAAAAGGAAAGCTTGAGGATGTGGATAAATATATCTGTCCCCTTTCCAAAGGACGCTCCTAACATCCATCCGTCCGTGGGTTCGTTCAGAGAGGGTGCTCGGCCAATGGGAGGTTCGAACGGCAAAGGAGAGCGCTGGAGAGGAGGCGGACGGCAATCTTCAGAAGTTAGCGCTACTTTTAGTTTATTGAGGGGTTTTACCGACACCGAGTATGTGGCGCCATTCATCGGCATCAAAGGAACGTAGGCATGCAGATTGGAACGCGCTGCGGTGGATCACGGAATCTCTCTCAAGTTCGATAGACAGTAAGTATATGTCAGATAAGTCCGGTAAGAACACAAGTCTAAACAGGTGAAATTCACCAAGTTCTTGTTCGACACGCCCGCTGATATCGCCTTCTTTCTATCACGAAGAAATTAATCACCGGGAAGTATTGCATGGGTCGGCGCTATAAACGCTCCAATGAATGTGATTCGCCATGCCAACTGCCAAATAAAATACATCACCGAATATACCATACCTCACTGGTTTGGCCAGCTTTTTCCAACCTGTATAGATGCAATTTTCTTCGAGTATGAATGAACAACCGAGAAACGCCTTATGGCACAACCGGCATTTTCCGGACCTTAAAGTTTTGTATGGACAAATTAGTTTTATTATAGGTACAATATATTTTGTCTATCTACTTTGTTACATGGCGACTGCTCTTAAAATGTGCAACAGATAACAGAAAATGAACATGATATCCCTTTTCTCAGGGATACTACGAAAGGCTGAATTTATTATTGCATTCACTTTCGGAAACTAGGGGTGGTTTACAGGCAAATGAAGCACTTCAACGCTTGACGTCCGTTGTGAATCAAGTTTCAGTTTCAAAGAGCTTTGTACCAGCATCAACAAAAGCTTTCGTTTGTAACCTCACTGGAAATGACCGAAATGAACCACCCTCTTTTCGAACTTGTTTACGCATCCACTGCGTATCTAGAAACAAAACAAATTTTGCAGTTGATACTATTTTATTACGTCAAAGCTAACAAAAACTAGAAAAAACACGTCTGAGGCAGTGCGTAGCTCTGACTGCTTGCGAAAAATATCACGAGTAAAGACACCGAAAGAAAAAGACCTAAAGCATTTGTTTAGATCAGTCAAAAACACAACGCAATACGAAAATTGTAGACGCGAAAAACGAAACAGACCGCCAGGCATGAAAGGTTTAACTGCTTTCCAAAAAGAAACTACGCCCCCATCTTCCGGTGTTCTGAAACTACGATCCATGGGAAGTATGCGTACACATCACTACTCGGTGCAGTTGGCGTACATATTGGGAATCATTAAGCCGCGCGGCTGATCGATATCGCAGAAGCCTTCGGGCAAAGGCATCGAACCTCTGTCCGCGATGTTGCTGAAGAGCGCGCGCGCCTCGTGGTCGTCCAGGATATCCCACTTGTTCGGACCAGAAGCGAACTCCTTTTCAGTTAGAGCGAGGAACCGCAGTTTAGGAAAAAGCGGCTGCATAACTTTGCGAACGTTCACATCTTCGCCATTATCTGCTCTGCGAAGGCACTGCACCTGGGCCCACGCGAAGACTGCCCGAAGAACACAAATCTCGGGAACTCTTGCGGCGACGTCCAGGATCCAATGAACTGTCTCTTCCGAGCACGATTCCAAAGTGTTCGTAGAGAGAACGGATAAACTGTCCTGGTGAAGAAGGTCTATTGCTTTGTCAAGAATTGGGTGATTATCTTCTCCTGCGATAAGAAGGTAATCGATGACTGGGCATACGTCCAGTGTAGTCATTCTGCGTTTTGCGTAATCTACGCACTTTTCAGCGAGTTCCGGCACCAGGTACTTGACTGCCGCGCTGCAAGTGTAGGCAGCTTGGAGCCCGCTTTCTACTTGAAGTTGGCCGCTGTAGAAGTACCTGCATGCGGAAAACAATTCTTGAAGAGCAAGGGTCACAGCGCATGCGCGCATCAACTTGCATAGGAGAATATAACAATAATA
This sequence comes from Amblyomma maculatum, assembly GCA_023969395.1. NCBI lineage: Eukaryota > Metazoa > Arthropoda > Arachnida > Ixodida > Ixodidae > Amblyomma > Amblyomma maculatum. The sequence continues at coordinate 221,031 of JAJIZL010019115.1, read as the reverse complement.
CTACTTTGCATTCTCGTTAAGAAACTTTCAGTGGGTGAGTCAGGCATTGGCTGGCTCAAAACGGTTGCGAGGCTGCCTAAACCAAAACGCCTATTATTAGGTGTACTGTCAAGCAGAATAAATCGAAGTTAACACTCTCGAAAACAAACGAACTAGAGACAGGCCGAACAGATGTTCATAACATACGATAAGCAACTGCGTCCGATATATTAATGGGCAGCTGCTTTTCCATTTTCGGACAGCCGTGTTTCGTATTTAGTGGTGCCTATTTTGTGGAGTGTTTATTTGTAAGAGATTGATATTTTGTGCGGCGAACAACATAAAAGAGACGATGGGCAGATGTTCAATGAGAGCACAAGACGAGCGCAGTTTCTTTTTTTTAGAGCGCTGTATCCGGGTGCTCTCCTTGTTCATCTGTCCTTCGTCTGTTTTCTCTGTTTTGATAAAAAAATATGCATTATCACAAACTTGCACAACTCATCATTCAACTAGATTAGGATGCTGTCGTATAGTGTAATAAGTGTTAACAGCACACTGAGTGAGCGGTACAACACATTACAGCTAATTGCATATCGCATTTTGCTGTGTGCTGATAGGTTACAAAGATATGGCACAAGGCAGTTACATGGGAAATGGAATAATGCGTTCTAAAAAAGGAATGAGTTAACGCACAGCAAGAGACCAAGAACGCCTTGTGGGTGTAGGTCAGTTATGACCACACGTTCCTCCTTGTCAAAGTCACCGTAAAGCATAGCCCTAAAAACTTCGCTTTGCAGGGCCAAAATCATCCGGTGTGCCTTGAATGACCTCCGGGTGTCCGGAAAGTGGTCACAATCAACGACGATCTCGACGTCAGCCAGCTCTTTTGTTTCCAGAAACTTTGTCAAAGAAAACTGAAAGTAAAGGTAAGAGGTAAAAGTTCAATCTCAGGTCATCGAGAAGAGACGCAGTCCATTTCGATGCTGCCGAACCAAGAGTATGCTACAATAATTAGGGAACCTGGTTGAGTTCTCTAACAAATTCTGTCAAACCTATTCACAATAATTTTATTCCGCTCATTTTTTACAAGTAGCAAATGCATGCATAAAAAAGAAGCAGGTTCCATTTCGTAGAGCTGTAAATCTTTGCCGTTTTCAGTATTTTATGTATTACATAATCCACTGGAAAGAAGCCTTTTACCCCAATATTTTATTTATTCAGATACTGCTAATATCAATTCTGGTATTTGCAGGATCTCTATACAAAAGAAGGCAGAATTCCATAATAATGGCTTCTATACTATAGCGCGTCCATAAAAACTGACACGAGAAAAAACAGCACTGCCGAGACTGAATTTCGACTCTGACAAGAACGATCAGAACGGCTTCTTTGACGCAACTTCTGAGCTCGCCGTATCAAGCCACATAATTCTTTATTGGGGATTGATGGTGTGAAGTAGCGCTTTAGGATTAATTGTAGCCCGGATTTAACCTGATTTGAAAGGTTATATCTTGTGGGAGCACTTATTTTGAGAACATTTAGACATCAATTTTTTTTTTTACTGCACTCGTGATTTATAACTACAATGCGTAATATTAATACACTTGTATCGTCTAGGCTAAGTAAATATTTCTATATTCACTTAGCTTATGCGGCATCACTCTGTTACAAAAGTTTTACAAAGGCTTGACTTTAAATGGTTGTCTTTCAGAAGCAGTCCCTATTCAGTCATTTGTGAAACAAGGTTCCCTAGTGTCCCCATTCTTGCTTGATTCATCTTCGGGAGCAATGTAAGCATTATAATCAGCATTGCCATTGATGGTTTCCTTATTGCAGGTAAAGACCTGGTGGTAAGGGCTTATGTAGATATCCCATTTTTCTGCGCTGACAGTCTAAGGCTCGCAGAAGAAATGCAAGGTGGCCTTTTGGTTATTGCTACGGGGTTCGGATGAATTGACCTAAGAGCAGTGTTCTTAATACAGCGCAAGGGACATGGAAACATGCAGAAGAATGTAAGGCCACAGGCGCTTACTAACAGCTGAAAATTATTTCGGATCACGACATATATATATATATATAAACACTCATAAAACATTGGAGCCAAGGTTAAGCTGCACGATCACTGAAAACAGTGTAGTCATGTCAGAAGTGAAATAATAAAAGATCACAGCAATAAAACCACGCTTTAAAAGGAGGGAACAAACTAAAATAGAACCGATGAAAGTAAGGGTTCCTAGCCAAAACGGCGTGTAAAAGCGAAACATATTGCACTGGAAAATTGAGAACAAGTTTGTGGCTTAAGGATCTTTAAAACGCAGTTAGGAGCAAGTGGGAAAACACACAACTGATGTACCCCTAAGGAATTTATTTTTAGGAAGGTGGGCTTATCCATTCCTTGTTTGCTCGGTGCATTTCAATAGCCTCAGTAATTTCCCTGGACAAAATATTCTGGTGTAAACATTCCTTCAGGGTTGCTATTCGTGCTTTTGCTTTCACAATTCTTGGACTGCTTGGCGAGGTACCCGGAAGCCGAAATACAACTATTATTTTTGTATTATTTAGATGCACCTGCCTGTTTTGTCCGATAAAAGAAAAAATTTCTTAGAGGTATAGGAATTGTGTAGCCTTTCCCACGTGATACTTCCTGTTATTAACTAGCCTGCAGCCGCAAATTTATTATAGGATTCCACCACCATTTTTAGCGCTTTTACACGGCGTTTTGGTTGTACTCTTCCTTTTTACACTTTTAGGTTTTGTCCAGACCTTTACCTCCGTATTTTTATTGCTTTTAGCCTTTTACCCTCATCATTCTACAGTCGAAAAAGAGCATAGGAAGGGATTTGCACGCAATTTAAAAATACCGAACACTAAAATGGGTAAAAAAGTAAATTAATGTGGCTTAGAGGATGTGACGTCACGAAACCGGGAGTAGAAGCGCATGGGAAGGGATTAGCGCGCAATTTGAAAGTATCAAAGACTAAAATGGGTAAACAAAAAGTGAATTAAGCACCTCGAAGTAACTAGAAGCAACCTTAGCAGGGTAGATGTGTAGGCCAGTTGGTGAGACATAAGGAAAAATAAAACCTCAGTAGGCACAGGACGGAGGGTGGAGACAACACAGGCATGAAGCAACCAATAGCAGCATCCGTACTTTCGCATTACTCCAATGCAGATTCTGCAGTGCTCTTTAATGTTTGGCTTATGTTCTAAAAATGGTACCTGCGCTAATACTGCTGCCCCCCGACCTACCCCTAATTCAGTGGTCGAGAGGTACGCTGTAGCAAAATTATTTACTGTAGTGCGCATGATCCAGAATGGGCCAAGGCTCCCCGATCATTCGCAGTGCTGCAAACTGCTTGAGAAATGGAATAAAAGTCCACTGCTACCTCTACCAGGCATCGATGTGAAAGCACTATAGGTCGTCTATGTCCAAGCACGCAATCCTGCAGTGCTATAGCTTCCACGCCAGGTGATATGCACATGCTGCGGCACGAACATCAATACAGCCGCAGGCAAACATGTTCAGTAAATCAATAACACATTCGTTTACTAAATAAAAAAGCAGACTGTTCTGCTGGCAATGCCTATAAAAGCAAGCGCATATTTTTGTGATGATAAACATTAACGAGGGAGGGAGGTGAGATTTGCCTAGCATGTAGCGAGCGAGTCATAGCGGGTTTTAGAATCAGTTGACCTTACTGGTTATGGGGAGAGGGCGATTGCGCGGGGACGATGAGCATGTGTCGCATGCTGCGATGAATGGGCGAGCGTTGCGAATTTAAAATCTGGGCATGAGCACCCGCAACCGACTTTTTCTTTATTGCCCTAACCGATATGTCCCCCTAGTATTTTAGAATTTGCCAATAAAAACTATGGCAAGAACGCTAACCGTGCTTACCTCATGATTCTTCCCAGTCTGCGTAGAGGCGCTTCCCCTAGGAACACACCAACAGCACTTTGTGTACTTGTAGCAAAAACTGCAGTACGCTGTAACTGATAAAGGAAAAGAAGGGATGGTCCAACGTTAGGTGGGTAATGCAATGACAGGTGGTGCACGGTTCTGAGTTTGCAATTCCTCTGCACTGCTATAGCTGATGCAACCACAGAATTTGATAAAGAGACCGAGAGCACGACTCAAAGAAGTGTAAATATATCCAGCATTAAGCATTATTAGGGGGTCTTTGTAATAGACCTAATGGCACTGTAGGGGTGTGTTTATTCGGTGAACCCAGATGATTCCAGCCGCTCAGGGGAGACTCGCAGCGAAGCGTCAGGCGTGGCGAAAGAACAAGGCAGCGAACAACTTCTTCGTCCTTGAGAGCGGCAGCACGCGACGCATGTCAGTGGTTATATCGATGAAGATTACCACACTACAGCACTATTGATTCAAATGTGGCCTTGTTTCAGGAACGGCACTTGCGATGGCAAAGGTTAACGCTGTAATCCGTTTCCCTAGGTGCTTTTCAAATTCCCGCATAAATAGTTCAGTGCGAAGTCACTTTCACCGATTCTGCAACACACCACAAAGAATAAAGCTTCTTTGATTCGGTTGGGAGTAGTGCGTAGGACCTACGAATCAAGACGTCGCGCTCTGGGACGACCACAACACGCCGGCTTGAAAAAACATCAGAATAACTACGGTGCCGAGACGAAGTGCTGGCGCTCTGAAAACGTGATTGTCAGGGAGAAATAAAACTGCGAGACTCCACCCTTACAGCAAACGCTAAATAGATCAATATACATGTTCCCTTCGTGAACATAATGTCACAATGCTGACAGACTTAACTGTTTACAAATTTCATCCCTCCTGAAAAACCTAAAGTTCTACAGGGCAATAACCTCATAAAATCTCATCTCATTGCATAGGCTCTCATACGGTGCCCATCATTATCATAAAATATCGCACATAATTTATGATAATGTGCAAGAAACTAAGACCTTATTCAAATATATGCGACCTGTATGTGATTTATTATGTGAACTGAGTGAGATTGTGTGAGAAGATGTGAGGTTATTGCCTCATACACGTTTTCAGTAGGGATGTGTTTACAATGCATATTTATAACACATTCAGCCTGCTCTTCTCTAAAAATGCATCCTTCAAGTTGCTTTCATTTCTTTAGGGGAACATTTTCCTCTTCTTCTAAAAGCTTAGCTATTAGTTCTTCCCCACAATTCTGTAGGCAATGCTTCATGCGCGGCCCCAGAGCGCCCCAGCGCTACCCCCTTCCTCCACCTCCTGCGCACAAAACAAATAAATGACCTAAGGCTGCCGACCACATAGGTGGCCGAGTGGTCAGGGCTTCCTCGCATTTACAGGAAGTTTAATGCATTTCCATTTCATCGCCATAACTTGGAGGACGACGACAGATGATAATGCTTTATAAACATAATGACGAAGATGAGCTCCGCTCACCCTCGGTGTAATATGAAGACCTATGGTGGGATGCACGCTAGAGTGACTTCCACGTAGCCCAAGTATAAAAAGATCTACACCTTCAGCCGCTTTCATTATTCACACGAAAAAAGGCTGTTGCTGCCCTTCGTACCCGACTGTCTGCAAGCCAGCCGCACATCGGAACAAATTGGTGCATGTACCCTGGATGTGGTGCTTCCCATGTCCGACCAGTTGGTTCAATAGCGCTGCTGGTTTAGACACAATGGTGCTTCACAGTTGCAACGCTGGAACGTGTTCTCAGTAAGATTGTACGACCCTGTACCTCGGAATACCCGCCAATGATGAGTTCAGCGGACACTTATATTACATATTTAGAATACGGTAACAACAAAGCAAGAGGTCCACTGAACCTGTCTCTGGTCCGCCGGCATCGCTGCATGCTGCATACGCTAGCCCTGTGTAGCCACTCACAATTCATTTTTAGGGACACTTCCGTAGTGACACTTTAGTGACTGTCCGTGTCGTCCTTCCATCCTTTGTGTACTTTTTGCGCTATTTTTCATCATAAGCCACTTTCGGCTCTTGCCGGAATTTTCCCACATTCATATGCGCACACGACCTTGCTTTTCGCTCCCATTAACCTGATAAGTGGAACAGTCTGGCACGTTCGCACGAAAACGCGCAGATTCAAAGTGTCGCCGAGCCCGATACCGTGCTCGGACAGCCACAGGATCAACGCGCCTCCAAACTGTCATTGCACCTGAGGGCTAGCCCATGTCCCATTCTCTTATTACGTCACCCACTCCCGTCGCCAATAAGCACTCAGCTATGTAATTTGCGAAGGCCATCTGCCAACACATTTCTCACCTCGGCTAGATCACGCGTCCTTGATGACGTAATTAACACACGCCGCTGATCAAAAGCACTCCCCTAAATCGCTTGACCACGAATTTATCACTGCCGTCTTGTACCACGTGTAAATGAACGTGTTACTGAATGATTAAACTGAAATTTCGGCATGTGTCCAGCCACTAAATCATGCCGACTATAATAATTGCCAGAGGGAAAAGCATTGAAATATATCCTTTGCAAAAGCATTTGATGTGCCTGAAAATAGAAATATAAGTTTGAAACGTTACTGTTGGAAAGCTTACGGTAAACTACATCAGATTAATCAGTGCGCAAAAAGAAGGATGTTCATCAATACCAAAGAAGTCGCCTGCAATGAAGCACTCACTCTCTGGACTAAAGTGACTAAAAAAGAAATTAGCAAAAAGTGCGAAATCGCGTGCCGCATCTGACGATGCGTCATGCCAAGACTTGTTTATAGATCTTAATAGGTAGGAGATGCCAATAATTACAACACAATATTGTTCCTTCCAGCTCAAGTGAGGAAATATCTTGAAGTTGTGAACAACAAGGCAGCGGTGGATTCAAGAATTATTGTACAATTCAGTCGGCACCTGTAAACTTTGCTTACCGATGGAGTACAGCTCTGTAACACGATTCGAACAGCTATACTCCCGGGTGCGATGTAGACACTTTAAATACACTCCGAAGCGCACTACACAGCGCTGATGCACGAATTCAATGCCCAGGTAGCCATAAACGGGCCGAAGGCAAAGAATGGGTGAATACGGCATATCCTCCTGTAGGAGTACAAGAAGATGGAGCTAGCTGTCGAGTTTTTAGACCGTATTCTTCTACTGGCCATACGCACGTAATCAGAGAACATAAGAACACGAATCGGGCAAGACAGAGGACAAATATGGGGACTAAAAAATGAAATTGATTTCATGCGTTACCCTGAACCTGGCAGCTTGCTTGTTGAGCTGGGATATTATCTGAAAGAAAAAAAAGTGACGTAGTTACTATAAACATTATAATCAAAGGAAAGATTAACAGCGCCTGTCCTGTGTGCCTATTTGTGAGTGCTTTTGTTAGCGCTGTTAATCTTTCCTTTTAAGAGCAATACGCCAACTAGCCCAGCAAATAGATTTTGTTATGTAAATAAGCACCTTCTGCATACCACCTAGCCGTTACCTTTGGGACACCGAAGTACGAAAAGCTGTTGGACCAACAGTTCGCACGTTCTGATTGGGCGACACAGATGCAAGCGCTTCGCTGTAGAGCACGAGGCGACATGCCGTGCAACCCAGCCAATTAGCGCTTGCGCACTGGCGGCGGCTACCTCAAGGTATTCGGGTAACCCTACCAGTAACTAGTACATAGTACGTTAAATAAATGCACGCTCGCTAATTATCCTGGCTTTGAGAGAAACGGAAGAAATTAGCAATATATTCATTTTCTTCTTTCCTAGGAACCTAGAGCGCAATTCTGTATAAAAAAAGAAAAGAAAATGGTATTACCACTGTGTCGCGGAGCAAATACGTTCTTTTAACCTTCTAAACTCAAGAGACCTTTTACAAACTATTAAAGCAGTAAACAATAATTCCACTGTGCCACTGCTAGGTACCGAAAAACTAAAAAAATCGAAAGGTTTGTTTTATGCTCATGAAAGCATGAAACCCAGCAACCATTCTCCATAACTTTACACGGCTATTAATGTTTACCAATACGTTACTTCGATACATAGAAGCAACCGCTGACAGATTCACTCATATTCGTTCACTCACAATAACGTTTGTCAGTGTGGGTGACCGTTTGTGAGCCTCATGTGATAGTAATAAATTCGACTCAATACGTTTCGTTTTGGGTGTGTGCTTTTTCATTTGAGCATAACACAATAAAATGAAACAACGAGAAATTGCAAAGAAACTAAGAGTCTGTATGCGTCTACAGTTTGTCACCTAGACACATAAGGTATGTTATCACTGTTGATCAGAGAAATCCTAGCAGCACACGGTCATCCTCGCCTGGCCCCGCTGAACCGTCGCACCATTTAGTGGCATAAGAAACCAATCACATTCTCCGTTCACTTCGCGTAATCAGTTCGTAGGCCGAGAACGAGGAAAAAGACGCGGAAGCACAAATTAAATCCCACGCATGCTCACTGCTTTTTCTCACCACCCAAAGTGCAATGTCACTGACGCGGCGCATGCAGTTTGTCTTGAAGCCCATGTACACTTTATCTGACCTCCGCCGCGTGTCCGGTGCCCGAAATACTTTGTCGCCGGTTATTCTCACCGCGCAAAACAAAGAATCCTTTGTGTTTCGCCTTTATGGAAACGCGGCACCATCTATCGGTCTCGAACCTTCGTGGCCGGTTCTGCACCCGAACAGGTTATGGCGGGTTAAACATGTTTAGACGGTTCGTTTTTAGTGAAATATAAATTTTCTTATAAGATACAGAATCATTCACATGTCTCGATGGACAAGTGGCCCACTCGTAAGCGAATCATGTGGGGATAAAGAAAAAAGAAAGCAAGAAATAAATGCATATGGGAGGGCAACAGAGAAAGAGTAACATGGGCCGAAATCACTGAGCAGACGGAGGACTTTTGCGCTCCGCCTCCATCGAAACGCGGCAGCTGCACTCTGGTTCGGTACTAAATCCGGGTCAGTGGCTCACTCTCTGAACAAGTGAGCATATATAGTACCTTGATATACAATTATTGGGATAAAAAAGATACGCCTTTCGTTTAAATCCTTATCGCAAACTAGCCTATAATTTGGTAAGCAGGTTCTATATGGGAAGCAAAACGTTATGACTCCACCCAGAACTCAGAAGGATAGTGACATCACAATTCTGGTAAGAAATCACACGCGTATATTTTTTTCGGCACGTTCTTCACAACTGTAGGTGACTAAAGGAGAAAGCGATCCCTTTTTGAATGAATGATATGTTTGCGCTGTCACGTAGTACGGACTCACAATGTGCGACCCGTACTCATGGAAAGAAATGCACATCCTGCTTGCACGTCCTACCTAATTCAGGGAATAAGCAGCCGACTGAACACATGTGGCAAGCGCTGTCAAGAAAATTAAGAAAACATTCTGTAAGACGGTACGCAATCACGCGTCTAAGGCTGTCCTAAATGAAAGAAATTTCTTTCCTATTTCAGCTCAGTGGACCAACTGGACCTAAATTAGTTCTTGTCCAAGTGAACCAGACTGTGCGCTCTGGATTAAGCATGCGTCGGGAGTAAGAGGTACGCGCGATGAACCACGGCGCTTAAAGCGCGCACTGCGCTCACAGCATGGCATCTTAAAGAAAATGTCTATGCCAGCCAGTAGTGCTGGACGCTCGCCAGCAGGCACGAGAAAGAACAACATCCGGAACTGCAGCTAAAGTAAAAGGCTAGTGTTTTATAACAGGACGCCACGTTGCTCACCCATTTTTCACAGCGAAGCTTGAAGATCAAGGCAAGACTAACTCGAAGGCACAGAGAAGAGCCGGGAATGAAAAGCACGCTGCACAATAGCAGCTGCAGTAAGCCGGCAAATAGTCGAAGGGTTGTTGAAGCAGTGCACAAAAGTGTTCGGACAATGGGCCCCGTTTAGCAAACTTTCTCGGCTTAGGGACGCCGTCAGTGCACAAGAAGGGAAGTGCTCTTACGGTGTAACTGCGCTATAGCGTGGGGGCGGATGCGTAGATTGACCAAAGAGGGTACCGCCGCTAGGGGCAAACCAAATTCAGGGGCAGTCTTATCTGTTGTTTCTGCTGGCGTCCCTATGATCAGGGAAAACGCGCTTAAATTTTTGTCTAGACAACAATCTGGATGCGCTGGCCTAGGAGCCCAAGGCATGCCGGGAAGCCAAAGCTTCGGATGTTGAATATGCAGTGTTCTACGAATTATATTTTTCGCTTTTTTTTTGTTTCCATTGATTATTTGTGTGCTTTGACACCATGTAAATGCCCAGCGACTAACGCAGTTTCTTTGATATCCCAAGTGCCCAAATGCTGCTGTGACTGCTGTGCAATCTGTATGACAACCGTAAAAGGATGAGCAGGAACGGCAATTGTGCTTCTGTGCGCTACAATTCACAGATCCTATCTGCTGTCGTTGTGGGACCGTTGGTCATTTGACATGTGGTCGCTTGTTAGATCGCCCGCCTTTTATTTTTATTTTTTTGAGCGGGCCCGATCGAGAAACGGAAACAATCAACACTTTGTTTCTGCTTGATACATGTTGCCATGACTTTACATTGCAATGCTTGCGTTGTAAATAACGATGGCTGCTGAGAAAACTTTGGGTTCTGTAATTTGCGAGCAGTGTTCACATGTTGGATGCGTATTTTTGCAACAGTCGAAAATGAAGAATGCCTTCGACAGGCCGCTATTTCTTACCACCGCCTAAGTACAGCGATATATCATTGCAGTAAAAACGTGGACATGTCACATTTTTCTAAACGATAAGGGGAAGTCCGAAGTCTTGTTAGCTACAGTCTGCGCACAACCGTTCGGCCTAGGCTTGTAACCTGCGCCATTCGACCTCCACAAAGAACTTCATTATGCCAGCCTCGCCACAGACCATACATGCCCTGTACTTGTGGGAAATAAGCTAAATCTGAAACATAGAAGACGACCGCAATAAAAAGCCTTGTACTCTTCACAAAGCCAAAACGAATGCTCCTTTTTTTTTGTTCGTTAAAATCATTCTAAAAGATTTTATTTGGTTTAAGGATTTAGTCGCAAAGCGACCCAGGCTATCAGGGACACCATAGTGGAAGGCTGCGAAAATTTCTACCACCTCAGGCTTTGACGTGCATTAACATCACACAGCTTTAGTTTTTCGTTTCTTTAAGAAAGGCTCCAAACATTTTACCACCTGAGGCTTCTAAACGTGCACTAACATAGCACGGTCCAGCATTACAGAGGAAGGGCTCGGATAGGGATATCAGATGGTGGTGAGGCATAGGAAAGCTTGTCGAGGGTAACAGGGTCTCCTTCAAGAAGAGAGTCAAAACTCCCTCCTTCTGGTAATGTAAAGACTGGGTACGAGTGTCGGCAACAGCTAAAACCGCATAACCACGGTAAACAGGTGAGGCAGGAGGAAAGCGTCATGCCGTCTGAGACCCAGCCTGGTACTAGTATCACTAAATACCTCTGTCAACTGCGTAATATAAGGTAACAGTCATGAGGTGCTGACGGCCACGGCTCAAAACGTAGTCAGTGGCCGCAAGCATACGCATGGGGGAGGAAGAAGATTCCGGTTCGAGGCCAGTGTCCACTATGTGAATTGCGCGGTCACTGCAGGAGATGAGGACAGACTCAATGATAAGAAGTCCCAGCCTTAGATCAGTTCATGAACACAAGACGAGATAACCACACACTCACTATGATGCCTCTGGTCATCGAAGAGAATGCACGCTGTGCTTATCGGTGATAAAAGTTTCCGGACCGCACGTCTGGCAATTCTTGACAAGAAGCGCGATGTAACCGAATTATCACCTTATTTCTCTGGCACACATGAAAGACCTAAAGTCCAGCTTTGAACAACAAGTATAGTGGGAGACTACTAACAGGTGCGAAAGTTGTGCGCTTTCTTTGTGTTTGCGTGGTACACAGACTTTGCTGCCGGTAGTATATTACAAGGAATTATACAATAAAGTGCAAGTAATGACTGATTCCCAGGTGTTTCAACATCTTGATTATGCGTCCGTATTGACCGTCTCTACAGTGTTTGAAGTCTTTTGTGGCTTGTTGAGCACCCTCTGACAGTTGCTGAACATATGCATACATAACTGGTATCTTGGCTGGTGACAAGGAAGCTTGCAGCTTCCTTGATGTTGCATCGATCTGTGTCGTAGCTCAGCCCGCTGAAACATCCCTGGTGCACTATCCTAATTTGCCATGTCTGTTACTATAATACGTGACATCTACTCCGGAGAACGGAACTATAGCTTCTGCGAAGGCAGCAGGGCCGTGGTTTTGGGATGGGCGCCTAGCAGTCCCGAAAGCACTTTTTTCTGCCTATTAATCTACAGCCCGGCCATTTTCTGACAGGACGAACAAACTATACAATGAATTAGCTAATATGAAACGAATGGTATTCTTGAGCGCTATGAACGGCTCATCAAACGTTGCGTAGAGTGCAACCTGTGGGAGGTGGCTAGTTCGGGTATTTCCGTAAGGAAATGCAGGAGTCCTCTGCTTTATTAAAGTAGCTGTATCGTTCATATCATGTGCTCCGCTTTGCCTTGGTTCGCGCAATGCTAGTCAAAGTTGTTACGTGCTCAAACCTACGCGTGTCTGAAAAAGTCATGAAAAAAAAACGAGGCATATGGCGGGTTGTTATAAGATACCAACGTATTAAGAAAGCCATGTCTGGCAAATATAACGCCTCACATTGCTGATGACCACTTTTGATTATATTCCTTCATTCAGGAACATCAGCTCTGAATATCTTGGAAGACAATTCAACAAGGTACACAGCTCGTTTAAGCTCGAAGATATCAACGTCGACTTTCTTCACAGTAGCAAAATTGTTCGTTTCTGAGGAAACCATTTATTCCGCAAATTGCAAGTAGAAACGTTTGGCCGCACATACGCGCAGACAGTTACAAATTTTGCTATTCCTTTCCTGAGCCTTAGCCATTAAAGAGATTCCTTTGGTATTTCTCTGCATCGAAAGGTACCTTGGGGTCCTTTGTGTATTGGTTCCACGATTTCTTTCAGCAGACTTCTCGGAATAATGATGCCAGTATCTTTAAGTAACATTTCGTCGCAAAGTCAAATGCTGGCACAAGTGAACCTAAACTGTTTTATAACTTCCTGTTGATTCCCTTTCTTGATTACCTGTGATGCCAGTAATGGCAAGTACTCGGCATGCTAGAAAGCATGCACCTCAGGCTTTGTAAGGGCACACGCAGTATGGTTAGCCGCATTCTGTCTCACTCTGATAATGTGTATGCTGTTGCAACGCGTTTCCCCGGAAAATCTGTAGTACGCAGCGGCCCCTCATGAAATGCATTCTGAACCTATGAATGCGAGGTGGCATGGCGTCCAGAGGATTATAGCCAAGCAGCGGAAGTAGATGCTGGTGATCGGTTTCGAACAAAATCTTCATACCTTTTAGGAAGTGGTTGAATCGATCAGCAGCCAACCGTCGAGATAATGCTTCTTTTTTTGTTTGAGAGTATCAATATTGCGTAAGCATTGTGTGGCTATGTAGGCGGGTTTCGCGTGCGCATGACTGTCGGCGCTGTAAAAGAAGAACTACTTACTATACCGTAAAACAAAATTGCACCATAAGGTAGAGCATCAAGGAAAGGTGCCCAAGTGACAAATGGCTTGTGTGGTTTAATTAGATAATTTACTATGGCCATTAACATAACAATTTGTTCACAGAAAAGGAAAGGTGCAAGGCTTGTCACACTTGTTTTGTAGACAACTGCACCTCAAAGGAAGAGAGGAAAACAAGAATGAAAGCGAAAGGAATAAATAGGGTGCTGTATTGGAGGTCTTCAGAGTGATTTTGAACATCTGGTATCTTTAACGTGCACTGGGATCGCATAGCACATTGGCGGGGGTGGTTGCTCCTGGCCCGACTAGTGGGTCGCTGCCGCTTGCGCGGGGTTGTTGTTGTTGTGACTGTAGGAAGAAGGAAAAGAAAATGCACGGGCCTTCTACTGGCTCTGTAGCTGAGCCACCTCTTTCCCAAACAGCATGACGTTTGCTTTAGCATCAACATTCATTTTTACTCCATGGCTTTCATGACCTGCGCGAAGTGAGGTAACCAAATCCTTCTATGGCGGCCTAACAGTGCGATAAAGTGGGCCCTAGATATGAGGTGCAGTTGCCTCACCAAGAATAATTTCTTGTTAATGCGGCAAGGCTTTTGAAGACTCCCATGCTTATGGCAGTAAATGAATTTCTGCTGCCTCGGTGAGCAATATGTTCGTGGGTGTGTCCAATCTCCGCTGTAAATGAACCTTTTTGCCGAACCTGGCTTCTTAAGGCGCCAAAGTGTATCATTCTTTTCTCTCTTGTATCTGTGTTCCTGCCGCCATGTATGCTTCAGAAGTCGTACCTTCATGCCATCTCAAGTCTTCTTGACGCTGTTTTTACATTTCGCTTCTTCGGACTTTCGCTATTTCCGTGGCCAATTTTAGTTTCAGATTCATTTGAACCTCTTTGAATTGGGGTGTTATAGAAAAACAAGTTTAAAGAGAATAATAATTAAGTGTTACCTAACACCATGGAAGTCGCATCGCTCAATTAACTTGTAGAGCTCGGTTGAAAACTCACTTCAGTTTATACTGGCTGTTGCCGACATCGATTAAAGCGGGAGCTTTCATACACAGTATATATTCTATGCAAGAAGTAGGCCTAAAACTTTGACTTTATGACCCTCAAGTTCGTCAGTCCTTCCCCGTTAAACAGCTATCAACTAAAGAATCTCTCATATCTTCCGGCCCATCGCAAAAAAAAGATATTGCCTGAAATCATCGCTTAAGAGGAAAATATTTTTTACGCTGAGCAGTTGCGGTTTGGTGCGCGACTCACCATACCTTCTCAGTTCGCTTACACAGATATTAGCTTGCATGTGGTTCCTTTTTTATCTGAATTATATATTTTGCAGTGTTTTGATTACTTCCAACCAAATGATATCAATATAATCTATGTAGTGCACACCTAACCTCTTTACACGTACGCATTTTTGTTTTGAAACAATTTAAAACGTTTTTTTTTTCGTTTATGCCGTAAGCATTGAGACCCTTTGCTCGTATTTCACGAGCAAACTGCTACTCGGCAGAGATTACGTGCGATCTATAGCATTATTTTGAATGGTGGAGTATCACAGAATATTGTGGACCTCAAATACCACAGCAATGGTATTGGAATGAGATGTATGATCCATGATATTCTCTTGTGTGAAGTATCACACGGTCTATTTGGTATCACAGCCACTTTAACGAGAGCAGAAGGAGACGTGCGGCGTGTTATGAATACCGTTATCAAATTATTCATATAATTTGACGATGAAAATCTCCCCTGTTTGAATGATATCATGCTGAAATATGGAGTTATTACACAAATATGGTTTAGATAATGTATATTACTCAGTTATGATACATTGTTTTGTTTTGTTTTTTAGTGGTAGAGAGGGTAGTTTATTAGCGCTGTTCGAGGAATAAGCTTGCAAGAAAGGGTTTATCATAGGCATAATTAGGCTCGGAGGACAAATGAGGCGTCTTCTGCATGCAGGGCGGATATAAACTGTGTTATCGAAGCACAGCGGTCAGTTGGATACGGCGAGTAGGATTTGTTTCAAATTAGCATATAGCTCCGAACATAGAAGAGCTTTATAGCATTACTTACAAGGTTCCAAACATCGTAACCAAGCCTAATAAGCATCAAAACCTGAATTTTGAATAGGCCTACTCGGCTACTTTAGTCACAATCACCAGATAATTGAAAGCCTCTATATGTAGAATGTATATGTAGAAACTATAGAATCGACAATGGGGATACTGAGATCGCAGTGTATTGTAATAAGGGCCGCGACGTTCCTTTCAAACTAACTATAGGCAAAACGCAGGCAATTCAATATCGCACTGGCTCTGTGAATAGTAGGGAGAGCTAGTTGATTTCGCCGATGGCATCATCTTACGAAACAGGAATAAATACTTCATAAAAAGAAAGAAACGGAAATGGACACGGAAACACCCTTATGAGCCCTAGTGAAAAAACCCTATGAGTCACAATAACCTCATACAGATTTCTCATACCAAACTTATACTAAACTCATACAAATCTCATTCAACATATGAGGAATATATGAGATCGTATGAGACCTGTATGAGTTCAGTATGAGGAATCTGTATGAGGTTATTGTGACTCATACGGTCTTTTCGCTAGGGAGGGAGACTCTAAAGGAGATCACACTGCGTTGTAAAACTGTAATTGTGAAAGATGTAGAGGCAACCAGGATGTTAGGAGGCAGTTACATCATAATGATAGGGACACGATTTAATTTCGATTGAAGAGGAAACTAAACAGACTGATAAGTGTGTCTACGAATTAGGAGTCAGACAGTAGGTTGAATTGAGGATTTCGCTACATAAGAAGAAAACCCCTTAAGCAGATAATAGACGGGTTGTGGAACACCAGTGTATGATGAAACTAAACAGCATGGATAGAACTGGCAGATCTCTCAAATCTTATCAAATGGTGTAAAACGCCCTGCAAAAGTTAGTGTACTATGGAGAAAATCGTGGATTCTGTAAAAAAGATGGCAGCCTGACAACGGAGAAAAGATACTTCGACAGTAGCCAAAACAGAGATGTACGCGCTGAGGAATAAGGCAGCGAATGTCGATAATACAGACAAAATACCGAAGGTTCCCAGGAGTGATATATTGATCTATACACTAGCCGTAGCAGGGAGGAAAGTAATGAAATTAGCAGGAAGCAAAACGGTGTCCGACATTCCGTCACTGATGATGAACGATGTTTTAAAGCCTTAATTGCTACAAAAAGGGATGAAGTAGCTGTGGAGGAACAGGTAGCTACACATTTGATAAATGATGCTGGGGATGCAGTGCTAGAAAACTTGAAACTTTGTATGCGCAATGCTCATGACATCGACATTGCCGGAATCTTGGATGAAGGCAAACATTATAGCAAACCATACCAAATGTGACGGCAGGGTCCTCAAAAATTACAGATCAATCAGCTGTATGTTACCTATAACAAGTTACTTAGTTAATCGCCAATAAAGTCCGGCCAACCTTAGACTCCAATTAATCAAATGATGAAGCAGGATTTTTGTTAAAGATATTGTATCTTCGAGGATATGTATACTATCAACCAGGTGATAGAAACATTTTCGGGATATTGCCATTCGTATACATGGCTTTATTACGAGAAATCATTTGATTTAGATGAGACATCAATAGCCACGCAACCATTGACAAATCATGGTCTACATGAGCTCTATGTGAAAATACTGGAAGACATATTTAGTGCCTGCATATAAACGATAAATCTCCACTAAACAACAGAGTGCTAGGCAAGGAGATACGATATCTCTGGTACTATTCACTGCTTTCTTGAAGGAAGTATTTAGACTTTGAATAAGGAAAATGAAATGTAAGGGTTCAAGAGAATACCACAGTTCGCTACGATTAGTTTAGCTCAATATCCCCAATCGACTCAGGCTACTGAAACTGGTAGTACAGATATGTGAAAGCGGCAAAGCCGGCGTGGGGCGCCTACAAAAATAAAAACACGATCGTACGGGGCTGCACCACAACTGATAGAGCGCAAGCAGTTTAAAAGAGCGGATAGCGTTTGCCTTGCGGTTTGAGCGTGTTCTAGAACAGCTGCATCTTTTGGAAGGAAATCCGCAGAATGAACAGGTGGTGTTAAAGGCGTGTCTTGTCTACTCTCACGGTGAAGCTTGAGTGGGCTCCAACATTTTTTTTTCCTTCTTCAAGTGTAGGCGTGATATTTTACAGTTTTCAAGATCTTTGCGAGCCTGGAGCGACCCGGGCTGGAAAGACAGGAGTGAAATGTCCGCCTGATTACCCGCCGGCCTAGTCTTTGCAGTAAGCCGGTATACCGAATCCGACATCAACTCCGAATTTTCAATACGGCTTTCTTAATGGTAGGTCGTTTAGCGTGCATTTACTGGAGTTGGTCATTTTTCTCATCCGCAGAGAGGCTTCACGTAGAGATCATCTAGTCATACTGAACTTGCCGAGCGAATCCGCAACAGCCTGTACCTGGTATCATATACTTTGAACTTTCTTGGGCTTTATTATTGTGTTTCACAATAATGATTATCATTCCAATTTCCAACAAAATTTCCCTCGAGTTCCACAGTAGTATTTTTGAGACGTTCTTATTTAGAGACTATATAAACAATCACATGTGCAATACAGTGAGTGAATGTGTGTATAGATGGTGGCAGAGGGAATGTATTGTGTTTTACTGTGAATGAACGTGTGCATAAATGGTGACTGCTGGAGTGGAATATCTACTGTTATAAGTGACTGTGCGCATAGTGTGGCTGAGTTCACAGATTTTATGATATTTTACACATATAAGTGACGCGACGGTGGAGCAATTGCCGGCAGAATAAGCAAGGCTATCCCCACCTGTAGCATACAACACCTCAACTCAACTCAACTTTATGGCATGGCATATTTTTAGTACAGTGGATGACTCAGGTTTATTTTTAGATAAACTAATAAGTCGATTAGCTTGAAAAACCACAGTGTGTTGTATAAGCTGGTAAAATGATCCTAAATAAAGACCCTAAAATAAACAAAAAAGAAAGGAATTTTGGTTGCACCAAAACGCTATTATGTCATCCAAGTTATAATTTATAATTACGACGTCATCAAATAAATATTGTGAAAAAGCATAAAATCGAAGCTGTTGTATTCTTAAGTCGACGGACATGGTAAAGCGACTTGGCAGGTATCTAAGGAAGTGAAGTCCGTTTTATCGCCCTATTTTGGATCCGGCATCTCTCTGTGACCTTTAGTAGACAAAAATTTACCGCGCCTTATTTCGGTCGCACCCTAACAATCGCATGCCTGTATCAAGACGAGAAAACAAAACACAAGGGCACTTACGTGTTTAGAAACAAAAGCCATATGTTGCGTAAACAATGATTCGTATTTAGTTCCTTTAGGAGTGCTGTTTTCCAACATCACGTTATCAGTGCTACGTCTCTTTAAATTTGCCGTCTTCTTTACCACTTTTCTATTCTTACTAAAAGTATCAACCATTCCTAACGACCCAATCAGGTGCAAAGCTACGCTCCAACATCTAGCATACGTGCATTACTTATCTTTTTCACCCTTTGCCGTATAAAGTGCAGATTTTAATGACCAAACAATTTTTCCAAAATCCATCATATTACAATCGCAAGTAAAACTCTACACTGAATGAAGTCTAATAGGGACCTGCGTTTGCTCTTATTCTGAAATGGCAGCTTTGGGTTTCGAACCTAAATATGTTAATTTTGAGAGCATTTTGATGTACTATATTTACATATTTATTATTGCTACTTTGGTTAATAATATAGTGCATGTCCGCTCAAAAAAGGCAGGCATTGTTTCTACTTGCAAATACACTACTCGCAGTCGGGACAATACTTTTTTCAAGGTCGAAGGGGAAGATGAACTCACATTCGGTGGACTGCAAAAGGAAGCCATAGGTTTAGCGGCGTAAAATTCTCCGGGGAGGAAAATCGCTTTGATTGATTGAAGCCAATGTTCAATTAAGCTCTGCCGTCAAGGGTACGCGGCTTAGCTAACAACTCCCACCCACAGAATTGTTTGCAGATCATCGGTCGCTTACATACAATTTGCAAATGGCTTAATTATTATTTCCCTAAATTGTTCACCGGGTCTCACAGAATATTTAGAAGCAGTGGTAAGCTACCGCGTTATATTGTTACGGACGAGCAAGGAAGAAGAAGCGGGCAGTGGTGCGGGCAGGCGTGCTCATGCTAGGCCGGCTACCATTTCATTAAACGTCATCTCACAGACATAAAACATTTTTTCTCTGTCCTCTGTTCTGTTTACATCGGTTTGTTGCCTCGCAAAATTTGGTTGAAGGAAGGTGCGAGGTACTTTATCATCACCCCCTCATGCTGGTCCGAAGCTTCGGCGCCCTGCGACTTCTTGCGCGGTCGGCTGAAGGCTGAAGGAAGCATCGCATGGCTGATCCCCTACTTGCCGGACCGAGCAAGACCATGCCGTTCCTCCGCCCCGTCCCCTCGCTCCGAACACAAGACACGACGAAAGAGAGACTGACCCGAGACGCCGCACATGGCCACAAGACACAAGGAGAGACCCGAACGACCATATATGACCCCACTGACCAGATGTGCTGACCAAAGACCCCATGACCCAAGACACCGCTACACATGAAGACATCCTCCCCTGTCTATGCCATGTGGTGCGTGCCTTGACCTCCGCCATCGAGTCGTGGCAACGTGTGGCCTGAAAGTGTCCTAGGCCAAGGGTCATCGGGAATCATCCTGCCGGCAAGCCGTTCTGTTCTTCTTCTTCTTCTTCTTCTTCTCCTTCTTCTTCTTCTTCTTCTTCTTCTTCTTCTTCTTCTTCTTCTTCTTCTTCTTCTTCTTCTTCTTCTTCTTCTTCTTCTTCTTCTTCTTCTTC